>JANZXR010000172.1:20056458-20069628 GCA_027575705.1 Erythroxylum echinodendron | reverse complement strand
AACGATTCATGTTCAAAGTTTGTCAACTCAATTGGATAACTTTTCCATGTACATTTAATTTCAGCCCACATCACCCATATTTCATTAACAATAAAATAGAAGTTTACAAAACCTTAATGGCATTCCAAGCCACATTACATCATCGATATCCAAAATTCAAAATATAAAAGATCTCAAACTCAATAATTCTTAAAATGCATCTAAAGTCTTGTTTTTACAAAATCTAGCTTAATATACAGAAACATTGCAAAAATAGAGTGATGCCTAGACTCTTGGTTACTCAATCTCATTTTTTCACTTGAAGATGGGACGAAAAGTGGGTGAGCTTAAAAGCTCGTAGGTAACAAGTTTATAACGAATAATAAGCAAAACCATTTAAAAATGTTCATTGACATAGAAAATTCTTATTGAATCATCAAACATATGGTTTTTAAATTTTCAACCAAATTCACAATAAAACAAATCATGTATGCATCAATCTTGTCAATATCATGAACATATAAACACATCAGAATGGTTTGGGTAAGTTCATGAATATGAAGAACTACACAATTCCACATAATGGTCCTGAGTAGTTGTAAACTTGAGGGGGTCTATAAAGGAGCTCCGTGCCACTAGTGGGCAGGTGGAAGAAGCCTTTAACTTGGTCAATGTGAACATGACATTATTGAATGGATTACCCCAAACCCACATAACATGTAATTAATAATTTTTAAATTAATTGCCCAAATGACACATTTTGAAAACATGTCTTTCATGAACATGAAATATTTCATATACACTTCCATCTTCTTTTTCACAACTAATCAACCAAATTCAAATATGAATCACATTGAAATTTCTCAAATCATTCAACAGCAACAAATGCCATAATTATAAAACAATGAAAAATCTTTTTATTTTCTTGACTAAAAAGAAAACATAATAGCTCATTATCCAATTATAAACATGAAACCTACCTTGAATTTCCGTGCTTAAAAATTTGCTAAAAAATGCCTCTACTCTTGCTCCTCTTGCCTTCTTTGATTTCCTTTTATCAAAGACAAAATTCCCATTCAATAGGGATTCAAATTGGAGAACCCACAAGACATATTTACTAAAATTGATCCTAGAATGCTTAAACTCATACATTTCTTAAGCTTTATAAGCCAAAACCCTTTCAAAAATGCAAAGGGTTAAAATTGTTCTTACCTTGAATTTTCACCAAATAACAAGATTTTTGGCACAAAAGGAAGCTCTTCTCTTCCTCTTTCTTTTTCTATTCTTGAACAACCTCAAAATCTCTCTCTTAAAGACTAAGAAAAGATGAAAACTAACTTGCTTCTTCTTTCTTTTCTCTTATGAACGACTCTTTCTCACTTCCCTCTCCTTATTTCGTTTCTCTCTTCTTTCTTTCCTTAAAATTTCTTTTTTGCTTCTTTTAATAACCAAGACAGCACTTCCTTTTCCCATTCTACCCTTAATGAGAGTTAAAAGTCCACCTTACCCTTCCTTTAATGATTTTTGGCTTTCTTAAATATAGTGATATGCCAAAATTGCCCTTATTCCTTCTTACTACTTTAATTTAATTAACCAATGTAACAAAGTCCTACTAACATTGAAATAAATAATTAAACTCCAATAATAATTATATCATGACCTCATAATTCATTTAATTAATGCTTAACTAGAGAAAAAAACTGGGGGCCAATAAATGACCCTTACAAGAGACCATGGTTATCATTTCCTTCAATCAGGAGTGGTGAATCCTTTATTAACTAGCCAATTACCTTCGAATACCAATAGGTGTACCCAATCACCACTCTAAGAGTGACCTCATCTTGAGGTAACAAGAAATGATGTCAAAACACAGAACTAGTATCGAAGATATCCTTGAGTACCTCAAGTCTAAGGATATTTGTACCACTACTATAATGAGATTAATAATTGAGATTCGATAGATCTTCCATATGCTAATCTCATATCGAGTCATTTGATTTACTTACTACCTTTAGTAAGCATTCACATATTAACTCTAATCGTCTCATGCTTATAGTTTATGAGATCCACTTCTTGATCAAATCAAGAAATATAATATGTGCTAGCCTATCTAGATTAATAATGTCCTGTCATATTAATCCTATAACTAAGGATTATTTAAATACTAATATAATTGCATATGATAGGAATCTCATTATCATGGTCTCATCATAATTTCCTTCATGCTATGCTTTGTATCATGGACTTCATTAATTTGATTTAAGATCAATATCAATTCATATATAAATGGATATCAAATTAATGAAAAATGAGTTTTGCTTAATTAATCAAAATAAATTCAGTACAAAAGTGCTAAAGGTGATTGCCTTTAGAGCACTACTTTAACAATCTCCCACATTCACTAAAGCCAATCGCCTTTGTATCTAATACCATAGGCGAATACACAAGAATCGAATTTTTCTTGAGGAAGTGGCTTAGTCAAAAGATCAGTAATGTTCTGATCTATGGGCACTCTCTCTATCTTCACATCACCTCTATCAATTTTCTCTGTGATCAGGTGATATCTCCTGGGTATGTGTTTAGACCTCTATTGAGACCTTGGTTCCTTGGTTTGTGCAATAGCCTAATTATTTTCATAGTACAACAATATTGGGTCTATTATGCTAGGAACCACTCCAAGTTCCATGACAAACTTCTTGATTTAAAAAACTTCTTTTGTTGCTTCCACTGTTATAATATACTCGAAATCAATCTTTGAATCTATAGTTATCTCTTATTTGGAACTCTTCCAACTAACTGCTCCCTTATTTAGTGTGAAAACATAGCCTGACTGGGATTTGGAGTCATCCTGGTCAAATTGAAAACTAGCATCTGTATGCCCGCTCACTAAGAGATCTCCATTTCCATATATCAAGAATGCATCCTTGGTCCTTCTCAAGTATTTTAGGATATTCTTGATAGCCACCTAATGACCCTCACTAGGATCCAATTTATATCTTCTCGTAACACTTAGAGAATATGATATATCAGGTCTTATATATAACATAGCAAACATGATTGATCGTACTACCGAAGCATACGGGATCATACTCATATGAGTCCTCTCATCTTCTATCTTGGGACATATAGAATTTGGAGTTTTATACCTTGAGTCATAGGAAGAAACCCTCTCTTAGACTGCTCCATGCTAAACCTATTTAGCACTTTGTCTATATATATTGACTGTGAAAGACCTAGCAATTTCTTTGGTCTATCTCTATAGATCTTTATTTCCAATATATAAGTTGCTTCTCCAAGGTCTTTCATGGAAAAATTTTGGGACAACCAAACTTTGGTTGATTGCAAACTTGAGATATCATTTCTTATTAGTAATATGTCATCCACAAATAACACAAGGAAGGTTCATCATGATTTTATGAGAAACCAAACTCTTTGATCGTCTCTCAAATCAGATGTTCTAACTTCTAGATGCTTTCTTCAATACATAAATGGATTTTTAAAGCTTGCATACCTTTCTACCATCTCTGGATATGAAGCCCTCAGGTTGTATCGTATATACATCCTCAACTAGGTTTCCATTTAGGAAAGCCACCTTCACATCCATCTGCCATATTTTGTAATCATAATGAGCAGCAATGGCTAGGAGATACTAATGGATTTAAGCATAGCTACGGAGCTAAATGTCTTATCATAGTTAGCTCCTTGTCTTTGATGATAACCTTTGGCGACTAGGCTCACTTTATAGGTAATCACATTACCTTCCATATCGATTTTCTTCTTGAAAATCCACTTGAATCCTATAGACTTTAACCCTTTAAGTGGGTTAACTAAAGATTGTGCTTGGTTTTTACACATGGAATCCATTTCAAATTTTATGGCTTGAAGCCATTTTTTGAATTCTAAACTCCTCAAAGCCTCTTCATAGGTTATGGGCTCATTGTCCTTTGTGAGCAATAAGTCATTGTATTCACTTATGAGAAATCCAAATCTCTCTGGAACATTGCGTATCCTACTTGACCTAAGAACATTTTTTATGTTCAAAGGTTCAACTGTTGTCTCATCTCGATAAACAACAATTTCAGGTTTAGGCAATTGATTTGCCTCTGTTTGAGCATCATGAACTTCATTAAGTTTAATTTTGCTCCCACTATCTTCTTTTAAAAGAAACTCTTTCTCTAAAAAGACAGTATCCTTTGAGACAAACACCATTTACTCTAAATCATTATAGAACTGATATCCAATCGTTTCCTTAGGATATCTTATAAATAGACATTTATCAAATTTCACTTCAATCTTATCTGATTGAATTCGCTTGACATAAGTCGAACAACCCTACACTTTTATATGATAAAAGTAGGGTCTTTTGTTAGTTTATATCTCATATGGAGTAACTTCAACTACATTTAAAGGGACTCTGTTTGTCACATAAATAGCAGTGCATAACCACAAATGGATTTCGGTAAATATGCTTTACAGCTCCTCTTCCAATGACCTTCCTTTCTGTAATGGAAGTGTAACATAACACTCTCATAGGGTATGCACCCAACATTCTGAGGAACATCTGAGCACATAAACCCCATGAGAATGGCATATTAGAGTAGTCGGATCACTTATCAGGGCATCAAATAGAATATAAACATATATTGTCATTTCATTGAAACCATTTGATTTATAAACATAAAAATTTATGGCATTATTACACTGGCAATTCAGACAAACTCAATATAGAACATGTAGAGGTTCACGTCCCTATACAATATGAATAACACGCGACTAGATACTGGATCAAACATTCTAACTAAACTCTTTAGAATCAGCTAACTAGACCTTTAAGCTATTTTCAATTCCCAAGATCGACAACTATGGACTGCTACTAGTTTGCCTTAAGAGCTAGGTCTCACCAATAATTGAAAATCAACATTGCAATTTTAATGAGATTGCAAACTTAGTGAGTAAACCATCATCGATGTGCTCACCGAAGTCAGGACATAAATATTACAAATAATCACCAAATTCACATGTATATCATTTTTTTCCTAATTAGATCTTATTTAACATATCTTCTAGTTATGTATGCCAATTCACAAGATATATATATATATATTTCAACAAACACATTATGGATATAAACATGTCATATAATCATTTCAAAGTAATCTAAGCATTCATCTCAACAATGTGTATACAAGATTGTGTAACATTGGGTCAACACAATTCAATAATTTTTTACAACCATTCACATGATACATGTAAAGATATGTATATGCAATGCACATGAGACTCTACCTTCATTTTTATCTTGTTATGATGGAGTGCCTACTAATTATCCCATATCCCTCATAGATACTGGGTTTGTTTTAGGTATTAACCTATATCCCTTGTGGATGCTGGTCATATTTCAGGCACTAGCCTATATCCTTTGTGAATACAGGGATTATTTCAGACTAGTCCCTCCAGTCACAATTCCTTTATCTAATCATGTACATCAATGTCATGAAATGCATCTTCTCATATAATGTACAGTTATATACTATAATTATTGGATCGAAGTCCAGCATTCAACATTTTGTTGAGGATTACTCATTCCATTCACATTCACATTTATCATTAGACCCTAGTCTAGCATTCAACAATAATGTCAAAAAAACACTTATTTAGTCAAATTCTTTTACAATGAGCACTTCCAATATAGTCCCGAATAGTGATCTCCTCGGAAAATTGATTTTCAAAATTAATACAACCACACTAATAATAATTCATTATTTCAAAATTATATAAAAGCAATTCAACCATAGTGAGATATGTCGAAGTCAATTCATGATACTTATAACTCAAACAAAAAAGCAAATATAATTGAGTTGACACATCTAGGTTAACTTATAGTATACTCCAGGAGAGCTATTGCCTTGTTGGCCCAGCAGTGTCTGGATGTTGTCTTTCTATTTGTGCTTATATATCATACAATACACACATAATCCACACATTACTAAGTTGATCAATCATATAATTGTTTAACCATGCACATGTATATGTATTATGTTCAATGCATGCTCAACTTTCTATCTTAGGTATTTTCCCATTATTCATATCTCATAATCATTTAATAGCATCTTTCAATTATTCTTTAATACCCAATGTCCTCATTCATCATCACTTAGGTTCACTTAAGATCTTATTCAAGCTTAATTACCTTATATGGAAACACCCTAACATTGGTTCACACCTCACTTAAAAGGCAACTCTTTTTCTTCATAGGTCTATTCATAATCGTAGTGTCCCTGCCACGATCTTGACAGAAACAATTTGTGGCCAGCCAAGATCATGACTAGCATTATTCTTCCTTCATCCATGAATTTAACACTTATACAACATCAATTTTACTCTAAATGTTTCCAGAATTCTTTATCACAAACACAACATCATTTCATGCTAATTTAAACACCAATTTGATTTCATTTCCTTATCAAATTCAACTACATATGCCATTCATAAAATCCATGACATCATATTCATAGCATCAAGCAATTTATTCATAACCTCATGTTAAGCCCAAATTAAGTCCTCAAGCATTATAATTGTATACCTCATCCTTAATTGGTTCAAACATTGCATAATCAACACATTTTCATGAAAAATCACTACCCACAATCATGACATCCCCTGCCTCAATCGTGATACAGACCAATCTCCTATTTATATTGCAGTTTTCTGGTTTTTCTCAAGACAAATTTTTAGGTCAATTTTGTACGACCATTATGACCCAGAAAATGAGGTTTTTACATAACACCTTCTCTAGAAATGTTCCTCTATTTCTTAATTTTCCAATGACATCAAATTCAAGCATTTTGGTTTAGTATAGTGCAAGTTATAATCAAAATACCATAGACTGTTCTCATACCTTGAAAAAACACAATTCTCAAATTCAAGACAAATTTCATGACATTTAAAGACAAAATTCAATTTTGACTCCTTCATGACAAATGTAGCCATATGTTTCTAGTTTACTATAAATCAAAATCGATCCCATTTAGATATCACCAGATCAAGATATGTCTAAAATACATATGTATGTTTAGTGAAAACACTACAGCCAACAGATTCTAGCACACCTTAATCATCAACCCTACATGCAATTCCTCTCCAATCAATCACCAAGTATGTTATGCTATCAAATAATAGCATAGGGAAATAAATCACTTAATTTTTCCACCAATGTATCCTAAATTTCCAAGCTAATAAAACGTCTTAAGTATTCAAATGTACTCCAAGAGTAAGATGGAATATAAAGGATCTCCAATCAGAAGCCATAGACTACTAAAGTTGACAAAATTCAAGGTTTTCTTTTTTTTGGGGGGGAGGGGGGGGTTCTGTGAGGAGGTAGTTGGTGAGGGATTAAAGGAGAAAACATAAGACCAAAAATATAAAAAAAGATGGTCTTTTAAAAGTGAAATTTGTGGGGGAGTTGTGGGACACTTGTCAGATGGAAAACTAAACCATTGATCTTCTTCTCATACCTCCAATTATCACCTAATACTTAGTCCATTTGTCATTTAGTTTCCTAGGTCACTTGTCACTCATGTACTTATGTCATTTGTCACTCAATTAATTAAGCCACATGTCACTCATTTCTCATGCCATATGTCACCATGTTATAGGTCGAACCTACTAAATATCCATTTATCATTTTTATCTTGCTCTTTAACATTTTTCCTAAATTTAGATGCTCGCACCACTTTATCACTTAATCATATCAACAAATTCCTAATTCACTAATTATAATCCGTCAAACAAAATTTACGACATAAATAACACATAATTGCATCCTAATCATTTAAAATATGTCATACCCGGGGATATATCAATTGAATCCATATACTATCTTTATAATATTTTTAATTCATAGTTCATGAGTGTATGCAAATATAACGTATATCAATGGAATGCTCTTCATATATTCTTACATGATATGGCTCAATCTAACAACCCTTAAATATAGGAACAGGTTATTACAATTCTTCCCCCTTAAGAAATTTCGTCCTTGAAATTCTTATATGATTGATTGAATAAATGGGGGCATTGTCTCTTCATGCATTCTTCAGTTTCCCATTTGGATTCTTTTCTTGAATGGTTCTTCCAAAGAACTTTAACTAATAGGATTGTCTGATTTCTTAATTGTTTTGTTTGGTAGCCAATTATTTTGGTCAGTCCTCCACCTAGCTTAAATTACTGGCAACTTCTATCATATACGTCAGATCTGACCGGTATCTCCTGAGTATTCTAACATGAAACACATTGTGAATCTAATACATCTCTAGTGGTAATGCTAACTTATATCTAATGGTCCTATTCTCTAAGTAATCTCATAAGAAGCAATATATCTAGGGCTCATTTTTTTCTTTTTACCAAACCTCAATACTCCTCGCTAAGGAGATGCTCGCAGAAACACCTTATCTCCCACTTGATATTCCTTATCTCTTCGATGTTGATCTGTATAACTTTTCTGTTTATCTTAAGCTGCTTTGATTTTACTACAAATCAATTTTACTTTATCAACTGTGTCTTGAATCAACTTTGTGCCCTCAATAATCCTTAAACCTTCTTCATCCTAATACAAAGGTGATCAATACTTCCTGCCATATAATTCTTGATAAGGAGCCATACCAACACCACTGTGATAATGATTATTGTATGCAAATTTAATAAATGCCACATATTGATCCATGTTCCTTGAAATTCCAATGCACAAGGTCTAAATATATCGTCAACAATCCTAATAGTTCTCTCTTTTTATCTGTCTATTTGAGGATGGAATGTTATACTGAAATTGAAATTTGTACCCAATGTCGTATGTAAACTACCCAAAAATTTAGAAGTAAATTTAGGATCCCAATCAGACACAATAGATAATGGAACACCATGCAATCTCACTACCTTATTGACATACTTCCTAGCCAACTGATCTAGTGTATTTTTCCCTCGTACAAATATGAAATGAGCTAATTTCGTCAATCTATTGACAGCAACCTATATAGCATCATATTGCCTTGGAGTCTTTGACAAGCTCATAATGAAATCCATTGTGATTCTCTCCCATTTCCACTCATATAATGACTGTAATTTTCTAATTAGGGCCTGATGTTTTTCTTTTTTCTATTGACCAATTAAACACTTGCTAATATACTCAGCTACCTTCTTCTTTATCACTGGTCACCAAAAATGTTGTTTCAGTGTATTATACATTTTGGTCGTACCAGGATGCATAACATAGGCAGCTAATTGTGCTTCCTCAAAAATTTATTTTCTCAAGTCAGCAACATCAGGTACATATAATCTCTGCTTTATCCATAACACACCATCTCTCAATTCAAATTCGAAATTTAGATTCTACTTTGAATGTTCCATAAGCTTCACTAATTATAGATACTCACTTTAGGCTTTACTAATCCTTTCATGTAATACTGGTCCAAGCTTCAATGTAGCTATTAACGTTTCATTCCACCCCAGACTTAATTCGAAATTCAATGCCCTCAATTGCCCCAAGTGTGGTAACCTTGCAGTCTGACTCTGAGCCACACTATTATTAGATTTCCTACTTAAAGCATCTTCTATGATATTAACTTTACCTGGATGGTATTTAATTGTGCAGTTAAAATCTTTAAGCAGTTCAATCCATCGTAATTGTCTTATATTCAACTCCTTCTAACTCAATAAATATTTTAAACTTCTATGATCTATATATATCTGAAATGTCTCCAAACCTTCAATGCAAATACCATTGTAGCAAGGAACTGGGTAATTGAATTCATAGGGTCTCAACTGTCTTGATGCATATAAGATCACCCTTCCATACTGTTTGATCGTGAAAAGAAAGCATGCCATATTTGGAGAACCGATAGATTTCAAAACTTTTTAGAACTCTTATTTGTAGCAAGAGAATTATTTATTCAAATCATCATGCCAATCTATACATGATATGGTATAACGATAATAAGAAACATAAACAAGATAGTGATATTACTGACTCCTTCGCTACAGCTTTAATTTCTCACTGCGTTATCCTCTCCTTCTTCTTATATCCAAAGCCTTTTACTTTTGAGTCCTTTTCTTCATCAATCTTTCCTCTCCTTGTTGTTTTATCCTCAACCAATTTGATTTACCTCTTGTTCATCCAAGACAACTTGGTTAACAAAAACCTTAGGTGGGAATGGAGAAGAAATGTTTGGAGAAGATTTTTTGTAGAAGAAATGAACCAAAAATGAGACTCTTCTTATGCAAATTTCAGCTCACTCTTGCATAAAAGGAGAGAGAGAGAGTCAAACCATGCAAGAACACCTTCTTACACACCAAATTTTATTTATGATGGAATGGAAGAAGATAATAGCATCCAATGCATTACTTCTTACTTTAACCAATCATAAAGTAGCCAATAAATGAGACTCTTCTCATTTATCTTTAAGATGGTTATATGAAAAGACTATTAACCTAAATATGACCTACCAATTTCGATTTTGGAAGATGGAAGAAGGAAGATAGTCCATCCAATGCATATCTTTCTTCCTTAATCCATTGAATGCTAATAGGTTATATGCTAACATTAAAAGATAACCATTAAACCATTTAATGGTAAGTTCATAACTCAATTTAATGATGATAAACCATAATAAAGACCATCTTTATTTAACAAATTAATGTCAAATGTGCAGCTGCACAATCAATCCAGTAAAACCAAAGTTGTTACTCCTCTCTTCAAAAATTTGTTTTAATATAATTAATCTGCTCAATTACATTAAACCAAAGTCTAGCCCATTTATAAATGAACATTTGGGCTTCTAATTAACCATTAATTAATGCAAGCCCAACATTCAATTATGGGCTTCTAAAACCTCCATTTATATTTCTTAATTAGCTTGATAACCTTCCTTAAAGCCAAGTGGGGAATCTTATTGGACTTTGATAATTCAAGCTCTAATAAGCCTAGAATTAATATAATCTCATTAGAATTAATTCTAGCATATTAACTAAATGTCATTCCATTAAATAAAATTAGTTGAACTCTTAAACTATTAAATATTATGAGAACACATATTTTATGTCCAATTAAGAACCCTATATAGAACCTTATTATAGCCATCCGCACAATAAAGGGTAAAATTACCATTTTGCCCTTAAGTTTTTCCTTCTAGATCTCCCATTTTACTTTATATGGTGATTAACATACAGGATCTCATCTTGGTGTTAAGACTTGATGTGTAGCTAACCCATCAAACTACTGGTGCTAATTTAATCACCAAATCTCCTTAAAATATCTAAAAGTAATGATATCACTATAAACTCTTTATTTAAGTGAATGTTCCCTGATATATGTTTAAATTAATAATTCCAACATACAAACACTGGATTAATGCTCTGTAAAAATCCATTCCTATCATATCAAGAATTATAATTAAACACATACGAGTTCACCACTCATCAAGATTGTGGTTAATAATAAGCGAATGCTTAAGTTGTATGTTTTAAGATTAAAGTAACGACGCACTTTATTCTTGAAAACGTACTTGATTCTATATTCATTTAATAATGCCATTATCGATAGTCAACTGCTATCATGATATGAAACTCATCATTCCCTTAAAGTAAACTCCTTTACTTACACAAAGATAAATCGCAACACTACAGTCTAAACCATAACCAAGCGACCAACTTGATTATTTAAATGTGAATCCATTAACTTATATTCTAATACTATACATGTTTCCCTTATATTTCTATATATATGTATATTACTTACAAAAGAATCTTGGTACCTTATGACTAGATATATATTGCTCATTAAAACCAAACTCTTTTATTTTATTAATAATAAATATTTCCATTAGAAAACTATAACTGAAGAAGATTAAGGTACATGTAAATACACTTGTTTTCTAGGGCACTATATTTACATAATTCCAGCAATCTCCCACTCGCCCTAAAGCAAGTTTGGCATTTTCCTTATTCCCATCCCTACTAGGTAGCCCTTAAAACTCTTTTGAGACAGTATCTTAGTAAATGGATTAGCAAGGTTTTGTTCCGTGTGAATCTTTACCACATCCACCTCTCCAAGTTGTATTATCTCCTTTATGAGATGTACTTTTGCTCAATATGTTTGGAAGCTTTATGATTTCGAGGTTCTTTATAATTAGCCACTGCCACACTATTATCACAATAAAATGTAATGGCTTTTTTTGCCTCTGAAACTCCCTCCAAATCATTTAGGAACTTCAGGAGCCAGACTGCTTTCTTTGCTGCTTCACAAGCAGCAACATACTCAGCCTCTATAGTCAAATCAGCAATATAAGATTGCTTGACATTCCTCCAAACTATGGCTCCACCCTCTAAAGTAGATATAGAATTAGAAGTTGGTTTCCTTGAATGAACATCTAATTGGAAATCAAAATCTGTATATCCTATCAGAATAAGATTACTTCCAGAGTAAACAAGCATTAAGTTTTTCATCCTACGAAGATATTTAAGTACACACTTAACCACAGTTTCCATTCCTGGATTATACTGAAATCTGCTTACAGTCCCACAGCGTAATAGATATTCCGTCTAGTGTAAAGCATTGCATACATCAAGCTGTCAACTACCGAAGCATATGGAATGTTATGCATATGCTCAACCTCCTCTTGGGCTTTAGGTGCTTGTTCTTTTGAAAGTTTGATTCTATGTCTAGTAGGTGTGAAACCCTTCTTGGAATCTTGCATGGAAAACTTATTGAGTATATTCTCAATGTAGGTTAATTGAGACAAGGCTATCTATTTGTTCTTATGATCACTTATAAGTTTGATCCTTAGAACATAGTTAGCCTATCTCAAATCCTTCATCGAAAAATGTTCATTCAACCATCCCTTAACCAATATAACATTCCCACATCATTCCCAATGAGCAGAATGTCATCAACATATAGGATTAGGAAACTAACCTTACCTTCTTGTATTCTTTTATTAACACAAGGCTCATCTAGGTTTTGTATGAACCCATATGCTTTTATAGACTTATCAAACATAATGTTCCAAGACTTAGATGCTTGCTTAAGTCCTTAAATGGACCTTTGTAACTTGAACACCTTATGTATAGGAAAATCCCGGTGTGCCCATCACATGGACACGGTGCGGAAAACAAAAATTTTTGTCCCGGGACCTTCCCGAA
>JANZXR010000172.1:20014710-20044623 GCA_027575705.1 Erythroxylum echinodendron | reverse complement strand
CGATTGAGGAGAGGGCGGTAGATTTAAGGTGGATGGTTCGTTTGTGCGGCTTCTCTTATGGCCGCTAGTATGTTCCAACGTGGAGTTCGTCATGGAGGGTAACCTGAACCTTTTACTTTGTCATTTGTCAACTTGGCATTGGAATAAGCACTCTTTAATTACAAGGATAGAGTTATTCTAAGAGTTGGAATAAGCAGTGTTTTGTCCTAGCCTCCTAGGTCTAGAAATGGCTTATTTTATGACTAAAATAAGGGATATTTGGCAACAAGGATAGTGTATCCTAAGGCTAAAACAAATCATGTTTGGGTATTGAATAAGGTATTCCGAACCTAGTTTAAGCCTTGTTTGGGTTTAGGATTAATTTAATCTTAATAATTTTATTCCAAACATAATTTTAAATTTTTAAAAAATTAAGTAATTATTTTTCTTAATATGATTAAGATCAGTAATTTATTGATTCCTAGTTTAGTTTTAGAAAACTAGTTTCTAAAATTAGAATTAATTAGTTTCAATTAGATTGAAATTAATTAATTAGATTCCTTAAAATTAAGAAAAGTGTTTTCTTAACTAATTAAGAAAGATGTTTCATAATTATATTTATTTATTTCAATTTGATTGAGATAATAAATTAAATTTATGACTTTATTTGTTTAGAGAATTACTATTCAATTTATTTAGAAATTATTTTTTTGTTTATGAATAATAATTTCTTCATTTATTAGAAAGAAGTATTTTTCTTAATTAAAATTTGAAATTTATTTTCATTTATTAATTAATAAAAATGAGCTTTCTTAATATTTTTGAAAATAGTTTTCTATTTTATTAAAGAAATATTTTCAAATTAATTAAGAAATTAATCTCTAAATAAATAATGTGAAGGACTTTCTTAATTAAATTTAAAAGTGTTTTATTTAATTTTGAAAGTATTTTCGTTTTAATAGTGAAAAATAATTTTTTGATTAAGAAAATGTAATTTCTGGTAAGATTAAAAATAGTAATTTTTAATTAGATTATAAATAGTTTTTTAATTGGATTATAATATGTTACTTATACAATTTTTAAAATGAAAATTTTCTAAATTATAATAAGTAAGAAGTATATTTTATTGAAAATTATTTTCAATTATTTTTTTGAAATAAATATTGGCATGACAGCCTTCAAGTTAAAACTAGTTCAACTATGCTTAATTAAGACTATACTATATGTAATTCAAACAAAGTATTAGGTTAGCACAAAGTTGCAACTAATCAATTCATAAGATATTCTAGTTCATGAGGACTTTGTTGCTAAATTTATGTTTATCTTTATAAAGCTGCATGTGCATTCTTATACTGTTGGAAATAGTCTTTAAAAGGACCTTTGGAGAGCTGGAAATTTATTAAAGGAGTCAAGATAATTAGAAATAGTTTCGAATTGGATTTAAAAATTATTTTCAAACCAAATTAAATTTCTATTTGGAAAAAGAATTTAATATATTTAGGAATCATAAGTTTAATCTAATTTAATTTTTTTAGGGAGCTAGAAATATTAAATTGTATTACGATGATCAATAATTATAATCAAACAAAGTTTGATATTTTAGGCATGTAATTTGATTATGAGTGCTTAAGTTACATACTTTATTTATATGTTTGATATGTATATTGGATGCATGATAAATTGTATATTTTATATGTGTGATATTGTATATGCAATTTTGTGTTTGATGAGACAAATGAAATTAAATCCCTCATTAAAATATTAATTATACATTGAGAATGTGATTGTTGCCTTCATTGTTATAAGAATAAACTATAGTTCTGTTTATTGTTAGGCTTGTTAAACAGACTTAAGGCTGCTTTAACTTGAATTTTTTTAGTCTTATGACAATGAGTTCTACTTAACTAAATTTGTTTAGTTATATGAATTTAGAGGCAAAGTTAGGAATAACATATAACATATGTTTTGGCAAGAATTATCACCTAACGGATCTAGGAGTCACATAAGATGTGATTAAAAAAGTTATTATAAACCTAATTTAATTTTATTTGGTTTATTAAGCAAACTTAAGATCAACTATATTTGAATGAGATCCTAGACCACTATAAAGATTAGAGTAATCTTTTCAAATAGTTGTGAAGGCTATTATTTCAAATAAAATAATGGGAGTAGCCAAATACATAATTAAAGTCCTAATCTCATTTGGTAGTCTTGACATATAATTATTTACTTTCTTTTCTTACATTTATTTTCTAGTCTGAGTAGAATTTACCTTGTTTAGTATAGTTGATACTAAGTTACTGAACTAAATTTCTTAGACATAGGTTATGTTTGAGAAGAGTTCTCAAAGTTAAAAAAGAAAATTTATATGCCTATTTTGTAATTTTGCTATAATCCTTGTTGAGGATTCAATGACAAAGTTTTATAGATGTGACAAAATCATATAGATGATAAAATGTATTGACATTTTAAGTTGACTAATGTCTTATAAACTTTGATGACAATATGTTAGATGTACGCCAATACCATGATAGCAATATGTAAGAGGATGTATTGAATAGTGCTAAAAGGTATAGTACCTTGTTGGAATTGTTCCACTTAAGTTAGCCCACTAAAAGCATAAACAAGGACATTAATTAAAGGCTTTGCTACATTATGATAATAGTTCTCATAAGAATAATATGATTTCATGTCTTTTCTTTCTTATACAAGATATGATCGAGATCATATATATTTCTAGTTCATGCTTATGAGTATTTGATACTTAATTTAGATTCAATATTATTATAATATTCAATGCATGAAATGAAATAGATTGTTTTAAATGAAATATATTGTTAAGTATTTGATACTTAGTTTAGATTCAATACTATTATAATATTCAATGCATGATATGAAATAGATTGTTAAGTAAAAGTAGTAGATTTAATATTATACAAATAGTTTGTATGTGTTGGATTAAAGTAAACTTATGCTTATCATAAGTGGCAATAATAACAACTTGGATAACTGAGAATATCCTTTTATACCATATTGGTTAAATCAACACGATAAGAATTACAAATATATATATATATAAGGATATATGTATCTTTTTAATTATGAATCGTGGGAAACTTGTTAAGTTGAAGAATAAATAATTCAATTTTTGGTGAAAGAATGATGATGGTATTCAAATGTTAAATTTATACATGTAATGTATTGGATGGAATAACAATTCATAAAAGGATGACACTTGTGTTTCATTGGAATACTAATGACTATATGATATAGTCATATGTATTATATGAAATAGTGATTTAAATTTTGAAAATTTCAAGTAGTTTAAATCTCAATAAAAATTAAGCATTGAGAACTTTAAAGCACTTTAATGAGATTGATTTGGTGAATTATATATTTTTGGTTATATATGGTGAATTAAATTCTCTAGTCAATACCTTTACAATAAAATTCCATAAGAGTATGGATTTATGTAAGGAGGAAAATAAAATATGAGATATTATATGATGCTATATTATTTTTTCTATAGCTATGCCTAATATAATGAATTATCTTCAATAGCTTCAATTAAGTCAATTAGCAAGATAAGTTGTGAAGTATTAAAGACATCCATTATTCTATGTATTAAATAGTTCCAATATCAGATATGAAACACTAAGTCTTTGAAACTGTCAAAGCTAATGATTTAAGAATGAGATGTTTGGTTAAAGCATACATTATTCATTAAGTTTAGAACCAAATTGAGTAATAAAAAGGTATGAGATATCCAAAAGGTTGGATATAATCTTACAAACCTCTTGAACAAATTGTTTGGTTCAATTTATACTTCTAGGAGAATGGTTCTCAAGATAAGTAGTGTAAGATGAAATTTGAAAAGTTCAAATCTCATGATAATACATCTAATTTGATATATTTGGTTTATCGTTAAAAAGATAGAAGACATTGAAAGATTCACTTTTATGATGAATTCAAAGAGTTTGTTTTGGAGATAATTGTGAATTTATCATGTCTACAAAAAGGTAAGTGGGAGTATAGTTGTCTTCTTCAATGGGAGTAAGTAGAGACATATTGTTCATAGAGAACAATAATTCTAATTTTTAATTATTGAAAATATAATTGTCCAAGAATAACTATTGTTGGATATGAAAAGGTAGTAAATTAATTCTAGGAATTAGATTTATAGAGATAGATTGGAAATTGTTCATCTATTTTAGGTCTAAGTACACATATAATGTACTAAAAATGTTTAGTATTTGATTTATCAGATACTTGTGAACTATTAAAGACATCCATTATTCTATTTATAAGTTGATATTTGAGTTTAAAGAGATAAGGATATTTACTAAAGAAATAAATCCTAATTAAGGTTTATTTTACTTAAAACAATATCATTTTAAGATTGGAAAGTTTCCAATGTAGCAATCGATGCTAATTAGGCTATAATATATTTTTTATTTAGTGGCATTACATTATTCAAGATGGTAATATACTGTAGAATATTAGAGTCATTGGGCATGTAAAAAGAGCTAAGGTCTCATCAAATATCTAAGGATGTATTTAGGCAAAATTTTCCTAATTATAATGATAATTCAGATCAAAGTTGTAAGAATTAAGCAAATACTCATTACAGAGAATCTTGTAGAATTCTCTCATTAAGCTAATGTCCTAGCAATAGTATGATTGTTATATGATGATATGGTATATGATACTGAAATGATTGGCTTAGTGCAAGTGGGAGATGGATGATTTATGCCTACAACCAATTAGCTGGACGTAGTTAGTGATAAAATAAGTAAAGGAATTCTTTATCTTGTACATATTTAGATTTATATGATAAAGTTCATGTGATAATTATACATTGCAAATAAAATTCCTATAAGATTATAGTTATGAGATTAATAATGCATTTATGTTTTAACTCTAAACTGTTCATATTCATTGTTTTATTAAGACTAGATATTAATAGAATGTAAAAAGACTAGCGTACATTTTGTTTTTCCTTATGAAGAAAGTAGTCAATCTCATTGACTAAAATAAGGATATACTTAAACAAACGTAATGGTACTGCTAGAGAACAAGTTCACTAAACTGATCCTATATGAGAAATCCATCTGAAACATTACTTGTATGTCTATGGTAATGGTAATTCTTATTGTGATGATTATATAAGAAATCATTTAGCTTGAGATCAAAAAATTTATCTTGTATAGGGGTTACTATGTTTTGATACTACTTATGACCTATTTTGATCATTGGTAGTTTATCGGTAGACATTGGATACAATATGATCTATATAGAGATAATTATGTGATCAATATAGGTAGGATTTATCACCCTAAGGTAATTAGGAAGAATGTTCTGTTGTTTTTAATTAGTATTGATTCAGAAAATCCTTACCCGAGGTGTAATGATGATTTATAAATAATTTATAAATGTCACTAATTAAATCAATAGTTAATGATGAAGAACTAATATGATTGGAATCAAATTAGAGTAGACATTAATTTCATGCTTTGTATCTAATCAAACTATTGTATGATAAAATAATTGAATTATATGAAAAAAATCATGTACGGAAAGGTTAGTAAAGACCACTTTGATATTCCTAAATATTTGAGTGGTCATAATGTGTTGCTAATGCGAATTTTGATATATAGATATAAATTATTTAATTAAAGAATTAAAGATACATTAAAACATATTTGGGAACTTAATGGGTCTCAAATAAAGAATGAATTAAAGTGAGCAAAGATAATTTAATCAAGTTAGACTTGATTATAATGTTTGAAACACTTTATAATTAAATATGAGATATGTAATAAATAAGGATCAATATGAGATATTAGATCTTGTTTGATCATAATTGGTTTTAATTAGAATTATTTGTAATTAAAATTAGAATTTAATTTTAATTAAATTACTAAAATGTCAAATTTTTATTATAAATAGGCTTAAGCTTTAATGGAGCTAACACTTCTTGCTTAATCCTTTCTATAAAAGTTATAGAGTTCTTCCATCGTATTGTGTGGATACTATTAGAGGTTGAACATTTGTATGGCTACTATGGTTAAAAAGATCTAGTTTCAGAAAATGTTTGACTTATATGACAAGAAAAAGATAAAGCTTCGAATAAGGTATGAATTAAGGTACCCACTTTATTATGATTTATGTGTTAATCATAAAAAGTTTCGTAATTATTCCACTATTGTTAGGATCGAATCCCGTCCTAATTTTCCAACACCACTAACATATATAGGTTAATTGGCATAGTAGCCCCACTAATAAATTTTAAAAAGTAAATTAACACTTTAATTAATACATATAATTTATTTTTGAAATATGTTGGTGAGACCCACATAGTAGAATGTCCATAATTTATTTTTTAAATATGTTGGTAAGACCCACATGGCATAATGTGGCATAAACATAACAGTGAGGTTCCTTAATAGACTTTTTAAAATATATAAGTGTCATGTCAATGATGACATGATGCTTAACTGACAAAAGTTTAACCTCGTTCCATCCATTAAGAGTCTATTTTGAACATCTTGAAAATGTTAGGATTGAATTGTAATAATCTGAAACATTAGGGTTCAATTTGTATTCTAATGAAAACCTTAAGGTTTAAATTACACTTTTATCCTTATTAGAGAGTAAGTTCACTAAACTAGCCTAATTATGAGGATTACTTTGTTTTGATGCTATTTATGACATATTCTATTTAGGTTAGTTTAGTCAATAGTTCCTGGACATAGTATGAAATATAGAAGATAGTTAAGTTAATAAAATATTTGTCACTCTAAAATAAATTAGACAATGTTATGATCTTGATTAGTAGTAATTTGAAGAAATTCTCTGATCATAGTGAATTGAAAGTTGAAAAGGTATTTTTCAAATATCAATTACTAATTAGTAAAAATGAATATGAATATATTTAAATATAATAAACTCTAATTCCACATTATATATCTAATTGAAACATTGGATGACAAAAGAATTAAATCATACATCATAACCATGCATAGATAAACTTTTAACATTTTTAATATTTAAGTGGTCATGACATGTTAGATGTTAATGTTTATATATAATTATTAATTGTTTAATTGAAGAATTAAGAATAAATCAAAAGTAGTTTTTTAACTTATCTAATTCAAATTATGAATTAGAATCATAATTGTAATGGGTAATACAAAGTTAAGTTAAAAAGAGAAAAAGTCAATTTAAATTAACTTGGATTTAGTTATGAAAACTTTAGGATTCGAATATAAGATATTTGATTTTATTAAAATTATAATTATAATTATAATTAGAGTTAGAATTAGATTTTAATTATTATTAGAAGTTTAATTTTAATAAGAAAAGAAACATTAGTGTCTTTTTATAAATAAAAGAAAGAATAAGGGAGCTAGCACTCCTATCTTTTCCTCTCAAATTGTTCGAGTTCTTTTTCTCTGCTCTATAAATATTGTTAGAGGCTAAACATGTAGCAACTTATAATTAACAGTTTGAGAAGAAAATTTTGTAAAAATTCAAATCAGGTACGATTCAACGCTTTTATTTATGATTCATATTTTTCAAGCTATTTAATTAAAAAGATCTAATCAAGAAATTGTAAAAATTATTTTTTCTATGGTACTAGCAATTTACTAACAAATAGTTTCTTAATTGTGTTATCAAAGTCACCTTTAATTATTTAACTTGATTAAAGTTGCTTGATTATTATCAATTTGATAAGTTTAAGGTTTAAAACTTTTTTTATGGATTTACCTAATATTGATTAGGGAATAATTAATTCAGGTTTTATTTCAATTGTTTGGAAATTAAAAAATCATTCACATGCCTCCTTTTGTTTGAATGTTTTGGAAAAATTATGTTTCTTTGTTGATTTTGTAAAAACGGGGATGCCTCCCTTTTGTTTTATGTTTATGAAGTTAGTTATTCCTTTATAAAATCTATCATATGCCCCTCCTTTTTATGTTGTTTCTAAAATCAAAACTACCTAGCCTTGCTTTGTTTCTTAAAAATATGATAAATGCATGCCCCTAACATTAAGTCTATGGAAAAACAATATTGAAGTTTCTGAAAATCAAATTGAATGATTATTTTAGTGAGTTTTAAATTTCTAGTTGATGTGATTTTGCTTGGGTGATTTGTCTAATGTAATCTTGGTAGTTAAGCCTTATCCCATCACTGCTAAAGGCAGTTCTTCCACTAGCAATGATAATCTCCATTGGTGAGACACCTTGTTAATAGTGACAATCATTATTGGTAAAGATGAGAAATTGCATAAGGTTAAACTAATGGCAATAAAGCTTTTTAGGATGATAATGGAGCTATTGTTAGTGGTAGTGAGATGGAAGAAGCAATTGAAGGCAATATGAGCAAAAACAAAAGGGTAGTAATAGCGAAGAGGAGAAATCCTAATAATGGAGAAAATGATAAGGCATATGTGAGACACATAGACCACAAGGGATAGATGCTTGACAAGTCTAGCGCATACACTATTCCCCTTTTCTATTTTATTTTAATGTATATTAACCTTTTAATTTTGAAAAAAATTAGTTTAATCAAGATTAAATTAGTTTAAATTCCTAATAAATCTATAAAAGTGTTTTCCAATTATCTAAAAGTTAATTTTAATAGGGATAATTTTTATTAGAAGTATTTTATAATTTATTTTATTTTTTAAGAGTTGATTTATTAAATTAAACTAGTATTCAAATCAATAATTAGAATCAAGTAAAGTTTTAAAGATTTTTCTTTCAAAATTTGATTATGTTAGATGTAATTAGTATAATGAGATTATATTAATTTTAGTAAGACTTTAATTTTTAAAAATTTAAATCTCTCAATTAAATATTGAGTATACATTAAGAATATGGTAATTGACCTCTATCATTTCAAAATAAAATTAAAGTTTAGTTTTTTTATAGGTCGTGCTGAGCAAACTCAAAGTTTGTTTAACCTGAATATATTTTATCTTAAATTAATAGGTACTGAATAACTAAACTTGTTTGATTTAGACGAGCACACTCATAATCATATGAGTTAAGAGACAATCAATAATATATAGATATATTTGGAAAAGAGTTGTCACTTAACAGATATGGGAGTCATATAAGATATGATTGATAAAATTGTTATCTACCTAATTTAAATTTAGTTAGTTTGAGCTTAAGATCAACTTAGTTTAAATGAGATACTAACCTATTAGTAAATTATTTAATAATTTCTTGATTTAATAGTAAGGGTTACTATTTTGTTTAAAATAGTGCCAGTAGTCAATATTTATTAAAGTTCTTATTTTATGTTGTTATATGGCCCAAACTAATACTTACTCTTTTATGTCTTTTTAATTGATAAATAAAATTAGTAGCAATTTTTCCCTGAGGAGTAACATCTTAGATGCTAACAAGTTTAACAAACCTAATTTCTTTGACTAGTTTCATAGCTTGAGAATTGTTCTTAAGCAAGAAAAGAAAATATATATTCTTGACACTCCAATTCCACCGAATCCTAGTTCAGATGCAACTAATAAAGTCTAGGAGAGATATTAATGTCATACTAATGATTTTGAATAAGCCAAATATGTAATATTGGCTAGGTTATCATCTAAGCTTCAGAAGATGCATGAAAATATCGATACTCTTGCTATAATTATACATCTTAAGCAGTTATTTGGTGTGGATAATAAAGTAGAGAGTTATGAGACTTATAGAGCATTATACCAATGAAAGATGGTAGAAGGATCTTCAATTGAGTTATATGTACTAAAGATAATTAGTTATATTGAAAAATTAGACTAAGTAGGTATTATTATGGATCATGAGTTAAGCATTGATTGGTATTTCAGTCTCTTACTTTAAACTTTACACACTTTATTATAAACTTCTATATAAGTGAAAAGGGCGTGTCATTACTTGAACTATTGAACATGCTCAAGACTAAAGAGGGATGCCCTAAAAAGGAACCCATTTATGTTCTTATTAAGGATTCGTCTATAAACAATGGAAATGGCTCTAATAAGAATAAAAACGAGAAATAGAAGGCTTTCACTAAAGTAACAAAGTGAAAAGGTGGTGTCATGAAGCAGAAAAATGATGATGGCATATACTTATATTTTGGGGGTGATGGACATTGGAAGAGGAATTATAAATCTTATCTTGCTAGCTTGAAAGATAAGAAGGTTAAGGAAGTTACATCTTTAGGAACACCTATAACTGAGATCAACATTTCTACTTTTATTTAAAATTATTAGGTATCAGATACTAGATGCAGTTCTCATATTTGTAACAATATAAAGATGTTAATAAAAAGAAAAGCCAAAGTAAGCCTATGAGTTAGCAAAGGAGTCAGGGTTATTGCATTAGCTATAGGAACTTGTAGTTTTGCTTTGGGCCTTGTACTAGAACTAGAAAATTTCACTATATTCCAATCAATACTAGAAATATTATTTCCATTTCTTATTTAAATTTGAATGGATAAATCTTTATTATTAAGAATATATTTTTTTCTTTTTATAAAGATGATTTTTGTTATAGATCTGGATTCCTTATCAATAATTTGCATGAATTAGACCTTAAGACCTTCCTATTAATAGTAAAAAGATAAAGTTAAATAATCAAAATCTATCTTATTTATGGAATTGTGGATTAGGTCATATCAATGAAACTAGAATCATAAAGTTACATAAACAAAGATATTTAGATCCTTTTGATTATGAATTATATGAATCTAATCTTGTTTATTAAGAAAGATGACCAAACTACCCTTTAAAAGAAATGAAGAGCATGGAAGTATATTACTAAAGCTTATATATTCAGATGTATATGGCCTAATGTCTACTCATACTAGAGATAGGTACTTATATTTTATTACATTCATAGATGATCATTTTAAATATCATTATGTGTATTTAATGAAACAAAAGATTGAATCATTTAAAAAGTTCAAAGAATTTATAATTGAAGTTAAGAAATAAAATAGTAAGAATATTAAGAAACTTAAATCTGATTAAGGTGGTGAGTACTTAGTCAATAAGTTCCTTCATTTAAAAAAAAAAAATGGGATTCTCTCATAATGGATTTCGCCTGGAACTGTACAACATAATGGAGTTTATAAGAGGACAAATCATCATTTATTATATTTCGTATAATTTATTATGAGTTATGCAATTCTTCATATCTCTTTTTGGGGATTTTCCCTTTAAAATTCTGCTTATATTCTGAATAGTATTCTATCCAATTCAATTAATAATAAACCTTATGAAATATAGACTAGTAATAGCACAAAGTCATCACATCTAAAGATTAAGAGATGTGATGCTCATCTAGAGCATGCAATATTTGATAAGACTTAACTTAAGCCAGATAAATACAAGTTTATGGGGTATCAAAAGAGACTATTAGATATCAACTTTACTATCCTCTTAAGCAAAAATTGTTTGTCTTAAGAGATGTTATATTCTTATAAAAAGAATTTATTCTTAAAGAAATTAGTGGGAGTTAGTAGAGAAGTTCAAAAACAATAATTCATATTAAGACATAATAGGAACATCGAGTTATTACATATGGTGTACAAAAAAGATTTAAAAATTACACAACATGTGATGCACTAGTAAGACATGATCTCCCTAATAGATTATATTTACACATTGAAAAGGGGAGACACATGATATTGCTTATGGATGATGAACCTAATTTTTAAAGGATTCATTAGCTAACATTGAATTTTTAAAATGACATAAAGCCATGAGATCTAAAATGAAATCTATATACATTAGCCAAGTATGAATTTTGGTAGATGCTCCTAATAGTATTATAACTATTGGTTGCAAATGGGTCTTTAAGAGAAAAAATAACATAGAGGGTAAGGTATACGTATAAAGTAACTCTAATGGCCAAATTTTACCAAAAAAATAAGGAGTTGATTTTAATGAAACCTTTCCATCATAAGTCCATTAGGAAAGTTAAAATAATAGTACACTATGAGAGAGAGCATCTTACTTCTCACTACAAACATTAGCCATGTTCCTTCTTCCCCCGTTCTTTGAACACCTCACCCTCAAACTACTTCATAATCTACTACCTTATTGCTACCTTAACATTTTAGTTCAACATTCTCAGCATCTTTGATAGTTTGTGAACAACTTTATTCTGTATTCTATGTAGCATTGCTTCTGCTGGGTTTCTCATAAACTTCACCATAAAATAACCAACACTAGTTATCCCAAGGCTATAATTGACTTTTTATAACTTCTACACTCTCTCGCCCTGCAAACTTTCCTTGTTGAGCATTCCTTGGTTATGACAACCCAAAACCAAAGCCTGAATCTTTCCTAACTAATGATCCACCTTTCACAATGACAATACACCAATCCCTTCCCCACCTAATTTTCCACCTTTGCCCTCCTCTATCCTTAACCCTTCTTCCACTATCCCAAAAAAACCTTCTCCATCAGGTGCTCCTCCTAGATCTTATAAGTAGGTAGTAAGGGAAGAAACCCATTTGATCTAGCCTTACTGACCACTTAAGGACATGGATGGTAGGCTGGTAGTTTGTCCCAACCTTGAAGTCTTGAAGGAGGGAGCTTAAGTTTGGGAATCAACGATGGTTGGCTTTTTCTTTGGCAAGAGACCACATTTTTCCTATATTCTCTCAATGGGCCAACAAGTTATGGAAGAATAGAGGCTCGACAGATGTTCTTCTATCTAAACAGAAATTAATCCTTTTTACCTTTACTTCCACTTTAGAAATTCAAAAGATTATGAAAGAAGGTCCCTGGCATTTTGGTAACCATCCTATCTTCCTATAAGCTTGGCAGCTACACTTAAACCTTGAAACCATTAAAATAAAAAGTATTCTGCTTTGGATTAACTTCCACAACATTCCACTTGATATTGGACAACCCAAGGGCTTGGAGCACTAGCAACCTACATCGGACGACCACTGTGCATGGATGAGCATACAATATAGAAGAAGCGTGTTGGATATGCCTCTAATGAAATTCCAATAATGAGGTTAGGAAAGGAAGATAAACTACAGGAAGACATAATTAAAATTTCTTACCATTAGAAACCACCTTCTATAAATCCAACCAAAATCTAGAAGGCCACGGGCAAGATTTTCAAAACTAAGAGCTACCAAGAGCTTAAGGAGTCAGCTGAAGTATCTACACCTCTAGAATCGTTGGAAAACCCCCTTTCCTTGACATCCAATGTCACTATGATGCCAACAACTGTTGATTCCATACCACCTAACAATATGGAGAGAAAAAACAATAAATTATTGCAAAATCATCAAATAACATATATTCATACATCTAAGGAGCACATTATATAATGCAATATAGAGCAGGAAGTATCATAAACACTAAATACAATACTTGTAACTCAAATAGATGCCAATGATGACCATGTCACCATACCCACCACTTCAAAAGTTATGCACAATGCTAAAGGAGAATTAAAGGTGAGTCACACTAATCCTATACAATTTTCCACTCGAACACCCGTCTCGTGCTTTGCCATCGTACGTTTGAGCACCAACAGATCATAACCCATCTCCTCACGGGCTTTCATCTGTTCCTCGAGCGCTCTCATAGCTGCTTGAAGTTCCTTCTCCAAGGCTGCAATACGTTCCAACAAAGGAACTACTCCCGCATCCGTTGGGGCTAGAGACTCCAGAATTGCCTCTATTCTAGTAACCCTTTCCGTCAGATTACTTCCACCAGCCATCGCTCTAGATTGGCTCTGATTCCAACTATCACAAAGGTCTACTTTGGACCCAAACTTTTACCACAAGTCGCGCCCACCTTCGTGCGGCAATCCCGCTTTAAATGCCTTCGCGCACCCTTGGGTCTCGTATAACTTCGCCTTGGTCCCTCGTCAACACGCCTTCCTCGTGCCAACCTGCGTGCCAAGCATTGGCCAAGGCTCGCCAACACTCGTACAAACTCACATATCATTGCAACTGCTAAAGCTTTTACTGCGCAAGAATTTGTAGGAAATGCTGAATTTTGCACAGTAGAGAGAAGGAAATCCAAGTTGGGAAAAGGAAAAGGCTTTACAAGCCAAACCTTTTAATCATACCCATTATTTCATAGAATGTACGAAAATTAAATTGTCCTACTAAACTTTTAGCTTTAAAGGACCTTGTACTGTGAGAAAAACCTCTCATCATCAGATTGCCATAAACTAAAGTCAGACTAGAAAATCTGACCAAGTTGGACATTTTTGGTTCCCACTGGAACATGCTTACCAACCACCAACATCATGCTTTTGGTAGAATACTTTTTTTCTATAGGGATGATGAACTCAAGGTGGATCTCTTAGACTCAAATGAACAAGCAATGCATGTAAATTTATCTTTAATGCAGGAGCACATTCAAATTAAAGTTTTGTTCATCTATGCAAGCAACTTTTAGTTCTGGAGAAGAGACGTATAGAATGACCTTAAATCATTTGGTAACACCTTATCCACTCCATAACCCATATATGGAGACTTTAACTCCATATTATACCCCTCAAAGGAACAAGGACATTATAATCTAAAGAATTATACATCTAATTTGAAAGACATGGTGGAGGATCTAGGGGTGATTGATCTTAAGTATGTTGTACATACTTTCACCTGGTCCAACAAACAACAATCAGCTTGGCACATAAAGGAAAAATTGAAACTAGCCCTAGTAAATAACATTTGGCTCAGAACCTTTCCTAGCAACCTTATTACATTTAAGAACCCCTCTTCTCAGATCACACTCCCCTTGTAGTGGACAACTTATTCCAAAAAGTTGTCAAGCGCCATCATTTTTATTCAATAATTTCCTAGTGTATATCCCTGAATTCTATTAGGTATATACGAAAGGAGAAGAACATAATTGGCAGAGGACCCAACATTTTATTATCAAATAGGAACTAAAGGTCCTAAATTCTATACAAAGGCTCAAAAATTCCACCATAAACTCCTATAGACTCAAACTTCAAGCTCTTCAAGCTAGCCTCACTGCTTACCCTATTGATCCATTGCTACTTGAAAAAGAAAAATTAGTGTTATCATAATTCTTGAAGGCTACACACATCTATAGCTCTCTTTTGCAACAAAGAGCTAGAGTGCATTGGCTAAAGGAAGGGGATAACTGTACTAGATTTTTTTTCAACTCAACTCTTACAAGGAAAATTACAACAAAATCCAATGTATAACTTCCAAAAATGGTGCAATTCTTCAAACACAATAGGAAATCTAAGAGGAGGCAGTAAGTTACTTTCAAGATCTCCTAGGTACTCCTAACATTTTTAGTATTACTATTTAAAATCTCAAAACCGTATCCCTTAAATAAATCTCACCCATAGGTTCAGATCTTCTTACAAAACTAGTAGATAACATAGAAATAAAAGCTGCAGTTTTTAGCTTGGATGGCTCCAAAGCTCCTAGCCCTGATGGCCTTAATGGGTATTTCTTTCGAAAATCTTGGAGTGAGACAGGACACTTTGTTATATAGGAAATCAACGAATTCTTCTCCAGGGGGATCCTTCTCAAAGAGATCAACAGAACCTTTTCCTGTTTAATTCATAAATGCTCCAACCTTACATAATTTGCAGAATTCAAACTTATTGCCTGTACTAACTTCCTCTATAAGTTCGTTTCCAAAATACTTTCTACTAGACTAAAGAAAACCCTAACCCATCTGATCAATGATAACCAAGAGGCCTTCCTATAATGCAGAAATATAGGAGGTAACATTTTTATTGTCCAAAAGCTCCTAAAAGGCTACTCTAGGTCAAATTACTCTCCAAACTGCACAATCAAAATTGATTTTCACAAAGCTTATGATAGTGTGAGCTAGGATTTCCTATGGACACTACTGATGGCTCACGGATTTCCAACTATCTTTATAAAGTGAATCAAAGAGTGCATCACATCCTCTTCCTTGTCTATTTTGATCAACGACACTCCTACCACACTCTTCAAGGCAGCAAGAGGTATTAGGTAAGGGGACCCCTTATCCCCTTACCTTTTTATTCTTTATGTGGATACTCTCAATTCTCTTACTAGGCATGAAGTTCTCAAAAATCCAAAATTTAGATACCATGCTAAATGCAAGAAGATTGATTTAACTAACCTATATTATACAGATGATCTACTTTTATTTTACAAGGCCACGATGGACTCAATATAAAGCTATACGGTAGCTCTAAGCAAATTTAGAAACTTCTCAAGGCTACATTTCAACCCAATAAAGAGCCATTTTCTCCTATCCAAGAAAGCTATAACATTGGAGCATATCATCTGTCAATAAACTAGAATGCAATTGAAACACAAACCTTTGTTATATCTTGGACTACCAGTCTCTACCAAAAAACTTACATATGCGGAATGCATTTCACTCCTAGAGAAAATATAGAGAAGGATTACTCCATAGGTTAATAAGTCTCTTTACTATGCTGGAAAGGTGCAACTCATCAAATCCGTGTTAAACTCTCTCCATATTTATTAGAGCTCTCACATATTTCTATCTCAAGGTATCATCAAAACTATTGAAAGAATCCTCAAAAACTCTATATGGAATCATCCAAATAATGCACAAGGGCAACTAAAGTGTGTTGATATTTGTTTTCCCGAAGATGAAGGAATTTTAAGCATAACTCCAATCAAAATCACAAATCAAGCCTTACTCTTGAAGAAACTATGGTGGATCCTCATAGATAAAAGCTCACATTGGCTGAAATGACTCCATTCTTATTTTCTCAAAAAATGAAGCCTTTTGAGCATTTAAAAATTTGCCTCATACTCTCATTTTCTCAACCAGATCCTAAAATTGAGGGACAAAATTTGAGAAAATATCTCTTGCAAAATTGGAAATGGTACCTTGTCATTTGTCTGGTTTGACAACTGGTCTCCCTTAAGACCTCTCATACACCATTACAACAACCCAAGCATCCCCCAAACCTCTTCACTCAAACTTAAACTTAGCTCCATGATTACAGAGGGCTCATGGAAATTCCCTCAAAACTTGAGACATCTCCAACCATCCTATCTACCTTAACCAACCTATTTGGATTCTTTTTATTGGCAGACTCAAACTATCCTTAAACTCAACAACAAGACTACTAAAGATCTTCTAAGAAGTAGGAAACAAAAGGTGAAATGGAATAGAATCATTTGAAGCAAGGCTTTGATCCTAGGAGTATCTTTCATATTATGCTTAACAATGCACAATATACTAAATACAGTAGGCAGATTGCCTTATCTGCAAATGGACAGAACATGTCCAATGTGACAGGCTCATATGGAAATAAGAGATCATCTCTTATTCATATGTCCTTACAGCAGCAATGTATGGGATACTATAACTAGCAGATGTCTATAGCTAAATCATGGGCACACCAACACAGAGATTGTATAAAAAGTGTCCAACCATTCAACCCCCTGAAGCCAAATAGACAAATTCATGTTCTATCCTTGAGGCTTTCTCTATATGGGTTGTGTAAAGAAAGGAACCTCAAGCAATTTAGTGGAACCAACTAGTCCAAAGGGGTTCTTGTATCTGGAACCCTAAGAGTAAGGATGTCAAAATATACCTAACCTGGTCTGTGGCCCGATCAAACTAGCCCACGAGTTGATTAGGTATGGCCTGTGACATCCTGGGGCTAACCACAGCCCATGAATCTCAGACCATGGGCCACGGGTCAAGGGCAGCAGGGGGCAACAAGCTGCGGGCTAAGGTGGTAGGGCTGGGCTATGGCCTGAACTGAGAAGCCTGACTCGTGGCCCATGGCTCGCTTGTTGGGCACAAAAAAATGACGTCATTTTTTTGTTTTGTTTTTTACAAATGATGTTGTTTTGTTCATGTTTAAAATATTTCTTCCACCGACAAAATGACATCGTTTTGCTTTAAGAGTAAAATGATGTCGTTTAAGACATAAGACAATTAATAAATACGAGACAATAGATTTCGTTTTCTTGCAAGCAAAAAATGACATTGTTTTGCCTCTTATTAAACGAAAGCCACCCAGCCCACCCAACTACCTTCCTCCCTCGCACGTTTGCCCCTGCCTTCTGCCAGCCTCCTGCCTTAGCTGCCTGCCTCCATCTCCCTTTGTCTCCTAGAACTCCCTTCGTCCTTGAGAACTTACTCACACAACACTTTTCACTTATATGTTCTTCTTCTTTGTTTCACTTTATTCTTTCTTCTTCTTCATATATCATCTATCGTGGAAACATTGAAGGTAAGCTCTCATTCTCTCTTTGTCAATTTGGTTTTTTTGATTGTTTTGAGTTGTGATGTGGCTAATTTGAGAAGTTTGTATATTAATATTGGGAATATAGGTTAATGCTTGTAATGTGTTTGATGAAACATTGCAGATATTAATATGTTTGATTTCACACTTCAAACCATCTTTCCTGCTACATTAGTATTTTGATCTTTTGTTTCTATTAACCTCTGGTTAGTATTGAGTTCACAGCTCTAGAATAGCTCTAGTATTGAGTTCGCAGCTTAAACATGGCTATGCCATCTCATTTGTCTCAGATCATATTTTCTTGCTCATCAATGGAGTAGTTTATTAATTTCTTAATTATATGAGCGCAAAATCATATCATATTAAGTAGTTGGTATTATGCGGCATTCATCTTTTCCATGATAAAGTTCAACTTCAAAGTTGAGATATGCTTCTCTATAGTTAAATTGAATTGGAGTATGAATTTAAAGGTAGTAATACCATTCATCTCTGTGCAAGGGTGCCCAGCCTAGGTTGTATCCACTCTTGTTTCCTAAGTGACTTGTGGAATAGTTTGGTCTATAATATAACCATATAGAAGGGCCATTGAAAAACTATCTTATTCTATTTGTTGCTTACCCTGACAGGAATTTGACTCTGCATATGGACCAGCTTGGCACTGCATAGTTGGAACCAGCTTTGGTTCTTACGTAACACATTCCATAGGAGGATTCTATACTTTTCCATTGATAAGTTTTATATCCTCCTTTTTAAGACTACTTTTGAGCCTTTAGATCACTGACTGATTTGAGAACTTAATTTCTGCCAATGTGTTTGTTGTTTTTGGTAAATCCAAAATATCAAATCTTATTTTGTATGTAAAACTGCTGACTTCAATACTCATAAACTCGCAATTTTGTTTTTAGTGCTTTGTGTAAATCTCTTTGTAGGAGCATAAATGAATGATACGATTGTTATACACATACATAGATCAGAGGGAAAAGAGAATTACTAGTGGTAGTGTCAATTTGTTTTTATTTTTAAACAAATGAAGTTTAAAAGAAGTTTCAATGAACCCCTACCATATACATATTAGTGATAACAAATGCAAGATATAAAGAAACAAATCAATAGAAATCATTGTGAATGATTCAACATAGAACGATGATTACATTAGGATCATTAAAAAATGAAATTCCAAATCCTTTTTTGACTTTATAAGAACATTTATGAATTAATAATACTGAAATTGAATATCGATTGATGATTATTTTTCAGTTCCTAGATATTATGAGACATCCTCATAATTTTGAGACACAATTATAAATGTATGGTGGTTATATAAGTGGACATGTTAGATAGTTTGCTCCACCGATTATGAGGTACTTGATATATAATTAAACTAGTATGGGATTAGTACTAGGATATTTTCAATTCCTAGAGTTGGCCTTTAGGATTAGCTTGGAGTTGTTTTATAAATACTTGAAAAGCCAACTTGGATGGCATGTCACGCATTGAGTAGGTCCTTTTTCCTTCAAAGTTCTAGCATATTCTTCTAACTTACTTGGAGAACCACTTTAATGTTTATGAAATATGCATTAGAGAAACACTTTAATGTTTAGCGTACATCAACCTAACTTACTTGGAAATTCTAGCACATTCAAAGTTTGGACATTCTTTGATTTTCTTGAACAATTATATGTTATTATAATTTAAAGTTATGACATAATATATATATTAAAAAGAAAAAAGATGAAAATTTTAATAAATATTATGAAATATAGTATGCTTATAATACTTTAAGGACGAGAAGGATTTAAAGTAAAACTTATGTCAAGTAAAGAATTACTCTTAACAAACTTTTAATTAGAGTGACTTAGGAATGAGTCTTCTAATATTAGAATTTAGAAAGGAGAAAAAATTATGAATTTAAATTTAGATTAATTAGAATATAATGATTCTAGAAAAAAAAACGTAAAAGAACTATTTTCGAAAGTAATAAAATAAATAATTTATAAAAACATACAAAAGTATCTATAAAATGTATTCTAGTTTTAATAAAATAATAACTATTTTCAATATAATATACTGTACGTATTTGTTTTTATAACTTAATTACTTATATATTCCTTTGGAATTGATACATTAGGATTAATAAAGTGATTAATTCTTTTTAAGATTAATATAAATACATATATGCATAATGTACATATTGTCAAAATATGAAATATAAAATAATAAAGTTTAAATGTTCTAAGATTAATTATCATATTAATTAATTTCTTTTAATATGAGTAACAAAAATATAAAATTTTACAATGATTATTTAATAATAGATATAATATGAAAAGACAATAATATTTATACAACTATATAAGTAAAAAAAATCAACAACTAAAAGTACAACAACTACATCAATTAAGAGTTTTTGTACATAATTTAAAAAAACATGAAAAATTTGAAAATATTATATTATAAACTTAATAATCATATTTTTAAAAATATACTAAAAAGAAATATAATAATTTATTAAATATGTAAAAATAATATTTGAAATAAATTCATTATACTTAGATAATAACATTTTTACATTTACATTATAATTAATTGTTATAATAATTACAAAATTAAAATTAAATTGACTTGTTTGTAGAGAATAATTATAACAACATTATCATTGCTATATATTTTTAATAAATATATTGGTTCGTGTTTTATATCTTTTATTTTGTGTAAATATTTTTGTGTAATTCATAGGTAATTTCATCTTACATTTTATATAAATGGTTATGCTATAATTTATATTTTATGAATTTTAAAAAGTACAACTACAACTTTTTCTTCTTAAAAAAAAAAACTACAACTTTTTCAAATTGTCTTAAAATAAATATATATAACATTTTAAACTTATATATCAAATGACTGGGCTGAATGAGGCCCGATAGGTTGTCCGTGGTTAGGGCAGGCCTCCTAGGCTAGGCCACGGGCCTGCCAACGAACCTATTGACCTCAATCCACCCACGGGTCGTTTTTGCCCACCCGTGTCAAGCCATGGGCTAGTCATTTTGACCCGTTGAAAATTTTTTTGGTCGAGTCAAGCTGAGCCATCGATGGCCCGGGCCCAGGCCCAGCCCGACTCATTGACAAGCCTACCTAAGAGAACTCTAAGAGCTCATCTAACTCAAAAATCTCAAGCAAATATGCAACAGAATATCCTAGCCTTTCTGAATGTATAACTTTAGGCTAAGCTTATAATATATTTAACATATGTGCATGTAAGACAATCAGAGGAAGTACAGAACTAAAAAACAGCAAAGAATGGTGTAAGTTATGACCTAGTTGGTCGAGTCTAAGTCAACCTCGAAAACAATAGATCTCTATGATTTCCTCTTCTCTCATCGTTGTCTTTCTACGGCGATATACACCTTATTTGGGAGATTTAATATCCATGGCTATAGAAGGATTAAAGAGGACAATGCACAAAGATCAGATTTCTTACCCTCAATTAGGCAGAAGGAAGTCAAGAAATGAAGCTGGCTCTGATCACATAGCCCTAATTTGGAAATACTATAACCTTTGGCATGTAGAAGGGAGAGATCCTTACCTCTGTTACAATCGACTATGTTTAGGTATAATGAATGCGGTTGTTAGAGTTATGATGTCATTATAGTGGAGCTAATTGAGTGATGTTATTTTATTGTTGGCTTTTGATGTAAAAGACTAAGGAGATTATAGATCCTCTCTGAGAGTTGTTCTTTAATCCTATCGGTACAATTGTTCTTTAATCCTATCAGTACAATTATTTAAATTTTCAAAAAAAAATCCATTAGGATTTTATTATCTATAATAATATATCATAATTATGAAATATCACAAATAGATGTCAAAACAAAAATTTTACTGGGAATTTTCTTGAGAATCTATATATGACACAATCTGAGAATTTTAAATCTAAAAAGTTTCCTAATCAAAACTGATCAATGGACAAGACATAAACCTTCATGAATGTAGCAAGAATAAGAAAGACTAAGGTATGCAATTAAAAATTTTGGCTGATCTATTCTCTAACAAAGAGAAGACCATAGAAGGCAAAGGCTCAAGAATCCTTGATTGAAGTACTATCTACCCCATTGGTGGGCTATAAAACCTATAAATTAATGAGGAAGTTTTAAGTGATTAAAGATTAATTAAAATTGTTGCATAATAAACACTTCGATAAACAAACATGTGGATACTTATTATAAAATACTTATTGTAAATCTAATTTGGGATGAACCCCCATCTGACATGAACTATAACCAACCCTTAACCCGTTAACCACCTATAAATTAAACCTTTTAGAAATTGAAGTTTAACAAAACTACAACTACCATGGACCTAGACGAAGATGAACTTGAGATAGGCACTCAAATTAACCCAAAAACTACTCCATCTATAGTGGCCCCTACCACCATAAACAACCTCACCAAATCCCCCCTTCTCTAAAAGGAACTTCAGAAAGGAGATACTAGGAACGAAGCAAAAGGAAGACAACCTGAATCTCAATAGTAGGAGACACAGGCAACCTTAGGAAGCTTAGATATATAAAGTTGAAGAATGAAGAACAAATCCACGCACCAATGTAAGTATTGCAACAGGAAGCAAGGAAAAGACTGACATTCCCAGTAGTGAAAAAATGGGCATTATTAGCTTGGAAAAATATAAGACTGATCAATATGATGATGAATGAGGATGAGTTATTTATGTTTAAATTCAATACAGAGGATAACATACAAAAAAAAACTAGATGCAGGCCCCTGACATGTGCTAGTGCATCCAATCTTACTTAAAAGATGGCATCCTGGATTCACATTAGATAGGGGCAAGCTAGAAACTATCCCTTTATAGGTGAATATTCACAAAGTTCACTTGGAATAGTAGAAGAATGAGCCACATAACAAGCAAAATAAGGAAACCACTGTGGATGGATGAAAATACAGCTATGATGAAGAGAATAGGGTTTGCAAGGGTGTGCATAAATATGGATATTACCAAAAAGTTGTTTGAATCCCTCAAAATTATGAGATTAAAGGAAGATGGAAGCCTTGAAGAAGACGTAGTAAGTGTAACATATACGTGGAAACCAAAAAATAAAGAGGATAAACAAATCTGGAGGTAAAAAGAGAACTATAAGGAGAAGAAGACTACTCAGGATGGCATATAACAAATGGTGGAGTATCCAAAATGAAGGAGGGAACACCTTGATGAACAAAGTAGCCAAATCCAAAATGGAAAAGAAAATAACACTTTATAGAAAGGTAAACATGTTATGAAAGACTAGGAGTAAGGCCAAGAAGAAGCAAATAAAACTCATTTTATAGACAAAAGAGAAACATCAGTTACAAAGCTGGGAACTGAAGTTGTATCCCCTAGTGCAAGTAGAAAAACCAAAAGGAAAAATTAGGAAAGAAGAAAAAGTAATGAAGCTAGCAATAGCTTAATAGCCTAAATAAATATCTAGTTATAACAGATTTCATCAGTAAAAACTTTGCAATTTTTTTTGGTTTATTATAAACCAAAATAAAAAATGAGAAGCTTGAGAAGTGCATATGGTTCTTAAGGAAAGATTGGAAAGTGGTGACTAATCATGAAAAACATGTCAATGGAAGAGTTGTCACAAAGAAGGTTTAACCCTTCAATGCTAGACCTAATCAACCGAAAATGTACAAACCAAGTTATCAATTATGAGTTGCTGATAAAAAGCTCTAGCAGACCTATAATAGTATCTACAGTGTATGCTGCAAGCTATGAGTTCTAAAGGTAGATGCTCTGGGAGGAAATAGTTAAAACTAACAATAGCATTAAAAAACCTTGGATACTGTGAAAAGAAAAGTTGAAAATATTAAGCAGACAAAACAAATTCCCAAGGTAAGAGGAAAAGATCAAAGCCTTAAAGAAACTGTTGAAATTCTAAAGAAGGATAATAACAAAACTGAATGACCAGCATATAATAAAGGAAGAAGTTAAACCGATAAACAATTACAATAACTCTTTGGAGAATGTCAATAATAAGCTTAGATAGAAATCTAAGATGCTATGGTTAAAGAAAGGAGAGAGGTACACAACATATACATAAACTCCATTAAATCAAGAAGAAAAAAGAACTACATTAAATATTTTGGAAGATGAGATAGGTTAAAGATTCGTATATTAGGAGAATAAGAAAAGAATTAATTATGAAGTCTTTATAAAATAGTTTGGGCAAGCAGTAGAGATATATGAGATTTTAGAAGAAGTGTTGAAGGGGATTAAACAAATTTATTAGTATGAAAGGGAAGAAATCACTAAAGAGATAGGACATTAGAGGAGCTTTGTTCTCTATACACCCTCATAAACTACCTGGACTAAATGAATTTAATTGGAGATTCTTCTAGTAGAATTGGGATATTCTAGGGGAGGATGTAATTGAGGTAGTAAAGGAATTCTTCCATAAAAAGGTCATCCTAAAAGAGTGGAACAAAGCTTATATTAGCCTTATCCCAAAACAAAACAATGTTAGCATAATGGATGACTTCATATTATAGCTTGTTGCAATATCTTGTATAAAATCATCAACAAAATATTAACCAATAGACTAAAGACTAGCCTAAAGAAGATCATCAATCCAACTCAACTTGCTTTCATAATTGGAAGATCAATTGGCAAGAACATACTCCTTTTCTAGGAGCTCCTTAAAGGGTACAGACTAAGACAATATGAAAAGTTACCCTATATGATTGAACTATTTTAAGTTAGCCAATATTGTAATAAATCACAAGTGCACAGTGATAGTTATGCATTAGTCTATGCTTTTCTAAGTATTTGGCATATGTTTCTTGTATAATAGTTTATTATTATTGTATTTTAGGATTCATTTTGTTTGTTTTCGTTTAGTTTGATCTTCATTGTTGTTCTTTTGCGTTTGATGTTAAGTTAAGGTAAGAATTGATTTTTTTTATAGGAATAAAGATTGAACAACTTAGAGATTGAGCTAGAGACCAAAGAGGAGAAGAGAAGAGGGAACTTTCTGTTGCAATTTCCCACAATCGTGGGAATCATGCCAATTCCCAAGATCGTGGGAAGTTTAATCCGAGAGACTACGCATGGTTTAATTAAACTTTAAGGTTCTGGACTATAAAACATATCAAAACCCCCATAGATGAAAGAGGACGTGACAACTCTGTAGAGAAGAGCCTTCTTAAGTGAAAAATACAATTTGTGAGTCTTGAGGAAGGTGGAGATTTAAGGATCATCAACAACAATTGGGAAAATAGCGCATCAACACCAAGATTTCCATATTTTGGCAAAGAAGAGAAGGAGTTGTCTTTATTCAATTTTTTGTCAATTTTATCTCTTCTAATATTTATAGAATGGAATATTTGAGTGTTGATGATGTTCTAGAGACCATGAGTGGCTGATTTAGTTTTTAGGGATTGCTTTTGAACTATTTTGTGAAACTCTTATTTTATTTAATTGAATGAAAGTTATCTTTGATGATTGTTGATTATATTTATATCTTGCAACAATTCAAGAGAGTGAGTAAGGTTATTTATGTAGAATTGTACAACAAGAGTTGGCAACCTATAGACTTACAATCATCGCATTAATTTATTAGTTCAAATAGAGATCTTGGCTAATTCAATTGATCACCCACAGGATAGCTTAATAACTAGTTAAATTGGTGGAGTGATTGGGTAGTTTGAGAGATCACTTAATTGACCTCATTCAATTTGATTAAGGATAATTAATTACACCTTAAGAGAGGGTAGTTAATATCATTGGATATCTTAGGTGAGACACAATTTAATTAATAAAATAGAAGGGCGACAAGATAGGGAGAAAGTGAACTCTAGTCATTAGATTCTTGAATTCTATTTTTTTTGTATTTTGGTTTCGTCTATTGTTCATTGTTAGTCTTTCAATTTTAATTTAATTTGCCAGTTTATTTCCGTTAAAGAATTTCACTTTTTAAACAAAGTTTGATCTGAATTAAGTGGTGTCTAGGCATCAATTCCTGTAGGATCGATATCTAGTTTTTAACTGCAAGTTACGACCCATATACTTGCAATTTTTTAGCATAAAACAAGTATATTGTTTTGCAAAATTCATTCAACACACAGCATAGCTGTAGCCAGTACTTAAAAATATGGGTCAATCTTACAAAGACTATGAATACTAGTACTTGACCTTCCCTAACTATCTAGCTTAAGCATTGATTTTATATTTTTAATAAAAAGAAAATAAAACTAAAACAATTAAATAAATAAGAAACAAAAATTCGCACAGAGATAGTGGAATTCACTTCGAAAACTATCATTATCAGAAATTAGTATATAGGTTCGAATCCTCTTAAATCGTTAACAGATTGATCTTTTATCATGCAATTATTTTGTTGATGTAGTGGACCGTGGAGACTCCTATGGTATGCTAGTAGTTAACCTTGAGTCTACTAACAACTAATCCTAAGCTCTTTAACCAAATTACTCAGGTTAAATCTTATACGATACATTTTCGATTTATAATTCCATGTTTTAGGTTTAACCCTAATCTGGAATATTTATGTCCTCCTATCTCTAGGGTTGCAATCAATTCTTTCTAATTACCTTAGATATATTCAACCTAGGATTTTTAAATGTCTATGTATAAAATCAGATTATCAATAAAACACATAATTAGATCACAATAACCAATTGCATTAATAAAGGAATCAAATCATATCAAAGTATTAACATACAGTTCATCTAACCTAAATACTAACTGGATGTTTAATTATGCATGATCGAATACGAAATCAAACGTAAATCAGAATAAAAATGAAATGAAAATAATGGGTTTATAATTCTAAATCTCCCTAATTGTCTTCTATCAAATGTTCTTGTGATGTAGAGACTTGATCTTGTATTCTGATGTATCTTTCGATGATTTCTTCGTATTTTCTACTCCTCTGAACCAAAATCATCCCTTCTGGACCTTATCCATATTTGGAAATCGCCTTCCAAAGTCTCCTTCCCTGATTTGCCTTTGAAGCATCGATTTTATATTGAATTGTAAGTTTTAGGGTTATGCACGGTCATGCATCGAACCATGCATAATCAGAATTTGTTGCATATCTAAAAAATGCACGACTATGCACTCTTTCCAAATTGTTGAGTTTTTATCTTACACTGTGTTTTTGCTTGAATTTTTCTCTTTTAAGTCTATGAAGGTAGTTATAACCTATAAACACACTTGGAGCACATTAAGCACCAAATATACAACAAAAGTATAAAGTATCAAGCAAAATACATCAAATATGAGTATAAAATATAGTTAAATATCCATCTATCACTATCAAAATAGACCTAGCAAAGGCATAAGATTTAGTGAGTTGGAGCTTCTTCTCAAGTAGCAGAATACTCCCAGAATTTAGATAATGGATTAAAGAGTGTGTGACTACAACCTCTCTTGCCATATTGGTGAATAGAGAACCCACTAAGCTGATAAAAGCTAAAAAAGGGTTAAGGAAATGAGATCCACTCTCCCTTTATCTATTTATCTTATGCATGGAGGCCTTTTCAACCATCCTTAAAAGGAATATTGAAAACAACACCATATTTCAATATCATTATAGATGCAAAAGGTACAAAAATATCCTACCTTGCTTTTGTAGATGACATACTACTATTTTACAGTACTGAAAAACAATCCATAAACCTTCTCATGAAAATAATGGAGGAGTTCAAATTAATGTCAAGATTGAGAATAGGAGTTGCTTCTACCTATCAATAAATGTCAAGATGGATGTAACATTTAAAGCAATGGAGATGAGACTAAAACAAGCCCATTTACCTATTCATCAAATACATAGGAGTGTCAATATCATTAAAAAGTGTTAATGCTTCTTAATATAGGCCATTGATGGACTTCTTCTAAAATAGGAAAATCAACCACTGGTGAAATAGGTAATTTAAATATGGCAGAAGATTGCAATTGGTGCAAGCTATATTGAGTAATTTGGCTACTTATTGGATCAACTATCTATATCTCCCCCAAAGGTACACTAAAGGAGATAAATAAATAAAAAATAAGAGAATTCCTATTGGTTGGACCAAACTATAACCAAAAAGAAAGAAAAAGTTAGCTCGAGCAAGATTTGTAAACCAAAAAACCAAGGTCGACTGGGGATTTACTCAGCTAGATTGCTCAATAAGATCAATCTTGAAAAGAAATTATAGTGGTTATGCAGTCAGAAACATGATTTATGGGTCAAGTGTGTACATAATATATACATGAAAGGGAATAGCCTATGGTGCCTAAAACATAAACAAAATATATCATAGAATTTGAGGTAGATATTAGGAACTAGGCATTGGATACAGAACCTGTTAACCCAAAAAATAGGGAAGGAATATTCATCATTGTTTTGGTAAGAAAACCAGCACAACAAGGGTTCTTTATAAAAAATTAAAGAGATTCGACATTTGCAACTTGTTATCAATCTATGCACAAAGGTCAGTAAGCTTATCAGCAACAATCAATAGGGATGGCCTTACAACAACAGCAGAGGTGTGGAAATAATCATGAAAATTTTGCTAACTTGCCAATAATCAAAACATGATGAAGTCCACTCGAATGCTAAAGAAGATAAATCTTTAAATTCAAAAGCTTGCAGAAAATTTCTCCAAAAGGAACTAGTCAACATAGTGAAGTGGAGAAAACTAGTATAGGATAATGATCTCAATCCCTCACTTACCTTCATTTTTTGGTTGGGGATAGTTGGGAGACTCTTAACGAAGGACAAAATCAAGTTTTCAATTGCATCATCACATTGTGAGTTGTGTAACACCCACCTTAAATCAATGGGCCACATAATGGTCAAATGTAGATATGCTCTAAACATCTGGAGAAGAATATAAGGAATACTTAAAACTAGAAAAAATGGTCTACTCTTGGAATGAAGTGATAAATTAGGCAGCCACCATAAGGATGGAAAATAAGGCATATCACAAAGTATCAAAAACTAGGTTAGCAATAATGGTGTACAACATCTAAAGAGAGAGGAACAATAAAATCTTTAGGAAGGAGGTCAGAAGTAAGGAACAACAACAACTCTATCAGAATATCATCTTCCAATGCAGACTTAACTTGGTAGCAAGAGGACTAGCAGAAAAACTCTCCAAAAACATGAGGAAAAGATGGTTATTAGAGTAAAACCATTATACCAACTTGTGTTTAGGAAGCTTTTCTCCATTATATTTTGTTCCTATTGTACTCGTAATCCCTATAAAGTTGTACATACCCATTAATTAATAACTTACTATTGCATTTAAAAAAGAATAAATCCATTGAACTAGCCCGATTATGAGGATCTCAAATGAAATATTATTTACGGATTTATTTATTTCTTTATTATGATGGTTATATAATTAATTCTAAGTATTGAGAAGACTAAGATATATCATTTAAGAATTCTATATTTGGATGTTGCTTATAACCTATTATATTTATGATCACTCAGTTGATAGTACTTAGATATAATACTAATTATATGGAGATGGATGAGTAACTTAATAAATAATTTGTTTTTAAAAGTAATCACTACAAAACAACATGGCTATTGCAACGAAAATCTTAGCAATACCTTTGATGTGTGTTGCTATTAGCATTTTTTTGTAATGCATCGTTACTAAATATTAAGCTTTTGCGACAGCTT
>JANZXR010000172.1:20000606-20014610 GCA_027575705.1 Erythroxylum echinodendron | reverse complement strand
CACAAGTTTTAGTAACGAACTTCACATCTATAGCAACGATGTTAATTCGACACAAAAGCCTTTTCATTTTGTAGTGTTAATTAGAGAGAATATTCTACTCTTCTTAATTAAAAGTGATTTAAGAAGTTATTTAGCTAGTGTAAATTGTGATTTGAAAAGGTATTTTCAAATATCAATTATAAATTAATTACAAATTAGCAAGAATGAACATGGTTAGATTTAAATAGAGTGAATAATAATTTCATACTCTATGTCTAGTTAGAATATTAGATGACAAAATGATTAAATTATACATCATAGCCATGCATAAATAGGTTGAGTCAAATCACTTTGATATTACTAATATTTGGGTGATTTGACATGTTATATCTTAATCGACGATTATGCATTGTTTAGTTGAATAACTACAGATAAATTTAAAAGAGTAATTTGGCTAATCCTAGTTATGAATTATAATTATGATTTATAATTATTGACAATATAGTAGAAACCTAATGAGTTACACATAAAGAAAATTTCACTTGATCAGGTAGATAGTAGAGTCAAAAGGTATTTTTAAATATCAATTACATGTAATTAGCAAGAACGAACATTATTAGATTTAAATAAAATAGATACTAATTTCGTACTCTATGTCCAGGTAAAATATTGAATAACAAAATGATTAAATTATACATCATAATCATGCATGAATAGGTTGAGTCAAACTATTTTGATATTCCTAATATATGAGTTATCATGACATGTTACTAGATACTAATCTCGATCAATAGTTATGCATTGTTTAGTTGAATAACCAAAGATAAATATAAAAGTGCCTTAATTTATCTAATCCTAATTATGATTTATAATTATTGACAATATATATTAGAAACCTAATGAGCTACACATGAAGAGCGGCTAAAAATAGAAAAATCAATTTAAAATAAGTTAAAATTAATTGTAAAGTTTAAGAAACTTAAAGATTCAAATGTGAAATATATGATTTTATTAAAATTAACTTGTAACTAGAGTTATAGTTAGATTTTGATTATAGTTAAAATTTTAATTTTGGTAAGAAAGAGATACTATTTCTTTTTTATAAATAAGAGGAACACATAAGGGAATGCCATGTGTAAAGATTTCCATGTTATGGTGGGGGGTAAGTTAGTTGTCAGGAGCCATTAGTTTGGAAGCCTCAAAGTAACCAAATTGCCAGACCAAGACGTCCCTGGTTCTGGTCCAGTGATATAGAGTGAGAACGGAGTGCTTGAGAAGAGGGTTTCTGACAATGTTTTGGAAATACGTCCCACACGCAATTCGTCCTCAGCTTTATTGAAACATTCTTCAAGTAATTGTTCATCCATGCGTATATTTAATTCGTCTGTTCAGAACATAGGCACGTTCAACTTTAATATGTTGACTACAATTGCCAACTGAATTTATGACAGCATTCCATAATTCTCTTATTGCAATTAATCCTGTTGGTTTCATATTGTAATGACACATTTTGCTGAGTTTTCTGAGAATCTCAAAGCTCCTTTCAAGATAGGACAGGATTGAAAAAAAAAAAAAGAAAAAGAAAAATTCAAAAGAGAATAGCAACTCCAATAATTGTAGCATCATCTGATCTAAGACGACTTTCTTAGAGTGAAACTGTTTTTGGTGTGGTTAAAGAAGGACAAGGACACATGACCATAATTTATTAGTGTGATTCCTTATATGTAGCATGGATTTGTTTCTAACATATAGCTTCGAGTATTTTCATCATCAGATACTCCTTGAAATGAGGCCACTACGACAAGGACACGTACTCCCATTCGTGCACTTGCTCGAGATCAGTAGTCATTGGTCAAGGCCCCATCCCATCTCACAGTAAGAAGTCAACAAAAGTATGTCCACTTATTCAATAAAGATTTGAGGGAAGAACCTAATGACGATCGATCCTTTAAATGTTTATTAAAATATCAAGGGAAACATATATCCACGCTAAGGAATGCCAACCTCGGTTTCCTCAAAAAACATGCAATCTAAAAAAGATAATATTCAACAATTAGAAATGAGGAGCTTTATTGGATGCCAGTGCATCAATGCAAATTACCTTAATCTCCCCAATCTAGCCCCTGTACCTAGTTAAAATCCATTTACTTTCAACTTCGAGCACCCCATCTAAGTCTGATCTTATATAAAGCTCCGAACCCCTTACTATCTTCACCACCAAATTGTCCTCTATATCTCTCTCTGCTTCTTTCTGTGAACAGGATGGTGCGTAAAGCAACCGGCTGTAACTGATCAAGAGAAGGTTAATTAGCTATGAAGCAAGAGGGTTCAGGCTTTTGCAATCGGCACGTTCGCTATCCGTGCAGATCCTTCCGACGTAGGTGCAGCCGGCTAGTGAAGGAGCAAAGGGCAAGGTTCTACATTCTTCGACGATGTATTATTATGCTAGTGTGCTGGCATGAGTGTAATGACCCTTAATATGCAAAACCCTGCAAAAAACTATTTTGTGGCATGTGTCGCGCCTGTGTGTGCTCATATTAGTTAGGTAAAAAATTACGCATAGGAGATTTTCAGTTTTTTAGTATAACAGGAAGATTGTAGCTCATGTGCTGAAAGTTGAACAGCTTTGTTTTAAATGCTACACTTCTTTATAATTTGATAAGATTTTCTTCTTGCATGTACACACCTCAAGATCTTCTTCTATTGTGGAACTAACTTTGTGTTAGATGGAGAAATGTTCAGATTTTTATAGTTTGGCATACAGATTTCATAAGTAAAGGAAGTTAATTATTAATAAATAGCATCTTTATATGGTGTAGAGTACTTAATCTGGGTTCCTGATAATCAATTGCCGTTAGGATCCACATACTTGTTAATGATCCTCTTATCTTACTTTTTCTTTTTTCATTTTTTTCCCTGGCTACTCCATTTTGGAGACAGCGCCTGATTGGTTATAGGCTAAAATAGCGTACTATGATATGACTTGGATAAACACCCATATCCACAGTTCAATCTCAGACAAAAAGCAACAAGCAATTTGATGGTTTTTTTAGTCTTCAATTTTTATTTCCTAAATTCTCTTTTCATGAATAGTATGTTAAGAAGTGGAACCGTTAAGAGCAGTTTAGGGAACAGTACATGTAGCATCTAACAGCAATGTACATGATGGTGCTTTCTGTACGCAATTGATACGATCTTTTTGTCTGCTTAACGTTTTAATACTAATCTGGAGACACAATCACGTGAAAATTAACGTATAAGATCATACAATCTAAAGCACTTCCTTGAAAATCTTTCCTTAAAGTGGAAATGACCATCATCACTCAGCTAGTGGGGTAGACTGTAAATTAAGTGCTTGTTCTACATGTTCGTTTTCTTTCTTTATGTCTCTTCTGTGATGGTGGGTTTTGATCAATGGGAGCAAGTTAGTCCAGTTTGGTTTCAATTAAACCTGCATCACTGAGGTGTGAGGGGACATTGCAAACTAGGTAGATACATAAATAATAAATAGCTTTTGAAATTAATTATGCGATAAATTATCCTTTGACATGATTAGTGCACAATGAGCAAATTAATTTTGACTCTGGTAATTTATATTTTTATTTGAAATAAATATTTTATATAAATGGAAATATTAAATCTTAAAAGAGAATTTTAATGGAAAATTTTCTACATAAATTGATTTGATGAAAATTTAACTTATAAAAAAATCTTTTTTATTTTTAAAAATTTCATAAAAATTATAAAATTTTGTTTCATTTATTACATCGAAATATGCTTTAATTATTTTAAGAAAATATATTATTCATAGAAAACTTTTTTAAATATATATTCTTTACTAATGAAAAAAGAAAAATAAAAAATCACTGCAAGAAGAAAGTTTTAATAAGGGAAAATCATGTCATTGTTAAAAAAAATTGATAGAAAAATTTTCCTTTGTATCTTATAATATATTTTATTGATTTCAGTTAAAATTAAGCCTTTATTTATCACTAATTTAATGAATCGGAGTTGAAGTAGAAAAAAGAACACATGATTTAAGAAATTTTGGCGAAGAATAGGAGAATTAGGGAGAGAATGCTTAGCTCAGGTAAGCCGGCAAAGAGAATCTTTGTAACAGCCTCGTATCGCACGCACTTTCAACGTCTTCACCGCTTCTCACTCCCTTATCTCATCGCCTGCGGCCTGTGCAGTTTAGTGGGCCTTGAACCCCCTCGTGCGGATTCTCTCTCTTTTCACTTTTTAGTTTTACTTTTCTTTTCTCAACTGGCTCGGCTCAGGCTTTACTTGCAGCTGAAATTGTTTCGTCCTTGTGTTTTCTTTTACTTTCCATTCACTTGGACGACAGTATGACACACACCTCAAGCTCTCACCTCTTAGGAGTTGATAATATTCTCTCTTTTTTCTTGGTAAAATATATCGTTTGTAGTTTCAATTAAAGACCGTAATTCGAATGAAATGGTGCATTTTAAGAACATCACTCATCAAAACAATTAATTCAATCATATGTCAGAACTGTTTCATATTTGACAGATGGCTAGTAGATTTGTTGAGTGGATGAATCAACGAATTCCCATGCAATTCATTTGGATACTGAAGTTGTAGTTACGACCAAATAATTACTCCTTTTCATGGATTACTGTGTACAAATTATGGAGGAAAAAGAAACTGCTCAAAATGAGCAGAGCTCGGAGGATATCAGAGGGGACCATCAAAAGGTGTGTCGTGAGTTGGTCTAATCAAACAACTTCAAGTATTCTGCAGAACAAGTCTGCATCGCCCATTTCTTAACTTTCTTTCCGTGGCTTTTTCTCTATTTCGCGTTTTTCGTTGTATCCTATTCCTATACAGTCTCTGGTCAGTTTCTGGTTTTAGGTATATAATGGAAACAACCTTTGGACCCTGATGCCTGAAAGGAATGCAATTTGGCTGGTGAAATACAACTAGTCAGGTTTTTCTCTTTAAACCAACTTACTGATCTTCCTTTTTGAAAGCTAAAACCTGTAATCAGAAACCTGAACGGAGGACTAAAAGGAAAAAAATATCTGTCAAAAGAAAAAAGAAGATTATGATTTGGGGTGATTATACTTGTAATAGTGTTGGACATGAGATTAACGTTATTTAATCCTAAAACGGGGTTCTAAGGCAAATATGGCCAACTGCAAGCAACTAAGTTTCCTGAGCATGTACTCTTATTGTACAAACGTTAGATCCCATGAGTTAGCAAGAGGGTAGTTGAGAAAAGGTTTACCGTAAATGTACGGGATAATCATGTTGACGGACTAAACCACAGGACCGGAAAACCTAATTACCTTTCATGGCCTCCTGTTTCGACCGCATTTAACCAGAGAGCAAAGTCACCTAACTACTAAACCAGTTAATTGCTACTTATGTTACACATTCGTTATGTTAAAGTTTATCCCAATTGTTTTCTAGCAATTCGTACTACCCAAGAGTTATCCTTTTCCTTGTAATTTTAAATGGACGGATAAATATAATCTTAATAGTGTTGTGTCTATTTGTTTAGTAAAAATATCTAAGGTAACGTAAGAAAAAACTAAAAGAAAGAAAACAAAACAGCTGAAACTCAATAGTTTACGTTCAATTCAGTAATGTTATTACTGCGATTGCTTAGCATTTTTGAAGTGGCCCATCAAACTTTGTAAGTACAAAAAATGCGTGCAAGACTGCAAGGGGGTGTGGGGGAATGGGTATGTTGCCCATTTATGGACATGATGTATGTCTACCCCTATCAAGATAAGATAGTGTTTCTAGCATTAATCATAAAAGACATCTCCCCCACCAAAATTGAGGTTAAATGTATCTTCAAAATCAAAACACAGCGCAGATAGTCAACATCCGATTGCATATTTCAAGATTGTCATAATGTACAATATGTGTCCCAAGAATTGGAATGGACATGCACGATCTCTAATGCTTAATAAATTCAAGTGAAAAATATAATCCCAGGCTTCCGCTCTCGTTTTGAGTGATGAACTAATGGCTACGGATACTTCTAATCTTGCCTCATCACTAAGTTTCGAGTTATGATAGACGCACGAGACAAATTACTGCTTGCGAGTAGGAACCCAACAAACATAAATATGATAAAAGCAGTACATTCTTCTACAATTTTGAATGTAGCAATCTGGTGATAAAGTTTAAGATTATCAGCTACATGGAAAAATATAAATTGGATACATTGTCACCTGGATCTGGACCAAAAGGTGGAAAATTGGATTGCTTTGGCTACCAGTGGGATAAGCTTTGACTGCTATATTAAAAGTTCCAATTTGGCTCAGGGGTTTAGGGAAGCAGAAGTTTGGAAAACGTAAAAGAATTGTATGAAAGAACCGAACCGTAAGTCGTTAGTCGGTACAACTACGAACGTTCTTGATTAGGGCCATGTTAATAATGTATGAGCACAACGCAGGACTCGGATTGCGTTGCGATCATGTTTAGCATCACACTCAACAATTAACTACAGCTAGGAAAATGGGTTGGGTGTGAGTGTGACATGACAAGTTCAAATGTTCTCAAATGCTTATGAATGCCGCGGGCCCCATTATCTGCAAACTTCAGGTGGGACTGTCCCCTAGAGGTTGCTTAGTCCTATCAAATGCCCCAAGTATCACACAAACATGAAAACATTTCCACAATTCAAAAAGAGCTATTGGATTAAGCTAATGGGAGACTTGTAATCCTACAAACGTTAGCTTGCCCTTTAATTACCAACTCTGGCAACATGCCTGTCATATGGAGCGGTGTCTGTGCTGCCAAGTGCCATGGTCCAAATGCAAAAGCAACCAAAAGGACTAGTAGTAGATGAAGATGAAACCATCTAGCTTTCTTGCTCATGCATAGTCAATGGATTTGACTTCAAACCTGCTCCTCTCAAATCTCGTCTCATTTACATAATACTTTTGTCACCTCAATGCACATGTAATCTTAAATCTATCTATATATAGCCGTGTAAACCAAAAGCTATTGGTGAGATCTAGCGCCCACATGATCACATGCAATCTTTTAATGTGACTAAGTGAGAAATTAGGTCAGATTAAGGCATCAAGCCGATTGGGAATGCATGAAAAGATTGATTGCCATTGTGAAAGGAATTAAAGCATATCGATAAAATAAGGACTTTTTTCTGAAGAGATGAAGTGGATGTAGCGACGTTTTGTCTATGCCAAGGACAATGGCCAAGACACGTTCTTGTTTGCAATTCACTAAAGTCGCTAGTCTACAGAAAAGATTAAATTTAACGACTTTTTTTTTTTTACATTATTACATATTATCTGTTGTCCTCGTGCTATGTGGGTTGTATAAATAAACAAACTTGGAAGCTAGCCCAACCCCACTTCTGTTCTTTTCCTGGAATATGCAGGAAGGTCGATAGACTTTATATATTCTTGCACTTGTAGGCTTAAACACAAGTGGACAGCCTGAATGGTAAAGGAAACATGCCCATATGATCCATGGGGTTAACGAGAGATTTTGTCCGTGAAAAAATGATCATAAATCGCTGTCAAAACCATTTTTGCAACTCCTTTCGATGAACCTGAAATCCAAAATGGTACGTTTCTTGTTCAACAACCAAGAGCAATACCACATGTATCCAGAGTCCAAACCTTTTCTTGTTCAACAACCAAGAGCAATACCACATGTACCCAGAGTCCAAACCTTAGCCAACGCAACACCTTAGCATCCTTTCCCATGATTCGACAATTCAATTGCATCGTCACAATCGCTAAGCCTTTAAAGTCGTCTTTTTCCTAGTGCAGTGTTTGAGTTAGCTAAAACAGTGCAACTTCAGATACCAATCTATTAACTCGTGTATTATTTTGTCGTGCAATAAAAGTTACATGATTCAATTCGTTCCTTGTGAGTTGTGACCCACTTTGTGGTCGGGATCAATAGGCTGCGACTTGCGAGCAAACTCTGTCAAAAGTCTGATCCTTACGACGTAATCGGCTACAATAGATCAATGTTTACTCTACTTCTAAGCAAAACATTGGCATTGCAGCTGTCAGCAATGGTTGTCAACCCGTACAATACTATCCAGAAGGGACTTGATTTTCTTCTAGTGGCTTAGTAAGACAAATAGCAGAACAAAACGGAACCTATCATATGCAAGAAAAAAAATGCCATAGGCTAAACTGTGCACCAACATGTGCATGGTGGGTGGTCTACATACTTTGCCATGAGCATCTCTGCTCCTAGAAATTGAAGCGGAGGGCTTTTTTTTTTCCCCCCGTTTTATTATCTGAATACAACATAAGAGTGGGTCAAAACCACTAACTTCTATTTACCACCACTAAGCTCGGCTAATTCTGAGCAAAAATGCACTTCTTTTAGTATGAACCATCTATCACAAGCCACTGAATTGCTGTCATGTGAAAAAACGCATTTCAATTCAAGTGAATGTCACAAAATGCTCCATTGACATGTTCAAAGCTTGTTAAGTTCTTAGACCATGTTCATCTTGTGTTTGGGTAAGCAAGTAGGCGAGAGAAGTATAATTTGTCAAATTTACCTGTGGGCGAACGATAACAAGGACAGTTAAAGAACAACTACAATAAAGGAAACCACTATATGGAAGTAATTACCTCGTTAATTACAAGAGTTTGGGGTGCTTATCAATCTGTTCATGACTGCCATTATTAATCAATGAAGATTTTACAACCCAATCAAACTGTAAAAACAATTCACTTCTTTGTTGAAACTAATAGGAAAAATCATACGAGTTTATAAGACCATGTATTATGGCTCAAATCTATAATCAATCCTATTTCCGATAAGAGCAATTTGTAATTTTTCTAATGAATCATATAATTTGAAGAATTCATCGAAGTTATCAAATGAATTGTACTATTTTTTGATTTATTTCATCTATTCCATGATCAGAACAAGAATGGGTATACATTACACCACAATTTTGAATCAGTAGAAAGATTTCAAGAAATAGATTTTCCAATAGATTTAGATCTTTCATTAATGGGAATTTTTTGATGTAGTGAGTAACAGCTCTAGTTGTTCGCTGTTCAAGAATTCTTGATTAGGCAGTTCATACCATACATATTTAGATTAAGAAAATTATACATTTTTATAAAACCATGTGCTTTGTCTCGAATCCGTAGTCAATCCTATTTCCTAGATCTTTACAGCATTGTCACCTGTAGTTCCAATCTACACCAAGATATGTTGTTTATCCAGGTAAAATGAACTTTAAACATTAACGTGATTTCCATCCTGGGCTAAGTGATCCATAGGTTAACGGCATAACTAACTCACGCTTGTAATATTACCTTAATTTGAAGTTTTTGGACATCACGTTTAATCCCTTTACATACAGCAGCCTGAGATGATTAATCTCTAATATGCCAAGTCAGCCGAATTATCGTTGTTCCGTGATGTTCTATCAGGAAGAAAAATTTCTCCAAAAACCCAGTAAGCATAAAATGAGATGAGATTCAGAGGCTGCCACAATATATAGGCATAAAAAATAGTAGAGAACATTTCTTGTTCCAGTCATCCAGTAGATTCAGAAATCATGACGGTGTGGATGGGCGTGGAAGACGCTTAGCAGGTTCCTGCCAATTTGGAGAAAATACCAACTTTTTTGAGGACAATTAAAAGTTTAGTTGACATACGAGAAATAATACCAACAACAATGGCTTCCCAACACTAAAATCAGCCAGGCACTAGACCAGTATCCACACCAGCCAAAGGACAGATGTCTGCTTAATCCAGAACTTTTTAAGATGTGAATGAAAATCGTAGGTGCACAAGCAGCCCAAGTCTTTAAGTATTTTATTACATACATGCCGACAAAATATTTGAGAAATGAAATGCAAAATTAGCAAAGGAACTGTCCAGGCTAGGTTTGTGCTTTAGACACAAGAAGCCAAGACCAACTACACATATAGAGATTGAAGAAGAACAAGTCAAGATTTTAGCTTCCACAAACTCAAACTCTGTCAATTTGTCAAAAGTAACAAACTTAAACACCAAAAAGAAGCTCTGGAAGGAGAACAAAATGTAGTTGGATGAAAACAATGATGTTGAACTATGTTTAGGAGTCTACGGATAAAACCTCATTGGTCTTGCATTGACAACAGGAGGTGAAAAGAGAAAGCGTCATGTCTTATTTTGGTCCTCTTAAAACCATGGACAAGAAGAAAGCACATCTTTGAAAAGGTTATAGGTACCTCAAACAGTTGATTTATATTATCTGTAGTCTTTGCAGATGTCAAAATAAAGCACATACAGTTCTTATCTCTGCATAGTCAACAACATCCTGCAGTACAAGAACAATATAAGTGAAATTGAATGATGTGCACTGATAAAACTATGTTGCTATATTTTCCAGTAATCACTCAAACTTACTTGAACAGTTACTTCTCGGTTTTCATGAAGATCAGCCATGTTGCCTACTAAAGCTAGGACCATATCTGGGCTCCCATGTTTCTGTAACTCCTAAAATTTCCCATATAGAGAAAACAACCAGCAATGCAATGATCTTCAAAAGTAAAATAGAACTAAAACATAAGAGAAACGCAGAAAAAGGGTAAGTAATACAGAAATCCCTGGGCCAGTAAAACACCTTAACCCAGTACTGTGCTTTGTTGAATGACTCATGACTTTTTGTATCATACACAATAACAGCAACTGTAGCGCCAATGCAGCATACCTGTAGAAGAAACAAGCAGTAATCAGATTTGGAACAAGTAAAGTATGTGGAAAGAGTTAAAGAAGTCAGCGTGAGAATGATCCCGCCAAAGAAAAAGAAAATAAAGTCAATAATAAGACTCGCTAACTTGTATTAAAAAGCAATAGTATGCTTTGAAATGTCGTCAATAATCACTGAGCTGGCAACACCACTCCTGTCCTGCTGTATCCCATATTTCAAACTTAACTGTGGTCGAATCTTGCAAAGCTATCGTCCGTGACAAAATGAAGCTCCAATAGTCACCTGCAATAACAAGAAGCAAACAAATATTACAGAACTTGCTGAATAAAAGTCTCGGGTATCCCTGGGAGCCCAGGAGGAGATGTGTGATTACGATCCACAAAAAATATTTATCAGAGGTCGCAAAAGATAAGATGTGCTGTAAGCAGCATAGCGCTAACATAATAAGATCCATTACCTTGGATGTTCGAACAAACCGTATAACAATACAGCTTTTACCAACACCAGAATCACCTAGTCAAAACCATCTTTTCATGCCGACAAAATCAAAGGTCAATTACGTTTATTAAAAGAAAAGACTGTAGGTGAGAAAGTGTAAAGCAATCATATGTCCAACGATAAAAGCAGTATAACAAGCAGCTAAAGCAACGGAATTCCCCGAGTTAGCTTTACGCGGAGGTTTTTGGCATCAGAAGCTCCATTGCTCCCAGAATTGTTATTAATTCCACCGAGCCGCCCCGAACTCCTAGCCATAAGCATTTAAAAACTCAAAACACATACCAAAGGGGGGAAGAAAAGAAAAAGGGCATCAGAAACAAAATTCCAAACGTAATTCAATGGTCAAAGGACATCCGAGCAGCGAAATGGAAGAAATTCCACAAACCACAAAGAAAGAAAAACAAATTTAGCAATATCATATCGATCACCTGATGAGAATAAAACAAGAGTCAAAAACTCAAAACCCCACTAATATATCATCTTCCATATCACCGCCAACTCACATAACAAAACTGAACCTTGTCCTTCTCAATCACATAAAACCCAGAACCATTCACTAAATTATGCCCAAAAAAGGAGCACAACACAATCCAATTGCATTCTCATTACACTTATTTTTTTGAAACGGATGAACCACTTCATGTGTGAATGCTAAAACAGAAACGCAAAAAACAGGGAAGAGATTAGGGATTTTACTCGGAAGAGAAGAAGAGCAACCCATGGATTTCCGAAAACAGGAATGCTTAAATCGAACAATGCAACGATTTGTGTGCACCAAAAATTAGGGGTTTAGAAGTAAGGGTCAATTAATATTCGACTTTGCACTGCAGAACGATTATTTCTTAGCGCTTGATTAATAAGTTCACTCACCATTACGTGCTTCTTATGTCACGTTTTTGCTTACACTTCACTTAGGCAAAGGTGGTTGAGATACGGAGCCCTTTAACACCGTCAGAATAGTTGACAAACTTTTGACTGTGGGCCCCAGGTGATTGTGGCTGAATTAAATATTAGTATCTGTATGGTCTTATTTGGTAATCGGTAATCAAGAGATGGGAACAGGAATGCAACCTGCATTCCTAACATTTTGTTGTTTAGTTATTAAGAATGGCCAAAAGGGCTAATTAGATCCTAAGGTTTTGAAATCGTTCAGATTGAACTTTGAATATTGACGTCGTAAGAATAACGTCAGTTATCTACTGACGCAACTCGTTAAATGTTGATGGGATTTTTTAAATTTTTGTAGATGTGGGACCCACCATTGATGACGTAGGTATCGAGGTGGATCCCACATCAGCTCCAAAAATGTTGCATCTCCTCTTCCCTTAGACATAGCATTTTTGGATGGATAAAAACGCTACATCTCCCTCCTCCCTCAGACGTAGCATTTTTGGACCGATACTAGATGTTGCATTTTTGGAGAAGTCCCTCCTCTATCACAAGCATCGTTTTCCTCTGGCCTAGTCCCTAATCCCTAATCTCTAATCCCTAACTTGCCATCCACAGACATCACCATGCAGCATGCTCTTTTTCCCTAATCCCCAATCTCCCATCGACATTCCCTAGCAGATGCACATTTTCTTCTTCCCTAATCCTCAATCTCCCATCTTCTTCCCACACAATCCCTCATTTTGTGCTTCTTCCCTCTTTTTCCTTATGTGTTCTTCCTCAAACGATATCTTATTGTAGTAGGTTATATTTTTTGAGGTCCCTAAATCTGCTTGTTTATGTCCATTGTTGTCTGCCTTAGATTATGCTTGTTTGTTTATAATTGTATGTTGTGGTCCTCTATGGTTGTTGTAGTGTTTGATGTAAGTCATGGTCTCCTATGCTTGTTGTAGTGTTGGATATAAGTCATGGTGCCCTACGATTGTTGTTGAAGTTGGTGTACCAGTATAGGCCTCACTAAATGCTAACAATGGTGTCTTCAATTTTTGTTCAATGCATCCACTTATATGTTGACTTACTAGGTTAGCTTACTATGGATCTCATTTATGTAGGCTTCTGATTTTTCTTTTAATAGATCTGGCTAGTGGAACTTTGTAAAGGATGTCTATGGCTCCATTAACTCTCCTTGGATAATTTTGGGCGACTTTGATAGTAAACATCTTGCGCCTGAAGCTGTGTTACGGTTATGAAATGAATAATGGTTCCAGAAGTGTCGACTCATTGCTCACTTATGAAGCAAAAGTCAAGAGTTTTGTGGCTATAAGTTTTTTCATAAAGTGCTTTAGGCATGATGGAATAATAACATAATCACCTCATTAAGGCTAGAGGATGGTAGCGCTATTTGTAACCAATCTCAACTTCTGGAACATGCATTGGATTATTTGACTGTATGCTTTTTGGTGAAGTATCCTTTATATTGTTGATAAAATCACTTAAATGTATGCTTTTTGGTGATACACTTAACTTTATAAATTTGTTGTGAATAGGTATATGATGGATGAACATGAAAGAATAAGGTTGTTTTATGGTGGAAAATTTGTTGTAGAGCCAAAGTTTAAATATGTTGATGGTGAATAAAGTATTTTTGAAAAATTAGATATGGATTTTGTTAGCTATAGGAGAATATGTGTAACATCCCGTCACCTATACATGTGGCTATTGTGTGAGACATTTATATGACTTAAGTTAAATGAACATTAGACATAAGTTATGATATACTGTTGGCACATGCATACAATTCTCTATATATATGCATTCGTTTGGCATTTCCAGGTAAGTGTGACAAATTGTCATTATGACAAATGGGGAATTAGTGGAGATAAATAGTACACGTGAGGAGCATGGGGATAATATTGTTTAAGTTAGGAAGGCTCCATTTCAGGTTGTCA
>JANZXR010000172.1:19976140-19995027 GCA_027575705.1 Erythroxylum echinodendron | reverse complement strand
TAGAGCTCAATTAATTAAGTTTGTTTTATGCTCCCTCCATTTATACTGGAGTACTCACTTTCCTTTGTCAAAGAAGTTTGTCAAAGCCATAGAAAAAATATGCGAGATTTCTTATGGGTTACAACAAATGGAGGTTCAGGCTTTCTTTAAGTCAAATGGACATATTTGTGAAAACCTATGGAGAAGGGGGTTAGGAATCCTTTCTATAAGAGTTGCCAATAACATCTTTTTGATAAAAAGACTTTAGAGAATGCTTCAAGACAAGCATTCCCACTGGATGAGATGGTTTCATAGTTACCTTTTGAAAGGGAGCAGTATATGATCCCTCTTATCTAGACCATCCTATTATTGATTCTTTAATCAAATTTATAAAAAAAAGATAAAGTAGCTAATGAAGTTTGTTGCAAAATTGGGAAAGGGAAGACTACTTTCTTTTGGCATGATAATTAAACTAGATTTGGTCCTCTTTCCCAAAACCTTAATGTTGTATCAACCTTTTCAGGGCTAGATCACAAGATTAAGTTGCTAATCTTATTAATCATAATGACTCGATACAATTTCTTGATGCAATCTAACACCTTTAACTACCTTACTCTCATAATTCTTACTCTCAAGACTGTTATCTTTGGCTTGGAACTCCTATTGGGAGCTATTCTAGCAAATTCTATAGGAAATGGGTTTATCACTCAGACCAAGATGATCCCTGTGTTAACGTTATCTAAAATAATATACTTAGACCAAGGACAACTTTCCTCCTATAGCTAGTAGTTAGGAACAGAGTAGCAACGATGGACAGACTTTAATTTATGCCAAATCTGAGTAAAATCTGTTCTTTGTGTAAGAAAGGAACAGAAACTAGGGATCATTAGTTCTTTCTCTGATCTTTTTCCATCACTATTTGCTATAAGATCAGAGACTTTATCTCATGGCATATGACCTCTAATTCTCTTATAGAGATAGTCAAGATCCTATCTTAAGCACAAGCTTTCACATCACTCTAGAAGAGGATGGTATTGTTTCTAGCCATATCAGCTCAAGAGATATACAAAGAAAGAAATCAGTGAAAGTTTCAAAACAAGGAACGTTCTATGAAGATAGTACTATAATAAATTATTCAGACTATTAGGGAACAACTTTTAAGTTTGGAAATGGAATAAACTCGAAGGAGATGAAGAAACAGAGTTTTGCCTTTTACCTAGGAAATCCAAACACTGCATGTTGCCTTACGAGATCATCAAGCTCTCTCTAGAAACATGGAATAGTTGATTAAAATTAATTTAAGTAAGGTAAGGCTTCCAGATAGATTTCACTCACCTATGAGTATACAAGTATAAATGGCGTTGACGATCGCTTATGGAAGATCGCAACCTTAATTGAGAAATTTCTGGATACAATTTGTAGAAAGGATGGGGGAGCATTTACTACTTCTGCACTCCACTCTTGCTTCGTTGACATTTCACTTAGCTAGAGCTTGATACGTTTTCATCCAACTTCTTCTGAGGGTCTGTTTAATATGCTATCATCCAAGTTTTTAGTTGTCTCCCTATTTTAGTGTCTTATGGCTCACCTTTGTAATAGGAGAGTATGTTTATTCTCCAATCGACTTATTATCCTTCACTATTTTTTCTGATACAATTAACTTTAATTTCTCAAAAACAATTAGAGAACTATTTCAAATCTCTAGGGATTTGGTTGTTCCATATTCTTTACCCTTCATTTCTACATTGTTTTTTAAATATTTAGGTGTCACAGGAGAGAGTAGCGATAATTTTTTGCTTATTATAAACTTAAATGATGAATGCTTCTGTTTCACAATTGTAGTTTCTTCTTGGTTGGGTTTGTATTTTTGTTTGTGAGAAGTTTCTAGTTTAGACTTTGAATTTTTTGAAAAAACATAAGGATTTTACATATTGTGCCAATATAACATAGAAAAATAGCTTGTTTATATTCATTTTGTTGGTATAATTTATGATATTTATATAATTTTACTTTATATAATGCTCAATATTTTAGATTAATAGTATTTTTGTGATTTAATTTTATAATAATAAGTAAATAATTCATATTAAAAACCTGTCAATATATTATATACAAAACATATTGTTTAATATCATAGATTAAAAATGTAACAAATAATATATCGCAATATTATTAAATTTTTAACAAATAACATTTAGCTACGTTATGAAAAAAAGTAGAAAACAACATTTGGCTATGTTATAATACATGTAGCTAAAAGTATTTGGCTATGTTAAAAAATGCAACTAATAGCATATTATGAAAACGTGGTCAAAAACTATTTGCTACATTTTATTTTTGTTGTCAGTCATTTGACGTCAAATTTTTCCTGCTAAGATTCAATATTTAGCTATGTTTTTGCAATGTTTTAGCTAATACTTTTTATCTATGATTTTTAAAATGTTGCTTATAGTTTTCAACTACAGAGAATTAGCGATGCTTAATGCAATGAAACATAAACATTACAAATAACTATAGGAGACGTTTTTAAGACAATGAGCTACATTGATTTCGTAGTCAATTGCCTACTTTGTTATAGTGAATCATTTAGTGTTAAAATTTTTCTTGCCAACATTCGATTTTTAGCTACATTTTTTTAATGCTTTAGCTACAAAAAAATATTTCTTGTCTATGATTTCTAGAAACATCACCTATACTTTTTAGTTATAGGAAATTGGAGACATTTTATGTGGCAAAACATAATGACACATATAACTATAGGTAAAATTTTTAGAGAAATTAGCTACTTTTTTTTTTTTGTAACCAATTATCTACTTTGGTTAATCAATCTAGTGCACTTATAGTATCAGTTGCGACACTTATACAAAGCCAATGCACTGCATGAACAAGTGAATGTTCATGGTATGCATAAGTATTTATCCTTAAAGACTAGCTCTCTGTTTATCCTCTGGTAGAAATTTCCTTAACCTATCACAATTTCATATAGATTTAGACCCTAAATCCTAGGAATTGTCATCATGGGTCAAATGACACCAGCTATTATAGAACAAAACCTAATGGTTTTATAATTTATAGGTTATTATTGATGCTCTAATTATTGAAAAATTAGGAGAGGATTCGATCCCGATCGCAACGGGATAATTATGAAACTTTTTTCGTTTTTTAATTTCCCAAAAAATTAAGATCACTGTAATTCTGTACAATGATTAATGCAAAAATCATAATAAAGCATAAATTGTAATTTTTATTGTAATCTGAACTTGATCATATTCTCGTCATATCCCTTAAATCGTTTCTGAAATTGATTCATCTTAACTACTGTAGCTTCACAGGTATCTGACCTATAACGATATCCACAGAATAGGTTAAGAAAACTCTATAACCTTTATAAAGTGAGTTATAATAAGTTTTGGTCATTTTAGTAATTTAATTGAAATTAAATTCTAATTTTAATTAAATTTTAATTAGAATTATGTTAAAATACATTTAACCCTGTGTGTTTTCCCTTTGTACGTTATCCCCCTCTATTCTAAAAATGAACTTATTACCCCCTTTGACTATTAGTCAAAGGAGCTTAAAATTTAAAAAGACTTTTTTACCCTTGTATTATGATGACATCAACACAACTGTACATGTTGCATTTGTTGGACAAAAGTACCCTTTTAATCTTTTGTTGACTAAAATATATTAAACCCCTATATTTTTTTCTTTACTTCATTATTCCCTTTATTTCAAAAATAAAAATTTTCTCTCCTCTATTTTCTTTCTCTTTTACCTTCCACCGGAAAGCTCCCTATTTCGGTGACGCCTCTCCCTTTCCTGATGGAAAACAACCTATTTATTCAAATTAAGGTTCCTCTCGCTTGTTCAGCTGGGCTTTTAGGGCCTTATTCGATGATGGTTCAAATCTCCTCACTTGACTATATGTCTCTCTGTTTTGCGCGTTTTATAAGAATGTGGGATGTTTGGTTCCTACTTAGTGAAAGATTCGAGTTTCAAGTTTTCTGATGCTTCTCATTTTAGTTTTGTTTCCTAGCAATTCGCAAAAAAACAAATAGGCATAGAAAGTATTCCTGACACAAAATGGTTAGTAAATCACATACACATGGGTGTTTTTATGTTTCATTATTTTATTCAAAATATATGGACGTTTTTGGATAATTTCGTTCAGTGGTTTTGGAATTTATTATTTAAATATTTTTTTCTTATCTTTAATAGTTTATCAGTAAGTGAAAGATTGGTTAAAGAATGTTCACTTTAGATTTACATCATTGTGGTATGTTTAAGAAAAATCCAAATTGGCATTATGTGGGAGTTGAAGTTTCATATTTACATAGAATTGATCCTAAATATATGCCAATCACTAAGCTACAATATGATCTAAAGGAAATGAATCTACCTATTAATATGCCAATGCATTTTAAGATGCCAGATTCAGGACTTAGGAATCTAAATAATGATGACATTATACATTACAAGAAAATTAAAAATTAGCAACAAAAAATTACCAATGGAAACAATACCGTAGTAAATTATCGACAACAAATCAGTTTCTGTCAGTAATATTGTTGGAAAATATATTTTGGAATGGACAAAAATATTCATCAGTAAAACTAGAGGAAAATTATACCGGTAATTTTTCCATCAGAAGACCAATGTATGTCAGTAAAATAGGCAAGAATGCTTGGCAACATAAATAAGCGTCACAGTGTACTAAAAGAAATGGATTCCACTGACAAAATAAATATTCAGTTAGTAAAATAGAAAGTTAAACGTCATCACTAGCTTCATCTTCAAAGTTTTTAATAAAACGAAAATGATATCTTTTGGTTTAACACCAAATGACATCTTTTTCATACATCGTTAAAACTAACAAAGCCTAACCCCCTTGTGTTTCACTCTTTGGTTTCCCCTCTATTTTATCTTCGTTTTCTCCTCTATCGTTGATGGTGGTTACCTATTACCATTGCTATCTATGGTTTCCTGTTGGTCATCATCCGTCATCCATCATGCATGCTTCGGTTTCCTCGTTGTCTTCCCGTATCTGTGTCCATCTTCTTCCATTACATGCCATCATTGTCGTGTTCATTTAATTATCAGTCGAGGTAAGTGATCCATCTAGTTTTACTTGTGATGGTGGCATTGTTGTATTTGGGTTTTGTTTTTTACCAGGTTTTATGTACTGTTTTGATTGTATGGGTCTAATCATCATTTGTGCTTTGTTTACTTTGATTATATGAGTTTAATTGTCGATTTTGTCTTCATTTAATCGCCAGTTGTGCATTTTGTGTTTGATATATTGCCTCATTATGCAGTTGGGATGGTGTACTGCATTTGGTTTTGTGTTTTATCTCATTATGAAGTTGTGTAATACATCTATCTTCTTCCATCGCATGTTTTTTACTTCTTTGATTGTATGGGCATTATGCTTTACTTCCCATTGTTTTTTTTAATGCATTATGCTTTACTGTCCATTGATATTTTTGTAATGGATTATGCCGTATTACTATCTTTGTCTGCATTTTACCATTATTGTGTAATGAATGACAATATACTCTTATTAAATGCAGCACTCTACAATGGAATTTCATAATAAAATTGTTAAGCATAATGGTTATGATTCCATGAAAGATCCTAATGACTATAGTCATATTTACTTAATTAATATGATTTATTCTTTATTATAGTTAGTTTTTGAACTTAAAAGATAAGATGGATTGGAAGCTATCAACTATAAGCATCTTGAGAATGAGAATAAGAAATTCATGAAGAATATTGTGTTTTAAGAATTGTTTTCTTTTTTTAAAGAATTGAAAATTTGATTCATTAAAAAGGTTGCAAACTGAATTACATAACATCCTAGCAATTTGGGTGAGACCAAGATAACATAGATCTTAAGTTGTAAGAAATTGTTGTAGTCTTGCCTAACCCTCATAAGTGAAAAAACTCAGGTATTAAGTGAAGTAGCCACTTTATTTATTTGAATTACATCTTACTCACACTTACCCATTACTTGTAAAAATGAAAGAAGCCACCTATAATAGCTATTGGTTGACGAAAAAGGAGTTGGGTTGAGCTAATAACTTTTAAAAAAAGGAATTACTTGGGATGCAATCTAAAAACAATTTTTTATTTTTTATTCTTTCATCCCATTTTCATTTAACTTGTTATTAGCAATTCTTGTTTGTTTAGTTTCTTTTATATTCCATATTGTAAGATTTACAATGAAGACACTATAAAATATAAGCATGAGGGAGAAATTGTTCTCGGATGTGCTTAATTGGGAAGTTTCCTTTTTATTTTTTATGGATTAAATTATTATACATGTTATGAGATTAAAATATTGAGTGTGGAAGTGTAATGCATTGAATGGTTTTATTAACTTGAGGTATATATTTTAATTAACATTTGAAGTTGAGTTCAAAATGAATGGGTGAAAAGTTTTTGGTAAATTACTTAAATTGATGAGATTTTTTGCCATATGATATTAAGACATCTATGTCAATATGTGTTTTTTATTTTTCATATTGTTCTTTGTGTATGTATTCTTAGAATTTCCTTTAAACCATTTTAAGATTACATTTATATGCGCATGATTGAAAAAAGATGAAAGACATGTTTGAATTTGTCATTTAACTTAAACAGGTTATGTGATAAAATATCTCTTATCATCCCCTTTGAGCCTTTAAACTCCCTAGAGTATTTTATTTAGTTAACACCAAATAGGGTTTTTCGTATGTAGGCCTTCACCTTGACTACTTCATTCATTGCCACAAGGAATCATCATAAACTATTTTATTTTTTTAGGGATCAAATATGGAACTTTCATTAATCTAAATATAAGCTTTTTCCTTTTCAAAAAAGGAAAGAACAAAGAGATTATCCAAAAACTCACTCTTTTACAAACTCTAAATTTCTATACTAAGCTAAACTTATTTTCAATTAAGCATCGATATGATGTTCAACTACTATTTTCATTATTGCTCATATTATGATTAAATATTCAACAAAATTTAGAAATATAAACCGAGAAATACAAAATTTGAATCCATTTGTTTACAGTCAATAGAAATTCGTAAGAATCCATCAACACCAGGAAAAATATCATGTTGAATTTAAGAAAATCCTCACTTAAACCTAAAGACTTACATTTAGTCTCTAACCTAGAAAAGCCAACCTCTTTGAAATTGTATCATTTCATTTGTCTATCTAAAAGGTTAGAGTTACTATTATTCTTCCCTCTAAAAGTTACTTTCTTATTTTAAATTCATGTTCTTGGTTTTTCATAATTGAATTTGTTTCTGTAGGAAAATATTAAGGTGATGAAATGAGCTTTCTAAGATTAAGAACATCAGTTTTCTTTAGCAAGTAAGATTGTTGGCTTCTCGATTTTCTATTAGTCATAATTATTTCCTTTTTAGATTATAATGCATTTTTTGTTAATATTTCATAATATTTTTAAATTTTGAAAATTTTTTGAATGATTCAAGGTTCAATGCACTTTATTCCTTTATGTTTCCTCGTAATATTCTTTTAAGCTTTATTTTTATTTATCTTTAGTGCATCAGGTATCAAGTATATAGTTTTTTTTACTTGATTTTTATGTGCCATCCAGTAGTTCCTCAATTTTAATCCTTCATAATGATAAAAAAGTAAACCTTTAGAGATTAATATTGTAGGTTTTTCATATTATTTATGTTCAGTTTTTATTCACTGTTTATATCCAAAACATACATGTGCCTACGATCATGCCTAACTGGTCTACTAAGATTAGGATTTCTATTAGGTTGTCCTCCTTTCAAATTTTTAATCATCTTTTCTTACCTATCCATCCTCTCCCAAATTTTTCTAATTAAATCATTGAAACTATTATTGCATATTGATTATGGCAAACTTATGGATTCTTTAGATCTCTTATTTGATGCTTCCTTCCTATTAGACATTTTAAAAGTTACATTAGGTTTTGATTTCTATTTTTCTCATTTTTGACTGTAATTTTGGTTAACCGTTGATTTAGGTGATAATGTTAAGGCTTTGGATAAACTAGTCAACTAGTATAGTCAAATGGTTAACCAATGTCTTTTAATAGCAAGTACCACAAGTTTGTAATAGAATTAATTAACCAATGCTACTGTCCTAGCCATTAAATGGTTAGTTTTTGTTTCTAATGAATGTTTTAGGATATTTTAGTGTATATAGAATACATGTGAATTATGGGAGTGATCATAGGCACAATAGAGAGTTGTTAAGAGTTTTAAGAGGTAAGAGAGTGGATTTATTCATTACATAACATATATTAAGACTTTGTTTATTGGTTTTATCATGAAAATTACTTTTTAAATTTGTATAATTACTACAATTAGGACAATTGCTTGTATAATTTGAAACAATGAATCTAATTTGGATTATATGACTAATTAACTGTGTCATTTGGTATTACTAAAGCATTTAATATTTTTATGAAATTAATGAATTAAGTATTATATACATATATAAGTAAGTTGTTGTTGTTTATTTCAATGAAATTTCAATATATGACAAACTCCTAGAAAAATATATTTATCATTTGATGCAAGTGAAATTTAAATATATTAACAAATATATTATCTAGTTTATGTTTAGAATGTTTAAACATTAATTTGCTATTTTTTTGGGACATATTTTTATAACAAGTGAAGTTACCTATTTTTTATAACATCTTGTTACTTTGTGAAATTCATTATTAAGACTTGCAGTCTTATGCATGTGGGACCTTTTGAATTTGATATATAATATATAATTTATCTTTAATTCTTTCTTTAGCACTATTGATCTATATAAAATTAGTGAACTTTCAAATATAAATCAATTCATGCAACTACTATGAATTTTAAAGTTATATAACCCCCTAAATTTACAATGTCGAGAACTATAGTGGTGCCATCATAGGATATGTCACAATGGTGCCCATATGTTGAACTGATGTACTACAAACTCTTTATGTTTGATGAATATTATTTCCATGCAAGATCAATCTCAAAGTACCAATATAGAGAATAGGAGAAAACCCTTGATCTAGAAGGAATTGAAAAAATTATGAAAGGTTTAAAATCTTGTCTTCTATAGAACTATGAAGATCATAATGAATCAAATACATTATTGCTAGATGATTCACAATATAAGGCTTTACATAATCTAACATATAAATTTACTATTTACCTTTTATCTTTATTATAGGTGCATAATTGCTTTCTTTGTTTCATGATTTTACACCTTCGTATTTATATGTCTAACCTCTCTTTTTTTATGTAGGGAGTTGAAGTGTTTCCTCACTCGTATCAATATTAAGATAATAACAATTCTACCTTAGGTGAGATACTCTAATGATTGTTATTTCTTTATTATTAAGTTAATACTATTTAACTACTTATAAGTGCTTCAATCTTATCTTATTTCTTTATATATATATATGGTTTTGGACAAAGATTGGAAGGTGATCTTTATATGTATTTAGATTGATTAGTTAGGGCATCATATATGTATATCCCTAGTGCTTTTAATTGTGTGAGTGAAATTCCTCAAAAGAAGGTCCAAATGCTTAATCCTAAGGAAGGTTTCATTTATTTTCCATATGTGATTTTTTCTTTTCCAATCATCTATCCTCACTAGGTCATCTTTATAGCAATTATATTGCAATACCTTTGAAGCTGGATCCATAATGAAAAATATGATAAATTAATACCAAGCTTTTTGTTGTAATTATGTTAATAAATAATAAAACCATAGAAATTTAGATTTTTATAATTTAAAAATGTTTCTATTATTAGGACTATAAACAAAGAAATCACAATACAAGATAAAAAATTTCTTTTTAATTATCTAGTGGTGACATCTTGTGCACTCTCCTAATATTTTTCCATTAAGATGAACTACAGAAAGGCACACGCAACATCTTAATTCCAATATTCACAACATGATTAATTGCATTATTCATCTGATATAACTTCTAATCTTGATCCTTTTTTAGTTCTTATATATCTTTAAATGAATCTTTTCTCTCAGGACTCTTATATGATCATGGTCTACTGTTACAATAATATAGTTTGAACACTCTCGATATTATCCTACATTCATTATGGAGAGAATAGAAGAATGTTTTAGGGTGTTGACAAGTTATTGTGATTAGTTGAAGTCTTCATTTAAATGCTTATATATGAATGTCAGTTTGAGTATTTTATGTTTGAGTTTGTGTGCTATTTGAATTATGGTTGGTGAATAATGTATTTAATCGTGTTTATATTTGTAAATAATGGAAAAATAAAGTGCTTTTGTTGTTAGTTACAGATGAATTTGGGTTGCCTACAAAATGTTGGACGAAATGTCTAAATCTGTGTCAAACAATGTGTCCCTCATTTATGATGAATTTATGTTATATTTTACTTTCCTACATTTCATATGCGAGATATGTTAAAACAGTTGAAGTTTTAGAAAAAATAAAGAAAAAACGAACTAAAGAAAATAAAAGTTAACCAATTAACTTTTAGGTTTGCTTCCATTTGTCTTCTTAAACAAGGGGTCATTACACTTCAAATATGATTATATTTCATATCTTATTACCAACTTTTTTTTTTCATAACCTATTGAAAATAGGTTTGTCCATATGCTTTCTAATCTTAAGCTTTAAGAAACTCATGCGACAATGCAACTATCACCCATATTTTTTCTAACATGATGCTATTATTACCATCTTTTTATTTAAATTTGTTATTTTTTAGCAATTTAATAAAAGGATCTCATTATTTTTTTGATTATAATCAAACTTTCGCTAGATATAGAACCTAAAAAGTTGGAAAAAAAATGGTTTGGATAGAACAATATAAGGCTTATATCACTTGAATACACGTCATACCATACTTTTTGTATAAATTCAAACTTTGGAAATCAACTTATAGGTGATTAATTCAAACATGATTAATTGAACTTCAGCATGTTTAATTCAAACTTAGTATTAACATAAGAAATTCATAGGTGTAATAGACATGACAATGCTTTGCATAATAAACCCCTAAGACGATATATAGGCTGGAAATTCATGATGTAGCTCCCATAAGGCTTATCGATAAAAAATTCCATAAGCTTAGAAGTCACAGCAAGAACTTGCTTTCATGATTTACATGTGTAAACAATGTCACATATCATAGTGCTTATTTAAAATCAAACTTTGCAATCAACTTTTAGGGGATTAATTCAAACATAAATACTTGAACTTCATTTTGATTGCTTGATATAGTGTTGGATTTAATACACGTTGGTGCTTTTTTTTTACTTCTTAATGTCACTTCTTATAGGATATTGATTGGCATATTATTTTATTTGACTAATATATACTCATATATGTTGTCTATCAATTAATTGGTCCAACTTATGTTTATATTTGGAAAATTGTTAGAATAATTGATCGTAAGATTTATGAATTACAGTTCCTTTGTAAGGTTATTATGGCTTAGAATTAATGTGGTGATTGTCCAATAACTAAGATGGAATTGGTTATGATTGAGTTTTCTAATTGTGAACTCATATGGAGGGATAAGGTGGTTTCAATTTGGAGGGAAAATGGTTAGAGACCTGTAAAAACTTAGGCTGTTTTGTAAAGTAAAGATTAAATGTTTTGTAAACTTATTAAAGGTCTTGGTTTGCCAGTTGAAAAAATTGATTGTTGCAAATTAGGATTATGTTATTTTGGGGAGATGTTGTGGAATTACAAGAGTGAAAATTTTATAGTCAATCTAGGTTCAAACCTAGAAAGTGTACTATGAAATAGAAATTAGTACATTGGAAGTGAATGTATTATTTCCCATTAACTCCAAGACTTTAAATATTATACGTCTCTGATATTACATCTCATACAAGATGACATAATGAAAATGAACAAGAAGATGGAATAATGAGTCATCCATCGGATGCACTAGCGTGGAAACATTTCAATAACACCCATTATGAGTTTACAGTTAAAAGACGAAATGTTAAGTTGGGATTATCGACAAATGGATTCCAACCTTTTAGTTAATTCGGTCAATAATATTCATCATGGCCAATCATAATTACTCGGTATAATTTGCCTCAATGGATATGTATGAATGAGACATATAAGTTCTTGACAGTGATTGTGTCAGGGCCCATAAATCCAAAACATAAAATTGATGTATTCTTACAACCATTGGTATTTGAATTGCATCATCTTTAGGAATATAGTGTTGAGACATATGATGTGTCTCTTAAAAAAAATCTTATGTTGAGAGTAGCTTTGATGTGGACTATTGGTGATTTCCCGGCATATGCTATATTATCTGGATAGAGCATAGTAGTGAAATTGGCTTGTCCTTATTGTGGCAATGATTCTAATACATTTTAAATGGGGCCAAAATATCCTAGTTTGACAACTATAATAAATTTCTTCCCCTAGATCTTCCATTTAGACATAATAAACAAAATTTCATTAAGAATAGGATGGTACAAACATCTCCTCCCCGTCAACAAAACTGGTGAAGAGATATTGCATGAGATTGAGGAATTAGGGTTACTGAAAATTATAGAACTTAAAACTAATGAAGTTAATACAAGCATTAGTAAAAACTTTAGTTAGAGAAAACGAAGCATTTTTTGGGATTTACCATATTGGAAAACTAATTTGATACATCATAATCTATATGTAATGCATATTGAAAAAGAAATTTGATAATTTGTTCAATACCACAAATAACATTGAAGGGAGGACAAAAGACAATGCAAAATCACGAGCTGATTTGAAACTTTTTTAGAAGGAATAAGTTAGATAAAGATCTTCGCACTGGTAAATACTGAAAACATGTTACACTTTGGACAAAAAAAAAGGAAATTTTGTGTGAATGATTAAAAAGTTTGAAGTTTCCTGATGGTTAAGTTTCAAACTTAGCAAGGTGTGTGGACATGAGGAAGTACAAATTATTTAGGATCAAAAGTCATGATTGTCAAACTTGGCAAGGTATGTAGACATGAGGAAGTACAAATTATTTGGGATCAAAGTCATGATTGTTATATGTTTACGCAAACGCTAATTCCAATTGCATTTTGAAGTTGCTACCGAATAAGGTTTGGGAAGCTATAATAGAATTAATTTTTTTTCAAAAGCTTAACATCATCTAAAATAAAGTTGGCTTAAATGGAAAAATAGAAAGGGAATTCCAGTAATCTTGTGCAAATTAAAAGGGATTTCCCCTCCAAGCTTCTTTAACTCTATAAAGCATTTACCCGTGCATTTAGCACATGAGGCTAAACTTGTTGGTCTGGTCTAATATTGATGGATGTATCCGTTTGAGAGGTAATTATAGTAACTATTAAAATTGAAGTTATAGCATGTTTTAATCACAAAATTGTAATAAACCTATTTGCTAATGTAGGTATTTACATCACTTGAAGAAAAATGTCAAAAACAAGGATAAAGTTTAAGGTTTGATATGTAAAGCTTATTTAGTGGAGAAACAAGTACAATATGTTCACATTATTTTGAGTTGCATATGCACACAAGAGAAAGAAAAATTTCTCGTAATAACAATAGGCGACAAACGGGTGACATTGATGGTAACTTATCCATTTTCACATATCCTAGAAGAACATATGGATGGTCTACAAGAAGAATTTTAACAGAGGAAGAAATAGAGGCTACCCATTGTTACATTGTATTAAACTTCCTAGAGGTTTAAACTTTCGTACAGTAAGTTGAAGTTGATTTTGAAATTGATTATTTGATTTTTCAAAGTTAGTGTTGTTCAAAAATACATAATAATGCTTTTAGATTATATGATAAATGGTTACGTGAACTAATGCCTAAAAAAACACAAGATGATATCAATAAAGAAATTGAAAGACACTTTTCTTGATGGTTTGAGAAATATATAAGTTTTCACTTACAATTATTGAATTGGTTGAATTATCATATCAAAATGTTTAAATTACATTATACTATTTAATATGATAATGTATTTTGATGTCAACCTTAGAAAATCCAATAAAGAACAAGTCATATGTGGTCTTTCGAAAAGACCTTTGCGAACTCTCAAATGGAATCCGGTGTATTTCATTAATGGATATAAATTTCATATAGAATATCATGGTTATAGTATGGAAATAGTAAATTGTGGGGTTTGCATACGAGGGGAATTGATGGATTACTATGATAAAATTACTAAGATATTTGAAAGTAAGACCCTACATTGCCAATAAAGTAGAGTGTGATATTTGACTGTGACTGGTTTGATCCAACTCTTAATATTGGTACAAAAGTGCACAGTTGATATAATCTAGTTGATATTAACCAGCGAAGAAGATTAAACAATTTGAACCTTTCGTATTGGCATTGCAATCTAGGTATATTATATCCCTTTTCCTAATATGACGAGATAAGTCAGATTAATTGGCTATTTGCAAAGTTAAACCTAAAGGTGTTTTTTAATTACGTGGAAAAGGAGAAAATAAAAGAACTGAAAGTGAAGCGTTTCAGGAAAATGTTTATGAAATAAATGCATGTGTTATATATGAAGAGAGTGAACCTTTAAACAATCCAAGTAATGAATATACTGAAATTTCATCTAGAGAGGATGAAGATGGTGAGAGATCTAGAAAGAAGCTTGAGTTTGATTTTAATTCTTCAGAAAAAAGAAGATGATGATTTTGATTTTGATTTACAATTAAGTGATCATAATAACGATTAATTTACATTTGTAATATACTATTATATGAAATAATCTATTATTGCATCAACAATATATTGTTATATATTGAATTTATATTATTCTATTGCTGGAATATTCAATAAAATGTATATTTCATGATGCAGTAGGGATTAGGTTACTACGATTTCCATCAGCCAGTGCAGGTCTAGGTGAAGCATCATCTTCTACAAATGCTACAAAATCTATATGTCCACCTACTACACATCCAGATGAGGCATCATTTTCTTGACTTACAATCCCTATATAGTCACCTTCTGTACCTAATGCTATGCCATCCTACCCTACAACACCATCCACCATTTCTCCTTCATCTACAACCCCTATACTGATAGAGATATTATGGTTAAATGTTACGGATGAAGGAGGCAGTGTCCAACCTAGAGCAAAAGGAGTTGATGGAAGAATTTACATCACAATTGTCAACAATCTGTGAATCAAAATACATGAAACACCATAGGATTATAATGAAGATATAGGTTTTAATTTGAAAATGATCTAAAATTTCTTTTATATTAGGTTTGTTTCATCTGGAACATGCCCAAGAAATATGACATCCAAGTTTAAGGAAAAAATTCATCTTGAGGGTTATATATGGAAGAATATCTCTCAGGTGACAAAGGATTTTCGTTATTAGGAGTTTAAGGTACAAAAAAAATATTCTTTTGTATCTTTTTATCTAATTAATTTTATAGATTAATTAGATAAATATTGTAGGTTATAAGTACATACGGTATGTTTTTTCTTTTTTTCAGAAAGAATTATTTTGGGATTTCAAATTTGACGTGGTTATTTATAAAGTATGGAAGAGACAAGCTTGTACACGTTGTAGAGACTTTCTTAGTGGGATACTCAAGACTGGTGTACAACCTCTTTATATATTTGAAGAAATATGGAGTCAACAGCAGCAGTATTGGAAATCACCCGAGGTAATGTCCATTTCAGAGCACAATTCTACAAATAGACGTGGAAGACCAAAGGGAGAGAGTCTTCCTGTACACACTAAAGGATCTATTACACACTAAGAGCATGTAGAGAAACTTGTAAATATATACACTTTACATTTATATTCTGATTTTTTTTACTTTGATGTATAAAATTTGATTTCAATTTAATTTGATGTGCGAATTTTGTAATGAAAATATATGTGTATTATGGAAAATAATAATGTTATAAATGTTTGGTGTCATATATAGCTATGTTGTTGAGCTAATTTCTTTATTCAACAGGGGTAAATATCATAAAAATAGAGAAAACTCTGTCAAAATTTTTGTAAATTGTACTTCACTTATCACATTTTATTTTGAAGTAGGAAAAGTCTATAGGCAGGAAGCCTACACTCCATCAGCTCTTTTTGCACACCCACACTAAGAAGCATGATGGGGTGACCTTTGTTAACACCCAATGTAGAGAACTTAATGTATGTTAAATTTATGCTTTAATATTAATTCTTAATAATTATCACTTATTAATATAAACATTGCATCCTGATATGACCAAATATAAGAAAGCATTCAAAGACAATCTCATCACTTTGAAACTATTCATGAGAGTGAGACATATCTTTATGTAGTGGGTGGTAAGGACTGTCATCTTTGGCTTAGTTTTATTTGTTAACACATTTTATTTGCAATCCTCCACATTTAGTACAACTACATCTAGTAGGCGGTCTATATCCAATAAAAGAGTCGTTCAGCTTGAGAGCACAGTAGAGAGGCTAGCAACTCAATTGCAATAGTCAATAGAGTACATAGCCCAGCTCTGTAATAAGATGGATGAGTTGGAGGGAAAAGGTAGCACCTTATCGCAACAGTCAGAGCATTCGCATTCACCAACTGCATAACTTAGTTGTAGCTACTTTCAAGTCATTTTGTATGAATTAGATACTTATTGTTGTAGATAATAATTTTTTATTATCAATTAAGATAATGTTTACTTTATATTATCAATCAAATTACTATTTAGATAAATTATATGTAGTAAAAATTCAAACTATTATCGACAGATAACTATATAAATTAATTATCAATCCTAAGATAATCAATCAAAATCAACTATACAAATTAAATGTAGGAAAAAATAAAAAATAATATCGGTGTATTTACTAACGGAATAACAATATCCGTCCGTAAATTTAGTAATAAATTTACTGACGATATGAAAAATTTGTCAATAAATTTACCAACGAATCACAACTTACCATCGCTACATTTTTCAACGAATTTCCAAAACTTTAACTGTGACTAAATTTATTGACAGACATACAAAATTTGTCGTTAAATTATCAACGGCACAAAAGTTACTATTGCTAAATATAATGACGGAATATAAAATGTCTGTTGGTAAATTAGCAACGGAATATTTCTATTTCGTTGGTAAATTAATGGCAAAATATTTCTATTTCGTCACTAAATATTACCTACAATTGTTTCTCCGACATCTCATGCTCTTGGTAATTTATGTCACCAACTTCGCTTGCAGAAAAAAAACCTTCACATTTTATTTGTAATTTTCATCGTTAAATCCTATTTTTCTTGTAGTGATGCTTGAGAAGTTTGTAATTTATAGGGATGATCCTTATATTAAGATGTATATTAAAGACTTGATTGATATGTTAGACAAACAATCTAGTTAGTGTGGTATTAATGTTGAGACCCCATGAGAAAATATATCTCACAAACAAAGTATTATAGATGATCAAGTGAATTTGCATCAGAATTCAGAACATGAGCATAATGAAAAAAACATAACTAGAGCTAACAGTTCAGAAAGTGACAAGGCATAAACTGAGGGTTTAATTGATTCTTTATCTGATGAATTAGACTACATCTATGTCGTACAATCTAATGAGTCCAATGATGATGGATTTGATCTTGAATATTTTCTAGATGGGGATAGTTTAAGTGACACTTATGATGCTAGCGATTATGACAGAATTGAAAGAGAACCACCTAATATTGAGTTAGGAGATTATGTTGAATATACAAGTCTCACAGTTGACAATTATGCTAATTTTATAGTTAAAAAGAGAGATGGTCACTTTGAAAGTTTGATCACATAAGTGAAAATGAAATATTAGAAGAAGTAGTTGAGTCTTCAGGTGAGGGAAACATTTCTTTTCATAGGTTGAATGAGAAGGGCATTGATAATCTTGAAATTTTTACATTGTTAATTTTTTCAAATGCAACTATTTACAGGAAGGCACTTAGAATGTACTCAATCAGGAAGGGTTTTAAATTGAAATTGAAAATGAATGAAAAAGATAAGATTACCATAATCTATAAAAAAGATGTGTGGATAGAGAATATATGCAAGCTACTATCAGAAAACTACATCCATCCAAGTTAAATCCATAAAAGGTAATCCTCACAAGAATAAATGGATATATAGAAACAAAACAATAAAAAAGAGTTGTCTTCATTTCAGATAAATAAAAGGTATGCATTTACATTGTTCATTCCATTTACATTATTCATTTGAATTATTGTACATAATAATTTGTACACTTGTCTTATTTAAGGACCTATTGAAACATTTGAGAACATGTTTCTAGGGGTTGAACACAAATTCTATGTAAGACATCTCTATGCTAATTTTAAGCTCAAATTCAAAGACAAGATACTTAGAGACATCATTTGGGCTACTACTAGGGCTTACACTGATGACAGATTCAATATGAAAATGCTAGATATGCAAGCTATTGATGGTGAGACTTATAATTAGCTTCCTAAGATTCCACCTTATTTGTGGGTAAAGATGTTTCTTTGATTGTTGGACCCCATTACCGAAGTCCAACCCGCATGCAGCGTAACCTAAGACGTGAGTTATTCTCCGAAAGAAAACACTTATCCATTATTGTGTTTATTCTCTCTTCTTCGATACTACCACTGTCGCGTACTAATTACACATATTCATCACCCATAATTGCCCTCTATAGCTCTCCTTTTTAGTTCAGCACTACTCTTCGACCATCATTTATCCATTTCAACCTAAAGAACCTCAAAGGACAGCATTGGCGAGTCCCCACTTTACATATACATGCTTCAGAGTTACTGGCATAACTTTCGATCTAGATATCCAAATTAAGGTTTCTTTAGCTAGTTTGAAAGAGGATTTCATGAACTATAACTTTCATGAAGACCTCGAAGGTCAATTATATCTTCT
>JANZXR010000172.1:19931831-19973742 GCA_027575705.1 Erythroxylum echinodendron | reverse complement strand
CAAATGGGACAGCTGGTAAACAATGTCATCACTTGACAACTGCATCGAAGCTTCACCCAACTCAATTGTGCCATTAAACTATTTACTTCTTCGCCATCTATGCGTATGTTCCAAATAACAATAATGACCTGTATAACATATTTTACTTCGTATCCTTGTTGAATATATTTGATGATTACAAACAAGACAAGGCAAATAACCTTTAGTGCTCAGTCTTGACAAATTTCTATAAGCTAGGAAATCATTTATAGTCCACAATACAGTAGCATGCATTGTAAATGTGTTGCCTTCAACAACATCAAAAGTTTGTAATTCATATTCTCATAGATCGTTTAAGTTATCAATTAATGGTTGCAAGTAAAGATCGATGTCCTTACCAAGAGCAATAGGTCCTAGAATTAGCAAAGGCAACAACATAAAAGGCTTCCTCATACACTTCCATGGAGGAATGGGACTAGAATCATCGGCCACATGCTATATAAATTACTCATATTACCGAAAGGATTAAATCCATCTAATACCCATCCAAGTCAAACATTACGACAATCTTGTCCGAACTATGGGAACTTTCTATCAAGCTCTTTCTATGCCATTAAGTCAGCTGGGTGACATGTAATGTTATCATTAATGCATTTCTCTTTATGCCACCTCATATTTATGGTTGTTTTTGTTGACATAAGCAGCCTTTGTAATCGTGGTTTAATAGGAAAATATCGAAGGATTTTTATCGGTATCTTTTTCCCTCTCCCATCATCTACTCGCCACCTTAATGTAACATAAATAGGACACTCTTGAAGTTTTTTACTTTCCTTCCAATAAAGAATACAGTCATACTTACAAGCATGAATTGAAACATATCCTAATACAAGGTCCCTTAACAGTTTCTTTGCATTATAGTAAGATTTTGATAACTTATGTCACATATGCAATGCATCGTTTAGTAAGTCTATTAATATGTCAAACGACTTGTTACTCTATTTATTATAAACCTTCAAATGCAGCAATTTCACAACAAATGAGAGTCGAGAAAAATTAGAGCATCACAGATATAATTGTTCTTGAGAAATTAACTTCTGTCATACTACCAATTATGTTAGGCATTCTTGTTTCATTCATAGTCTCCATATAATTCTGATAATCGTCTAACATCTCATCAATTCCATCATCACTATCATGATTCACATCACAATCACCAACATCATTATTGTAACTCTCATCATAAGATGTATCGACACTTTTACTATAACTTACTTCCTTACGTTCACCATGATAAAGCCATGGACTACAGAATTTGTCTATGACCCGGATGAGTAAGTTATTATATACAACATCTTGAATTTGGAAACTACTTAATGGCTCCCTATCCTCATCACAGCATCTTCTTATCTTATTTTTTTATTTGGTCCTATCAATTTGTTACTACAAAATTTCTAAACTTGTTACCAAATACTTACTTCTTAAGTTGATACATGCGTTAAACACAAATATTTTGAACTACTTTTACTAATTATACAATGACATGTTTCTTTCAAAGTTGATTAAATTTGTATCAATTTTACTAAGCAATAATAATATTAGTTTTATCATTAATCAACTTCAAATTTTCTATGGACAAATGATCACTTTTTGTTATTTCTTGACCTTATCATGTTAACCAAACTTAGCCTTTTAGTAATTTCTTAATTTTTCAACTAAAATTAACCAAGTTTGGTGGTCTAAAGTCATAGGAGGAATTTAAACCAAGTAAAAAGCTAATTCCTTGACAAATTTGAAATAAATTCAAAACCAACCCAAAGAAAAATTTAAGTTATTGAAAATATACAAATATTATTTCTTTACACACAATGTGTCCTTATCATGCATCAAATCTTCTCTTTATAACAATCACCCTTAACATTGTGATATATTTAAATATTTTTAGAATGCTAATTTCCTTTGAAGCAATATCAAGACTTCCATAATTAAATAATCCTTATAAAACATATATAAAAACCATATATAAAATTTCAGTCATTCTTATGATGGTTTCATGATTCAAATAGTACAATATATATCAAAAGAAAATTTGTGTACAATCAAAGATGACTTAAAATTTTCAATTAAACTTAACTACAAACATAATTAATGATCCAAAAGAGATAGTTATATGAAAACTATAATTCATCATCCAATAACTCTAACTTAAAGTTCTTCAATCCAATATTCTTTATATGATTGTGATAGATAATAAACTGTTCATTTTCATAAATTTGGACATAAATCATAAGAAACCCACTTATAATTATGGGTTATATGTTTTATGAACCACTTGGATGGTATATAGACTGGAAACCTATGATGTAGCTCCATTAAGGCTTATTGGCAAAATATTCCATGAGCCTAGGAGTCAAAGTAAGAAGAGCCCTTCTCAATTGATATGGTCTAACAATGCCACGTACCTTGGTGATGTTATTGTGACAAATTGAAAAATATAATTCATGATACAATACATATAATGCAAAGTTCTTCAACCAATACGCCTTCTTATCTATTATCTCAACATTAAAAGCCTTTAAAAATGCAACCTTAAGCCTAATAATATTCCATGTCGAGCAATCTTTACTACTATATGAGGTATGTTTAAATCTCACTACATGTACATGATGACTTTTATGTTGGTTTATGTGTCTTATTCTTAGCAAGCTCAATGTTATTGTTTGTTTGAATTAAAACTTAGCATATTAACTTTTATTAATTTATCATTATGCTATTTAGAACTTAAATTGCATTTAGTAATTTAGTATTTTATATTTAATTTTATAGCTAGATGGGCAAAAGTTGGATGTCTCACTAGAAATGATCCGTTGAATATTGAGGAGTTAAGAGTTTCACGAAATTTGTAAAATATCAAATGGGTGTAACATGTTGTATTCATTTTCCATAGATAGATTGCTTAAATGTGAACATTCAAAGTCAAGATGTAGTATATAATCACTTACTAATCCAAGATATAGATGAATTATATACTCTATGGATTTATTATGGCAAATGTTTAGAAGCAAGTTGTAGGGAGTTGATACAGGTATTGATGGTAGTAACAATAATGATGTAAAAGATTGTGATATTAATGATGGTGGTCATGATGGGATTAGAGAGATGTTAGAGGGTTATGGGAATTATTTGGAGACTATGAATAAATTGATTTGCCTAACATAATTGGTAACATTATAGAAGATAATTTTGGGAAGTTATTGAAAGTTGCTCAAGAAGAATTATATCTAGGGTGCTTGAAATTCTCACAGCTATCTTTTTTTGTAAAGTTGTTGCATTTGATGGTCTATAATAAATAGAGTAATAAATCTTTTGACATGATAATTAACTTGCTCAATGATGCATTACCTATTGGAATTGCCCAAATCTTACTATGAAGTGAAGAAATTGTTAAGGAACCTTAGATTAGGAGATATATCAATATAACCTTGTAAGTATGATTGTGTTATATTTTGAAAGGACCGTAAAGATCTTGAAGAATGTCCCATTTGTGGTACATTAAACTGGTAAGTGGATGATGGTAAAAGGAAAAAGATATCACATAAAATCTTCAGAAACTTCCCTATTAAATCATGACTACAAAGGTTGTTTATATTAAAAAACTGCCATAAATATGAGGTGGCATTGAAAGACTTTGATGGGAAGTTTTCATGATTTATGGAGGATTACAGTAATCTTCAACTTAGTTTAGCCTGAGATGGATTTAATCAATTCGATAATATAAGTACTTCTTACAGCATGTTGCAAGTAATTATTATATCGTACAATTTACCTTTATGGAAGTGTATGAAGGAGTCCTATTTGTTATTGTCTTTACTTATTCTAGGACCTACTATTCCTAGTAAGTATATTGATGCCTACATGCAACCACTAATTGATGACTTAAACTATTTGTGGGAGGTTGAATTAGAAACTTATAATGTTGTTCAAGGTGAAACATTTATAATGCATGCAGTTGTTTTGTAGACTTAAATGATTTTCCAGTTTATGGCAATTTGTTTGGATGAAGTACTAAAAGATATATAGCCTATCTTGTATGTAACTATCAAACACATTCAATGAGGCTATGAAGTAAAATATGTTATACAGGATATCATCATTACTTGGAACAAGAGCATAGATGGAAAAGAAGTAAATTGTTTAATGGAAAATTAAAACAAAGTGAAGCTCCTTTGCACTTTTCTGATGATGATTTGGTTTACAAATTATCACATTTAGATGACATTACACCTGGTGAGCAACCAAGTAATAAAAAGTGAAAGCAAAGTGTTGTTGATTTTAATTGGAATAAAAAAGCATATTTTTTCAGTTTTCCATAATGGAAGGAATTGTTATTGAGGCATAATCTTGATATGATGCAAATTGAAAACAAAACTTTTGTGAGAATATTTTAGGTACTTTGATGGGAATTGATGGCAAATCGAAAGACAAAGTTAAGACTATATTAGACTTGGAATACATGAATACAAGAAAAGATTTTCATTTGAAAAAAAGGGAAGATGGGCTATACAACATTTTACCTACTTGTTACAATATGTCAAGAAAAGAGAAACAAATTTTTTGTCAAATTCTTAAATCAGTCAAGTTTCCTGTTAGGTATGCATCTAATATAGCTCATTTGGCAACAGTTTTAAGGTTAAAAAGTCATAATTGTTATTTACTTCTGCAATGATTACATCCTATTGGAATAAGTGGCTGTTTTTTAAAGGATGTGCCCATAACTTTGGGACAATTGGGTGAGTTTTGTAAGTAATTATGTTGCAAGACACTGAAAGTAGAAGAGCTTGAAAAAATGGAAAAATACATAACTTTGATTCTATGTAAGCTTGAACTAGTATTCCCCTTTTTTTTTGTGTTATGGTACATTTGGCAATTCACTTACCATATGATGCTAAACTTTATAGATCAGATCAATTTTCATGGATGTTCCCCATTGAGTACTTCTTACAACATATGGTAGGTAATTCTTGTACCATACAATTTACCTTTATAGAAGTGTATGAAGGAGTCGTATTTTTTATTGTCTTTACTTATTCCAGGACCTACTACTCCTAGTAAAGATATCGATGTTTACATGCAATCACTAATTGATGACTTAAACTATGAGTAGGAGGTTGGATTTAGAAACTTATAATGTTATTCAAGGTGAAACAATTATAATGTATGCGGTTGTTTTATGGATAAACGATTTTCTAGTTTATGGCACTTTGTCTGGATATAGTACTAAAGGATATATAGCCTGTCCTATATGTAGCCATCAAACACATTTAATAAGGCTATGAAGTAAAATATGTTATATAGGACATCGTCATTACTTAGAACATGAGCACAAATTGCAAAGAAGCAAATTATTCAATGGAAAAATAGAATATAGTGAATCTCCTTTACACTTATCTATTGATGATATCATTTACTAACTATCACATTTAGGTGACATTAAAAATGGCAAACACCCAAGTAATAGAAAGAAAAGGCGAAGTGTTTTTGAGCTTAATTGGAATAAAAAAGCATATTTTTCAATTTGCCATATTGGAAGGAATTGTTATTGAGGTATAATGTTGATGTGATGCATATTTTAAAAAACATTTGTGAGAATATTTTAGACACTTTGATGGGAATTGATGGCAAATTGAAAGACACAATTAAGGCTAGATTTGACTTGGAAGACATCAATATAAGAAAATATTTGCTTTTGAAAGGAAGAGATGGTGGATCATACATCATTCCACCTACTTGTTACAACATGTCAAAAAAGGAAAAGGAAACTTTTTGTCAATTTCTTAAATCAGTTAAGTTTCCTGAAAGGTATGCATCTAATATAGCCTATTATGTCAATGTCAAAAGGGGAAAATTTTTGGGGTTACAAAGCCATGATTTTCATATACTTTTGTAAAGATTACATCCTATTAGAATAAATGGGTGTTTACCAAAGAATGTTTCTGTAACTTTGGGACAATTGGGTGAGTTTTTTTAAGTAATTATGTTATAAGACACTAAAAGTAGAAGAGCTTAAAAAAATGAAAAAAAAAGACATAGTTTTGATTCTATTTAAGCTTGAGCTTTGATTCTATGTAAGCTTGAACTAGTATTCCCCTATCTTTTTTGATGTTATGGTGCATTTGGGAATTCAACTACCATATGATTCAAAACTTTGTAAATTGGTTCAATTTCAATGGATGTTCCCTACTAAAAGGTAATTTATATTAACTTCAACTTTCTTTCCTTAAATTGTTAGTTAGTAACAATTGTTAATTTTTTTATATTTTGTTTAGGTTTTCAGGCTCTTTTAAGCACTATATGCATAATAGAGCTTGACCTAAAGGGTCTATTGCAAAGGCTTATATAGCAAATGAATGGTTGTCATTTTGTTTGATGTACTTAAATGATGTCAAAACAAGATTTAATAGAGAAGAACCTAACTTTGATTTTGATCAAGATGGTGGCTTTTTAGTTTTCTCCCAATAAATAAGGCCACTTAGAATAGGAAAATATTTGGAGTTAAATAAAGATAAACTCGAAATTGGCCATTCGTATATTTTGAACAATTGTGAGGAAGTCTATTTGTATATGGAGTATGTATATTACTTCTTATTTATTATTTCATATTTAAATATAGCATTCAACCTGTATTTTCTTACATATATTTACTATTTTAAATAGAGAGCATAAAGATGAGATTCAAAGCAAAGGGATTGTTAATGTTGAAGAAAGACATAAGATTAAGTTCCCATCATGGTTTAGGACTCAAGTAAGTTATTGATGAAATATTATGAACTTATGGAAATTTGCACGTCAAGTTAACTTTTAATTTTATTTTGTTCTACAGATGATACAGTTACATAACCATAAATTGCAAGACAACATTATAGGCTTTGACATGTGGGCATCATGTATATGGCAAAAAATATACAAGTTGCATTGTTAATTGAGTTAGATTTCACATAAAAGATCATGATAGTTAAGTTAGAAGTCAAAATTATAGGGTAGTTATTTAGGGACAACATGACGATGATTTTATCAACTTCTACAATGTCGTCTCGGAAATAATAGAGTTGCATTACATAAAGGATAACAAGGTTATCTAGAAATATTACTAACATCAATGTTAGTAACACAGGGTATGATAATAACTCTTTTGTCATTACAAGTTAAGTGAAGCAAGTATTCTACCTCAACGAGACTGTACTAGGCAGCAATTATAAAGTTGCTTAAACGTTTTAACACTATAATCTCTTTGACTTTTATGAAAGAGAAAATGGTCTAATGAATGAAGATGATGATGAAGTATATTAAAAGATTGAATCATAGCTGAATAATGGAGCATTACAAATAGAAGATGCAGATATATCATCATTCATAGAAGAGACGTTGATCCCAATATACTAGAAGAAAATGAAGTACAAGCCAATCTTATTAAAGAAGGAGATAAAGACTATATTGAGAATCAATTATCTGACAATGAAGATATTTTGGCTGAATATAATAACAATGAAAATTCAAATCATAATTTAATTAATGATCATGATTTTCAGGATCTTAATCATGATAATTAAAGGTAATAAAAGTGTTCTTTATGTTGTTTGAAACGTAATGTTGGTAACACTTATGTTAATGTGTATTATTGATGATTTATGTTTGAGTTATGTTAATGCAGATTGTTAATAATTGAGTTATGTTGATGCAGATTATTCATGATTGAATTGTGTTAATATGGATTGTTGATGATTAAGTTATGTTAATGCAGATTGTTAATGAATGAGTTGTGTTAATTAGTATTGTTGATATTTGAGTTATGTTAATGAGAATTGTTGATAATTGAGCTATGTCAATGTAGACTGTCGATGATTGAGTTAGGTTAATGCGGATTGTTGATGATGGAGTTATCTTAATACGTATTATTGATGTTTGAGTTATGTTAATGTACATTATTAATTTTTAAGTTATTTTAATGAGTATTGTTGATGTTTGAGTTATGTTAATGTGGATTGTTGATGTTTGAGTTATGTTAATACGGATTGTTGATGATTGAATGTATGTTTCTAATGATGATTGGATGTATTGTATTGATAATAACATTTATGTTTGTTTTTATAAATATATAATATAAATGGCACCTGGTAGAAACAAAGGGAAGAAGGTGGTAGGTATCGAAATTGTTCCTACCTAACAATAACAAGATCAATCAGTTCCTACCCATCGACAACAATGGACCTCATCTATCAATAACGCAAGTTAGCAATAACCTAATTATTCCTCAACTAATATAGAGGGATCTATAGGTTTGTTAATCTTTAACATATACAAATAGACTTAAGCTCAAATATATATTTACATTTTTAATGCATATTTTCTTATCATTATTCATTTGTTGGCAAGTTCCCATGTCAACATCAAAAAAAGAAGTAGGGGTATAATTAGAGGTTGTGAGTTGCAACAAATGAATGCTGCAATGAACAACAAGTTATCAATACATATTGATACTTCTCAAGGTCTTCCTCTAGATGAGGTTCAATCAGCAAAATAGTCTAGTGAGTTGGGGATAATTGCCAGAACAGAATCACCTTGCCTAAAACATGCTAAGGACTTTAAGGAAGACAACTTGCTCAAAAATGCAAGTTTCGGTAAATTTTCAATTTATTTAACTATATGCAATATTCTTTCATTTATTTTAAGATTAATTACACTCTTACTTATTATTCACAGATGAAATCGACTATTGTCGATATCAACAAGCTTGATGTTTCAAATTGTGTCACTTTATTATTAAAACAAAGGAGCAGGGATCATTGTTATAAGCTGCATCAGTATTACAAATCTTTTCCTTCTGATACGAAGGCAAGGAGACATGTTTTGGAACAGATGTCTCTAAAAAATTGGAACAATTTATGCAATTATTGAGCCTCTCCCAATATTCAAGTTTTTTTTCCCTTCACACTTCTTTCATTAATCTTGTTAGATGATTTAATAAGTATCTTTTTTTCTTTATTTAGGAAAAATATGAGAAGGTCAAAGTGAACAGAGGACAAATGAAAAATCCTCATAACCAATGCTCTAATTCCTTTGTAGTTGTTTGAAATGAATATGTAAGATCTTTGTTTACGAGTTATAATTATATCAACAAACACTATATCATTTATTGTACATTATATTTTTTCACAAAATAGAGTGAAAGGAACTACATGGACAAGAGTGTGATAGGATTATACTCTACAAACTCACTTACTATAAGGAAAGTTAAGGGTGACTGTCTGAAGAAACATTGAACATTGATTTTATTTTTCTAATTTTAGAATAAGATGTAAAATTTGTTGCAAACATCAATTTTTAAGGGAAATGAGGCAAACATAGAAGATATTTGTGATTTCGTGCTTGGTACATGATTCAGATATATCAAAAGTCTTGAGTTTGACCCTAAGCCAACTATTTCATCTTCATCAAAATCAAGATATGTTCAACATCTTCAAGAGGAAAATAAGTCACTTAAGGTTAAATTACAACATTTTAAAAAAAAGTTGGTCAAGCATGAAAAGTATCTTAAGAAATTACCTGGCCCGGATTATAAAAGCAAAGAAGGTAAAAACGGGCCTAAGTGATTTGTATTATATCTTGTAAACTAATCTCTATATTTATTATTTTGTGTATAAACAAGTTTGAAATTGTTATCAAAATCTTGTGCACGAAAAAATTTAATGATATTTTATTTTTATATATAATTCTTCAAATTATCAATTATTTTTGTATAATAAATTAACAACAGTAAAAAATATATAAATATATAAATATTATATACAATAATATGGACAAAAATGTAACAAATAATTATAATTCAACATGGTATATCATTTGTTAAAATGTATATTAAAAATTTGACTACATTTTATAGAACGTAGATAAAAACAAATACATTTAGTTATGTTTTTTTTAATTATAAAAGCTAACCATCGCCAAAAGGTATTGGCGATGATTTCTCAAAATGTTGCTAATACTTTTTTGCTACGACAATAAAGCGTACACAAAAACTATTAACAACAATTAGCAAGAAACATCACATATATGTAACACACCACTACCACAGGACATATGCCCGAAATTTTTGAGAATATCTGAGAACATACCTTATAGGAATGGCATGTTAAAGCAGTCACATTCACTTAATATGGCATCGTACACATCAGAAGTAATCATGAAAACAACTTCTCTCATTTCATTAACAAAACATGTTTTACACTGTTATTTCATTACAAACCATTCATATATTTACATTACATGAACCATTTGTGATCACACTGTTTTAAACAAAAGATTTTTCATAAAATGAAAACTATACAAAGTACTCTATCTAAAATACTCAGATGAGAGCTGACCAAACCTTTAAGCTATATCTTGATCCAAAATGAACAGTACTAAACTTCAGCTAGCTTGCTTTACTAGTAAGGTCTCCTCTTAGTACCTGAAAATCATTGCTGCAATTTGATGAGTTTTGTGAACTCAGTGAGTGAACCATCATCGATGTGTTCAGTCAAAATAAAACACATATATATCAATGAATAACATTTAACTCAATCAAAGTAACACTTCATTTAGAGTTATAACTCGTATTCTATATTTTGCATCACAATACAAGAAGCATTTAAAAATACAATCACTTTTTAAGTCATTCTAGAGTACATTCTGAATGTAAGAATATCATGTAATCATTTCAAAATATATTACTAATTGATCACAATTCTTCATATCACCATCAAATTCATAAGCATTTCTCAATATCAACAAAATATAGTTTAGCATTCATTTACAATCAATAACATGAACACATTTAACGTTACAAATGCAAAAGCAAATGAGACTCTTTCCATCTTAACTTCATTGTGACCGAGTGCCTATTTCACTATACTGTATCAGTTGTTGATACCGGACTCTTTTCAGTATATCCTATATCCGTTGTAGATGTTGGGCTCATTAATCGTTGAGCCTGAGGCTCTGATGCACATAACTGAGTTTAAAGCTCTTTTCACGTTGGCTACTCCGGTCACAACTCCTTTATGTGAACATGTATCATGTAATGGATTATAATAGTTCACATAATATATCATCAATCACTTTAAGTCAATAAGCACATTCAATTTTTATAGTTCATTAGATCTAAGTCCAGCATTCAACAAATAGTTGAGCATTCAATTTCCTTATTCACGTTCAAACCACAAACACTCCTAATGTAGTCCCGAATATCAAACTCCTCAGACAATCAATTATTCGGAATTAGTAATATCATAATTATATCAATATCAATTCAATCATAATTAAATCAATATCAATTCAGTATAGAGGAATTAAGTTTAATCAACACAATTTGAACATAACACATTACTAATCGAGATCTCACATCTAAGTTACTACTATACATATAATTCCAACAAAAGAATAAATATTTGAGTTTACACAACTAGGTTAACTCACAGTACACTCTAGTTAGCTATTGCCTCGACGTGCCAGCAATATCTAGATGGTGTCGGTCGATGTGTGTCTCTAAATTAAACAATACACACATGTACTCGTTACTAATTGATCAATCAAATGAATGCTCAAAGCTACACATGTATATGTATCATCATTAATGCATGTTCAACTGATTATTCCAGGTATGAAATCTAATTCACAAATCAACTTATACATTCATCATATTTTGTGCATCATTTAGTTTGCAAGTAAGTTTATGCCTTAATGCACTTGATCACTTTCAATTCAGCAGTCACATATTTAACACTCTTTTTCCTAGGATTATACACTCACACAATTTCCTAGTTCTTATTCAATCATTCCTAATTCATCACTTATATACTTGAATCACATTACATTTATGAGAATATCTTTATATCATTATTAACTCATATTTTACACTTATCCTTGAACATTTCCATGATCAAAAATCTTCTTATAATACACACAACTTGTACTTTACATCTAAAATTTTAGCAAGCTAAATCTATACGTTCACTAAAATTTTTCCAGCAACATATACTCATACATTCACCTATTTCTCATTCATACATACCCTATGTTCTTCAATGCTCATTCATACATACCTTATACACATTTCTTATGCTCCTAAGATCATGTTTTCATTAAAAGAACTCATTTATTCCTTAAACAAAACAAAATTTCCAGATTTGAACTCAACCTCATCAAAACAGTCCATTCTTTAGGTTATGACTTCAATTAACTACATAAACTTATTAAGATATATTCTGGCCAAAATGTTTCACAAAAGCATTAATAAGACATCAGTAATCATTTTTCATGTTTTTAGAATTTGACTAATTCAAGCTCTGAAGTCCCCAAACATTAGGAAATTATATAAGGCTTCTGCACAGGGGTCTGTCATAGGCAGTATTAGGAAAATAAGCATAATTTAAGCTCTAGTTACTATTTTATCAAGAAACATTCATAGAGGTCAAGATAAGACCTATATCTACAACTTGTATTCTTTGACTTTCTTCAAATTAGGGCTATAAAGACATGTAAAATATATCGCAAGAGGAAGATGAAATTGAAACCAGAATTTCAACCTACAACTCTAATTTTCCATATTCAAGAATACTTCAATAACACCAATCTTGAGCATGAATTCTTCATCAATTATACCTCAAATCCCAACTTAAATCATCTATACAACAATCCTTAAGTTACTTTTTCCGTACATGCAAAAATAGAACAGAAAAGTACCCAAGTTCATCCAAAAATTTCCAGCACAATCAATCCTTAACATTATATGTAATTCATCATCATCAATTCTCTAACATAACATGCTATAAACACTAATCATTTACTTACATGTTTAACTCCAATTCCAGCTTAAAAGATCAAACTAATCGAGTACCCCAAGCTAGCAGAAACATCACACGTTCAAGGTAAAATCTAGATGGATTCTGGCTAGGTTTAGTAAGGCAACTTTAAGCTGATCTTTTACTTAACTTTGTGAGGCTAAAACATAGATTATGTATGAAAAAGTTAAAATATAATCATAAGAAAGTACAGGGGGTGAAATAAAAGAGTTTCGATGATGTGAGTGAGAGAAGAAAAAACAAGAAATGAGCTTAACCAAGTTTGCTCCTGCTGAATGTTACACCTAAGGTGTTAAGTGTCATCTAATGAAATGTCCACGTGTCTAAAGGTATGTTCAACATTTATCAAGTATAGGTGCCTCCATACGTTACCATTAAAGCTAGGTCACATGTCATCTATGTACAACAACCATTTTTCCATTAATCAATGCAATTTTTCATTAACTTACTAGTCCATTTGTCCAACAATGATCAATGCCAAATGTCACTCAATTATAGGCTTAATCATTCTAATTTTCATGGATCAGTTTATCTTATCACTTGAAATTTTTCCTAGACCACATATACATTATAATCCCTCAATTTTTCAATTATATCAATTAATTCTGAATTTACTACTTATAATCAATCATACTAAAATTCAAGGTATAAATATGTTAAAATTCATATAATGAACATTTGAAACTTTTCATACCTCAGAGTAAATCAATTTAGTGCATATGTTATCCTTGTAATGTATTCTAGTTCATATTTCATGTGTGTATATGCTAATGATATGCATGTGAGTGAAATGCAAATTCATGAATTCCAATGACAACTAATACTCTAGCCCTCAAAATGGAAATTGGGTTATTACAGTTCTCCCTCCTTAAGAAATTTTGTCCTCAAAATTCTTACCTGATTAATTAAGTAGGTAAGCGGTATTGCTTTTTCATATTCTCTTCAATTTCTCAAATGGATTCTTCTCATGAATGATTCTTCCAAAGAACTTTGACCAATGGGATCACTTAGTTTCTCAACTATTTGGTCTGATAACTAACAACCTGTTTCAGTTCCTTAATATAACTCAGGTTAGTTGCAACTTCAACTTCTTGTGTAGGTAAGATATAGGTCAGATCTAATCGGTATCTTCTAAGCATACTCATATGAAACATATTGTGAATCTGAGTCATTTCTTCTGGTAATTCTAGTCTGTAAGCCAATGGTCTAACTCTCTCAGTAATCTTAGATGGACCAACGTATCTAGGGCTTAACTTACCCTTTTTACCAAATCTCAACACTCCTCTCCAAGGTGACACTTTCAGAAACACATTATCACCCACTTAGTATTCCATATCCTTCTGTAGCTGATCGACATAAACTCTTTTGTCTATCTTGAGCTGTCTTAATTCAGTTACGAATCAATTCACTTTATCCACAGTATCCTGAATCAATTCTGGACCTTTAATGATCCTTAAGCCCATTGCATCCCAATACAGTGGTGACCGATATTTCCTACCATATAAGGCTTCATATAGAGCCACGCCAATACTACTGTGTTAATGATTATTATATGAAAATTTAATAAGTGCTACATATTAGTCCTATGCTACTTTGAAATCCAAAACACAAGCTCTAAGCATATCCTTAACAGGCCTAATAGTCCTCTCACTCTGTCTGTTTGTCTAAGGATGAAATGTTGTATTGAAATTCAACTTCATACCTATGACTGACTATAAACTACCCAAGAATTCGGAAGTGAATCTAGGATCCTGATCAGACACAATAAATACTAGGACATCATGCAATCTTACAATCTCATTCACATACCTCCTAGCCAATTAATCTAGTGAATTATTCTCCCTCACAGGTAAAAAAGGGGTTGATTTTGTCAATCTATCAACAATGAACCAAATAGCATCATGTTGCCTTAAATTGTTAGGCAATCTCATAATAAAATCCATAGTAATTCTCTCCCATTTCCACTCTAGTATTGGCAATGATTGTAATTTCCCAAATGGAGCTTGATGCTCAGCCTTAATTTATTAACAATCCAAACATTTAGCGACATACTCTGTCACTTACTTCTTCATCCCTAGCCACCAGAAATGTTATTTTAGCATACTGTACATCTTAATAGTACCAGGATGAATAGCATAAGTTTCCATATATGCTTCTTCTAGAATCTCTATTCTCAAATCATCAACATCAAGTACACACAATCTCTGCTTTAGCCACAGTGTCTCATCTCTCAACTCAAACTCAGAACTCAAATCTTGTTTCAACTTCTCAATAAGCTTCACTAATTTTAGATCTTTACTATGAGCTTTTCTGATTCGCTTATGCAATATTGGCCTAAGCTTCAGTGTAGCTATTAATGCTTCATTCTACCCTAAATTCAATTTAACATTTAATGCCCTCAATTAGACTAGGTTTGGTAACCTTGAGGCTTGTATCTGTGCCACATTGCTATTGGACTTTCTACTTAATGCATCCGCTACCACATTATCTTTACTAGTACGATATTCAATCGTATAATCATAATCTTTCAGTAGTTCAATTCATCTCCTTTGTCTCATATTCAATTCTTTCTGAGTTAACAAATATTTCAAGCTCTTATGATCTGTGAATATCGAAAACGTCTCACCATACAGATAGTGTTTCCAATTCTTTAAAGCAAATACTACTGTAGCTAATTCCAATTCATGAACTGGATAATTGAACTCATGAGACCTCAACTGTGTCGATGCATATGCAATCACTCGGCCATACTGCATCAAAATGCATCCCAACCCTTGGTCTGAAGCATCATTATATACTACATATCCTCTAGATCTAGATGGTATAGCTAATACCAGTGTTGTAGTTAACTGATATTTTAACTCCTCAAAACTAATTTGGCATTCATCAATCCACTGAAAGGTGCATCCTTCCTTAGAAGTTTTGTTAAAGGAGCTGAGATCAGTTAAAACTCCTCGACAAACCTCCTATAATATCCTACTAGCCCAAGAAAACTCCAAATCTCAGATACATTCCTCGGAGCTTCCTACTTCATCACTGCCTTAACTTTCTTTCGATCCACCTGTATTCCTTGTCCAGACACTATGTGACCTAAGAACACTTCTTGATCCAGTCAAAATTCACACTTACTGAACTTGGCATACAATTGCTTCTCCCTCATTATTTGTAACACTAGCCTTAAATTCTTAAAATGTTCCTCACTGCTCTTCGAGTACACCAAAATATCATCAATGAATATAATCACAAATGATCTAAGTAAGGTTGAAATACCTTGTTCATTAATGCCATAAAAGTCACTGGGGCATTAGTCAATCCAAAAAGCATCACCAAAAACTTGAAGTGCCCATATCTTGTTCTAAATGCACTCTTTGGTACACCAGCCGCAGCTATTTTCAATTGATAATATCTCAATCTCAAGTCTAACTTTGTGAACAACTGAGCTCCCTGTAACTGATCAAGCAACTCATCAATCCTCAGCAATGGGTACTTATTCTTAATTGTTACCCGATTTAACTATAAATAATTAATACACAACCTCAGAGTTCCATCATCTTCTTTACAAACAATACTAGAGTTCCCCAAGGTGACACACTGTGTCTAATAAAACGCTTATCTAACAACTCCTGTAACTAGGCCTTGTGCTTCTTAAGTTTCACAAGTGTTATCCTATATGAAGGAATCGATATAGGAGCGGTACTTGGAACAAGGTCAATCGTGAACTCCGTCTCTCTTTATGGGGACCCTGGTAACTCACTAGGAAACATGTACAAAAAATCCATAACAATTGAAATATCCCAAACTGTCTACCCAGTATAGATGTCAGTCACATAGGCTAAATAAGCCTCACATCCACTTCGGATTAACTTTAAGGAACTCATTGAAGAAATCAACCTGGCTGGCACTACTTGACTAATACCTCAAAACTCTGCTCTCGGCTGACTAGGGGATTCAATGATCACTTCTTTAGTATAGCAATTCATCATGGCCCTTTAAGCAGTGAGCCAATCCGTGCCTAGAATAATATCTATCTCCTTTAACTGTAGTATTATCAAGTCAGCCTTTAACTCTACCTGATCGATTAGTATAATGCACTCCTTACATATCTCCCCAATCATTGTAGTACTATCTATTAGAGTACTCACTACTAGACCACTTTTCAGTATCTCTCTCTTGCAATGCAGTCTAGATGCCAAATGCAGGGTGATGAATAAATGTGTATACCCAGGGTCTAACAATGCAAATGCCTCAAATTGAAAGACATGTAACACACCTACAACGACATCTGGGGAGTCCTGAGCCTTCTGTCTGGTGATAGCAAAAATTATGGGCTGGGACTGTGGCTAATTACTCCGTACTTTAGTCCTAACAATAAGACCTGCGAAACTAGTTCTGCCTCTACCTTTGCCTCTCTATCTCATTCCGCTGGCTTTACTTTACTGGACAGTCGTCTTAGTCATTGAGCCCCCTCTCAATCCAGACTGAGCTCCAGAAATTGCAGGACAGTCTTTAAGTTGATGCTCATGAGAACCACAACATAAACAAGCTCCCGTTAACCTCCAACATTCTCTACCATGTTTTTCTATACAGTGCTCATAATTGGGCATCTGTGATGGTTGCCTGCTATATGTTTTCCCTCCAAACAACTGACCTCTTTCAGAATAGCCAAAGCCACCTCTCGCTCTAAACCCTGACTGTTTTAATCTCTGTTGCGATCGTGGCTATCTTCTTTGGAGTTTACTAAATCTTCTACTAGATTCAGCTTGAAATTCTTCAGATATCTTCATTCTGGGCTCCTGTCTAAGCTCCCCTTGTCAATCCTTCAGCTCTCAGTTCAATAAAACTACTCAGATTGGTAATGGCCAGCCTTGTTCCAATTTCCATTTTCAACCCATCCTCGAACTGTCTACACTTGTCTTCCTCCATCGGGATCAAGGTTGTAGCATACCCCATCAACTCATTGAACCACACTTTATACTCAACTACTGTGGAGTTCGCCTATTTCAGATCGAGGAACTACTTCATTTTTCGGTCTAGGTAGATTTTTGGCATATGGTTCTCCTTGAAAACTTTCAGAAAGTATTCCCACTTCAGTCCACACGGTCAGACTTAACTATCAGGAATAGTCTTCCACCACTGATATGTAGAACCTTATAGTAGCGAGACAGTATAATCAAATCTTTCATCGAACTCGTAGTCCATCTGATCAAACACCCGTTCAGTTCTCTCCAACCAACCTTCTGCCTCTACAGGATATGTACTTCATAGAAGTCTACAGCCCCCTTTACAGGATCTGTGCCTACAATATCTAGATGGTGTCGGTCGATGTGTGCCTCTAAATTAAACAATACACACATATGCACATTACTAATTGATTAGTCAAATGAATGCTCAAATCTACACATGTATATGTATCATGTTAACGCATGCTCAATTGATTACTCCATGTATGAAATCTTATTCACAAATCATACTTATACATTCATCATGATTTGTGCATCATTTATTTTGCAATTAGGTTTATGGCTTAATACACTTGATCACTTTCAGTTCATCACTCACACATTTATCACTCTTTTTGGTAGGATTATACACTTAATTTCCTAGTTCTCATTCAATCATTACCAATTCATCACGTACATACTTTGAATCACATTACATTCATGGGAAAATCTTTACATCATTATGAACTCATATTTTAAACTTATCCTTAAACATTTCCATGATCAAAAAGCTTCTTATAATACACACACAATTGGTAATTTACATCAGAAATTTTAGTAAGCTAAATCTGTACATTCACCAAAATGTTTCTAGCAACATATACTCATACATTCACCCAATTCCCATTCATAAATACCCTATGTTCTTTAATGCTCATTCATCCATACCTTATACACATTTTTCATGTTCTTAAGATCATGTTTGCAGTAAAAGAACTCATTTATTCCTTAAACAAATCAAAATTTCTAGATTTGAACTCAACCTCATCAAAATAGGCCATTATTTAGGTTATGAATTCAATTATCTACATAAACTTATCAAGATATCTTCTGGAAAAACTGTAAATTAATAAGACATCAATAATCTTTTTTCATGTTTTATACTTTGACTAATTCGAGCTCTAAGGTCCCCAAGCATTAGGAAATAATATAAGGTTTCTGCACAGGGCTCTGTCACAGGCAGGATTAGGAAAACAATCATAACTCAAGCTTTATTTACTATGTTATCAAGACACTTTCATAGAGGTCAAGAGAATACCTATATCTACCACTTTCATTCTTTGAGTTCCTTCAAATTATGGGTCTACAGATATGTAAAAAAGATCACAATAGGAAGATGAAATTGAAACCAGAATTTTAACCTACAGCTTTAATTTTTCAACACTTCAATAACACCTATCTTTACCGTGAATTTGTGATCAATTATGCCTAAAATCCCAAATTAAATTATCCATACAACAATCCTTAAGTTACTGTTTTGGTACATGCAAAAACAAAACAGAAAAGTACTCAAGTTCATGCAGAAATTTCCTGCACAATCAATCATTAACATCATATGTAATTCATCCTAATTCATCATCATCAATTCTCTATCATAACATGCTATAAACACTAATCATTTACTTACATGTTTAACTCCAATTCCAGCTCAAAATATCAGACCAATCCAGTACTTCAATCAAGCAGAAACATCACATGCTCGAGGTAAAATTTCGATGGATTTCGGCTAGGTTTAGTAAGGCAACTTCAAGTTGATCTTTTACTTAACTTTGTGAGGCTAAAACATGGATTATTTATGTGAAAATTAGGCATAACCATAAGCAAGTTAAAGGGGTGAAAGAAAGGAGTTTCAGTGTTGTGAGTGACAGAAGAAAGAATAAGAAATGAGCTGAACGAATTTTGCTTCTGCTGAATGTTACAAGGTGTTAGGTGTCATCTAATGAAATGGCAATATATCTAAAGACATGTTCAACATTTATCAAGTGTAGGTGTTGCCATATGTTACCATTAAAGTTAGGTCACATGTTATCTAAGTACAGCGGCCATTTGTCCATTAATCAATGTCATTTGTGATTAACTTACTAGTCCATTTGTCCCACAGTGATCAATGCCAAATGCCACTCAATTATAGGCTTAATCATTCTAATTTTCATAGATCAATTTATCTTATCACTTGGCATTTTTCCTAGGCCAATTTTACATTGTAATCCCTCAATTTTCCAATTATATTAATTAATTCCAAATTTACTACCTATAATCCATCATACTAAAATTCAAGGCATAAATATGTTACAATTCACATAATGAATATTTTAAACCTTTTATACCCCAGAATAAATCAATTGAGTGCATATGCTATCTTTGTATTGTATTCTAGTTCATATTTCATTTGTGTATATGCTAATGATATGAATGTGATTGAAATGCAAATTCATAAATTCCAATGACAACTAATACTCTAGCCCTCAAAATGGAAATCAGGTTTTTACACTATATTTTTTAGTTATGATGTTTCGGCAACATTTTCGGTGATGGATATAAATTGTCACTAATGATTATTAGTGACGATTTTGGGACTTTTAGTGAAGATTTTTTTCGCAGCCAAATTTGTTTTTTGTTGTAGTGTGTGATCTCCCATCTTCAGGCTTTATGCATTATATTTGGTAATCACTTTCTTCCTATTTTCTTTGCTACTTACTTCTAAATTACTCACTACAAAACTTGTTTTCCATAGGTTAGTATTACTTGGCTCCCCAAAGAAGTAATTTGATCTCCCTTTTAAGGAAATAGTAAGTCCCTAGAAGCTTACCTTTTTTCAGCATTTTCCATTCTTCAAGCTTGAGAGAGTAACATTTGGTACCAAAATACTTGTCTCAAACTGGTTGAGGTCAGTCTTGGTACCAAAATACTTGTCTCAAACCAACTGGTTTCATTAGTTAAGGAACCTTTTAAGTTCCCAATCGCCAATATACTCCTTAGGCCATGAATGTGCATGATTTGTTGTTGGATATATATACTTTGCATGTTAACTTTACCATGCATACTTCCCTATTAGTTGGGTCCACTGTGTGAAAACGTTCATTAAATTCTTAATGTACCATCTACCTCATTATTTCAATTTCTTGAAACGAACTTAATAAGACTTGTTCTCTGACCATTAGATTATCATAGCTTTCAACAAAGCCTCAAATTTTTTCACACTTCTTTAACATCTTGCATTATGCTTTTCCCACAGCTTGTATAGGCAAAATCTGAATACAACCAAGGAAAGAGCTCTATCATACTTATGTAAGAAGTTATTTGTGAACCACTCAACCTCTAGAACACCATCCCTGACCCTTTGTAAATTGCATTTATTTTTTTGAGTATTCCAGACCCCTTTAAAAACATGCACTTGAAAAACATCATATAACACATTTAATCCAACAAACTAAAGGAATTAACAAATTAATTATTATATCAACCACGAATCATTATTTTAACTTTATATATAGTGTAATAAATTTATGAATAAAACTTTTAATCTTCTTTTCCTTTTTTATTTTGATAATTTACTTGCAATCTTATAATTGAATCTTTAAAATTTTTTATTTATTTGATAGTTGTCTTAGCTTCTAGTACCACCAAAAGTAAAGTTAGAGCATAACAAATGTTACAGGTATATATTTATCTTGTCTCTTTTATATAGGTTGCATTCCCATTATTTGTGATCTTGAAGTTTTAATTTTAAGTTTTATGCATATTCTTCTAATTTTCCTAATTTTATATTTTTCAAGGATTTGCCTTTATTCTTCTCCATTTTTGTGGTGGATCTACATTATGAAGTCTTGGCAAATAAAAAAAATGATCATCCTCAACTTAGTATAATTGTTGCTTATTTTTGTTTGTCATCTTTTATGTTTTATTATTCAATGCAAATTATGTTTGTTCCTGTTTTATATTTATTTAGGAAAACTAGGTTGTTATTATTTTCTTTTATTTATTTACTTATTTTATTATTATTTTCTTTTATGTCTAATCTAATTTTATTTTATTTTTATTTTTAATTGTTGTTACTTTATTATTTTAATATGTATTTTTTATGCAGGACTATCGAAAACAGTCTCTCTATTAGTTAAGGATAAGGCAAGATAATTCTAAACCTTCTCAGACTCCATATTTCAACAAGACTTCTGTTGGATTGTTGTTATTGTTAGAAATCAAATTCAATTGTACTAATAGGAATTGCGTGAGTTTAATTAATCCCAAACATGTCAATATGAGATTGTTCCATTTTCACTAGTTTCTTTTCTTTATTTAGCTACATGGACTTTTTATATGTTGGAAAATTAGAGCGAGATCCAATCCTGCACTTGGTAGAATAATAACAAAATTTTTTCGTTTGATTTTTTGAAAGCCAAAATCACTTAAATTCTATAATATGATTAACATACAAAATATAATCAAGCGTGAATCTTCATTTATATATTATTATGAAACTTGATCTTTTTTTCATATACTTCAATTTATTCTTAAAATCGGCTCATCTCAACATCCTAGCTATATAAGTAAATGACCTCTGATGATATTCATAGAATGTATTGATAGAATCATATAACTTTTGTGGAGAGAGTTAGACAAGAAGTATTAGCTTCTTTAGAGCTTAAGCTTATTTATGTTAGTTTTAAAACATTTTAATAATTAATTGAAATAAAATTTTAATTATTTCCAATTTAATATCAGTTATACTCAAATAAGATCAAATACATCATATTGATCTTTATTTATTAAATATAAGATCACAAAATTTTCCAAACTTCACAATCAGGTCAAACTTAATTAAAACTCTTTTTCTCTTTCTAACTCGTTCTTTATGAGTGATCCATTAGATTCTTAAATATATTGACAATAGATATAAATTATAACCTTAAATAATATTTAGCATTAAATAAATTAAATTTTTTAATTCATCTTTAATTATATAATTAAATAATTCACATTCATAGATCAAGATTGACGTGTAGCATCGCATCATAATCACTCAAATATTTAACAATGTTAAAGTAATTTTGCCTAACCTTTTCATTCATGTTTTTTGTACAATTCAATTTTTTCATTATATAATGTTCTGATTAGACATTAGATGATGTTATTAATGCCTAAAGTCCAATCATATTTGTTCTCCCACTATTAGTAATTGATTCAATTAATGACATTTGAAGATTGCTTTCAAAATATCATTTCACCTTGGTCAAGAATTTCTCGGAACAATATCAATCGATAATAATGGAACATTACTTTAGGGTGATGAACCTTATATTGATCACTCAACAACTAACATATATTTCATGTTATATCCAATGAATATCGACTAAGTTACTCTTGACTAGAATAGGTTATAAGTAGTATGAAAACATAGAAATTCCCATATGAGTACTTTAATGATCTTAAGTTAAAGAATCACTTATATAATCATCACAATGAGAATTTTCATAGACAAATAAGTAATGTTTCAATCAGAATCCCCATAAAGGGTTAGTTTAGTAAACTATAACCAACTAACTAAATGCATGTAAAATATAAACTAATAATCTCTCACTTGTAGCAAGCCAATTCTTTAAATATCTAATACCATATCTTCATATAACAATTGTACTACAGTTAGGACAATGGTTTAGTGAGAAAATTCTACAAGATAAAAAAATATGTGTTGGCCTAAGTGGCAATTAATGTTATATTGAAACTTTTTAAAAGTAATATTATTCTAAGTAATATATCTTAACTAAGATTTACCGAAGTTAATAATGCGTAGCTAATTAGACTAAAAATTTTATCGTGGTATGTGGTCAAAATGACAAGCATAAAAAGAATAGATTGTGAATTTAGAGCTAACCCTAGAACTAAAAGGCTTTTGAGTAACATTTGTTATTCCATCCATGCATGCTAAGAATAATAGCAATAGTATATATAATATAACTGTAAGAATTAGGTTATTAGTATTCTTTAAATTTTAGTAAAAATAAAATAGAAAATATTATTCATATTTAGTAGGATGATTTTTTTAAAAGAAAGTTTTAATGGGATGGTATTAAAACCCATTAGAAGGGCATATTTAGATTCTTAAATGAGATAACCTAAGTTTGATTAAATTATAAATCAAAAGGTTCTCTTAAGTGTTAAGGTAATTAATTTTGAGAAATGATTTACACATAATACGTGGTAAATCTAGGTCTCCATCCTCCACTCCATTTAAGAAATTTATCCAAAAATATAATACTTTTAGGTCTTGTTTGATAACAAGTAATAAAGAGGTAAGAATAGACATGCAATCTTTATTCCCTAACTTTTAGTTATTTGGTTCCCAGTAATAAATAAAACAGAAAATAACAAAATATTGGAATAAATTTTAAGCAATGTTGGACTTTTATTCCTAAGGGAGGACGTGGGTATAAGCTAAAATTTTTATTTTTATCATAAAATCATTTATAATTATCTAAAAATTATTAATTTTATAAATTAATGAAAAAATTTAATTAATTATTTATAAAACATAAATATTTTAATTAATTATTTACAAAATAAATCATATAATAACTAAATATGAGTAAAAAATTTCTTATTAAAATTTTAAATATTTAATACCAAATAGATAATTTTTAACTTTGTTCAATATCATATTAAACACACATAATCAGTTCACTTCTCATTTTCCATTCTTATTTTTATTTTTTTGTTATAATTCTTTCACTATTAGTTACCAAATGGGGCCTTAATGTAAAAAAAAAAAAAAGACATTCTCTTAAGAAACTTCAAAATTTATTTATAATTTTCAATTCTCTAAAAATATTTACATTTTAATCAATAATATGTTTAAATTATTGATTTCAATTGAATTTAATTAGTTTATCTAAGAATTAAATTGAATTATTGTATTATTTAATTAGTTAAGTTAAATTATAGTATTTGTGGTATTTGATTAGTTTAACTCATTTATTATTAAGAAATTTAAGAGAAAAGATTTTTTAAAAATAAAAACAAAATTTAAAAAAAATTATATCAAATTTAAAAAATTAAAACAATACAGATCAGAAAACGAGAGGTAACGAGTCATTATAGCCACGAAAGCGTGACCACGGCTGGTGCTGGCTCCTGGCGGTGCCGGCAAGGGGCCCGCTCTCCATATCCCTCCACGCGGCATGTTCTTAGACGCCGTTTGCGAAGATCCTTTTCTACACGTCATCGGGTATGGCTACTGAGCGCTCCAGCCTCCAGGCGAAGAAGAAACAATCAGTTCACAAGTATAGAATGTCTCTGTGATAATAATTATGAATATTCTAATCCCGTATAATACGGAAAATGTAGTAGTTTTTATCTATCCATCTTGGCATATCTTTTCTCCCTGTGAATATTCTCGAATTTTGGCAATAATTTTAATTGTCGAAAAGGACAGATTTAATTACGAGTAATTTGAAAGAGTTAGGATTGCAGTGGGATACAAATTCTTGCAACATTCCAAAATGAAGCTTTGTTTACTATAGAGAAAACAGCCTGGTGAGTTTGAGGTCTGAGGTAGTGAGTAGTTACCACTTACCTGAGAATGATGATTTATTAGAAGTATAGGAATTAGGAAATGTCAAAGACTCGGAGGAGGAATAGTACGCTTATCAATTTTCTTAATTTAAGAGAAAGAATGCTTAAGATGCAGATGTGTACTCTGGACTGTAGAATATTAGGTCAAACAAAATCCACCTACCAAATTGAATTGTTAGAAACAATATTTTGACAATTACGACAAGATAGAGTCGTCGTTGGAATGGTCTTCAACCTCTCTCTCCCTGTTTTCCCATAAGCCCAACGATTTCTTGTGCTTTCAGAAGAAAAACAACCTCCCTGCTTCCATGCCCCTTGTTCTGTTTCCTTCTGGTCAATTCCTTTACTTTACTTGACTGGGTCTGGGTATTCATCATCTTCCCCTCTGGTTGTTTCTCAATTATCGATTCTCCCCTCCTATTTCTTTGTAATTCATTCAAACCCCTGTTCAATTCATCTGGGTCTCTCTTCTTTTCGTGTAATTCTATTTTTGTTTTTTGTGGATCTTATTTAGGTTCCAATTTTCTCATACCGCTCACGACTGTATCTGGAGAGGCTCAATTTTCTCAGCTAATAATTTTTGGAGCTCTGTTGAAAGAGTAATTAAGGCCGCTCACATGGTTTTAACAGGGGGCTCAAAATCTGAATTGGTGAGTCAACTTGCAGACTCGGTGAAGGAGATATCGGGATTGCCCGAGTGTAAGAATGTATGCAAGAAGATGCATGGGAATTTGTTGCGTAGAATAAAGCTCTTGAGCCCTTTGTTTGAGGAGTTGAAAGACAGCAGTGAAGAACTAAACGACGAAGAAGTTAAAGGCCTTGAGTCACTTGAATTTGCTCTAGATTCGGCTGTGGATCTTCTCAAGTCGGTGAACGAAGGTAGCAAGCTGTATAAGGTATTGTTCTTTGCTCTTTCTCTTCGATTGTTGTAACTTCAGGACAAATTAAAGATTTTAACTTAATGGTATCTGGCTATTGGAAACTTATTGGGGATTTTGATTTCTTATGAATGGAACATAATGAAATATTTGGAGCCACTGGATTTGTTTATACAGTTTCCATTGTCCCATAGGAGTCGAGTCTCTCAAAGTTTGAGCTTGATATGTGAGGACTAAATCACTTACCGTTACGAAATTTTTGTGATAATGTTAATAAATAATGCAGACGAAAGTATGCGGTCACTTAAATCTTGCAACTCTTATTTGGTAGATTTATCATCTTATTTTTCTTTTCTCACGCCACAGGCCTTGGAAAGGGATAGGCTAGCATGTAAATTTCATGAGGTTACAGAAAATATTGAAGCAGCATTAAGTGAGATCCCTTATGACAGGCTTGACATATCAGAGGAAGTTAGAGAACAGGTACTTTGACTACCCCATCGATTTCTCAGAATAATGGTGCTTCACCATTGGAGCTGTTTCACAATTGTAATTCAATCTTGTTCGCTATTGTGTTCTGATGCAACTTTGGTGTTGTAAAGTGTTTCTCATCTTATGAGATTTTTCTCGCCCATATGTAGATTGAACTTGTGCATGCTCAATTCAGGAGAGCCAAAGGCAGACCAGACTCCCCTGATTTGCAACTAGAACTTGACTTAGCAATAGCAGAGAGGGAAAGAGACCCTGATCCTGTAGTACTGAAAAGGCTCTCAGACAGGTTGCATCTGAAGACTATTGATGATCTGAAGAAAGAGTCCCTTGCTTTTCATGAATTGGTCATCTCATGTGATGTCGATCCAGGAGAGTGGTTTGAAAAGATGTCGTCCCTTCTTAAGAAGTTAAAGGACTACGTCCAAATGGATATTCCCGAAGCTGACACTTCTGATGTCGAGAAGGGATTGATCAAACATAGGTCTCCTGTTATCCCAGATGATTTTCGGTGCCCAATTTCTCTTGAACTGATGAAAGATCCAGTCATAGTGTCTACAGGACAGGTACCAGAGCATGCCTTATTATTTTCTGGAATTTTGTTGTGTGATGCCTGTTGTTTATTTCTTTTAACTGACAATTGCAGACATATGAAAGATCCTGTATACAAAAATGGCTAGATGCAGGACACAAGACATGTCCCAAAACACAACATACACTGTTGCACACAGCGCTAACACCTAACTATGTATTGAAAAGTTTAATTGCTTTGTGGTGTGAGAGCAACGGAGTTGAGCTGCCTAAACAACAAGGAGCATGCAGAACTAAAAGAGTCGGAAGCAGTGTGTCAGACTGTGATCGTACTGCTATTGTAGCTTTATTAGACAAATTAGCAAATGGAACTCCAGAACAACAAAGAGCAGCGGCTGGAGAGCTTCGTTTACTGGCAAAAAGGAATGCAGATAATAGAGTATGTATCGCAGAAGCTGGGGCAATTCCACTCCTTGTGGAGCTGTTATCCTCCACTGATCCAAGGACCCAGGAGCATGCTGTTACAGCACTGTTAAACCTTTCTATTAATGATAGTAACAAGGAAACCATTGTCAATGCTGGAGCCATACCAGATATAGTGGATGTTTTGAAAAATGGCAGCATGGAAGCAAGGGAAAATGCAGCTGCAACTCTTTTCAGCTTATCTGTAATTGATGGGAATAAAGTGGCAATAGGAGCTGCAGGGGCCCTCCCAGCTCTTATAAAACTGCTTTGTGAGGGGACTCCAAGAGGAAAAAAAGATGCTGCCACAGCAATTTTTAATCTTTCAATCTATCAGGGAAACAAAGCCAGGGCCGTGAGGGCTGGCATTGTGCAACCCCTGATGAGATTTTTGAAGGATGCTGGAGGTGGAATGGTGGATGAAGCATTGGCAATTCTTGCCATTCTTGCTAGCCATCAAGAAGGAAAGACAGCTATTGGTCAGGCTGAGCCAATTCCTGTCCTAATGGAGGTTATCGAGACAGGTTCTCCAAGGAACAGAGAGAATGCTGCAGCTGTCTTGTGGTCGCTATGCGCCAGTGATTCACAACAGTTGAAGTTGGCAAGGGATTTTGGCGCTGAAGAGGGATTGAAGGAACTGTCAGAGAGTGGCACCGACAGGGCCAAGAGAAAAGCTGCAAATATTTTGGAACTTTTTCAGCGTTCAGATGTGGATGCTGATCAAAGTTGCCTTTGATTAATTATGCTCCATTACTTCAAGAAATTTGTATGGGGTTAAGTTTCTGTGAATTTGATACTTGTATCATGTGTTACAAAGGGAAACGTGTTTGTACAATTGCGGCCGATATGTATATAGGATTGGAACATGCTCTTGTATTCGAGACAAACTTATTTTTTTCCATCGGACTCTGCACCAAAAAATGCCAAAGAAAATCAATGTCTGATCTTGCCATTCTCAACTCTTGTCCCGCCGGAGAAGAGATTTATGAATGTTCAGATGCAGAAAATGTAGGCAACTACCATTTGGTGGAAAACCGTCCCTCAGCTCGATAAATACAAAATTCTCGCTTGTCGAGAAGATGGTATTTCAGTGTTTGTAAATTTGGTCTTTCATGTATATATAGTTTTCCTCTTTAACAATTATGCCGCAGTTGCGAAATCACGTGAACCTTGTTAAGTATTGCTTTAAGCATTCCAAACTTCTTTATTTCTTATACAAAGAGAAAATGGAAGGTTCAAGCTTTACGATTACAACAAGACCTAGGGAAAAACAATCAAGAACACAATCTAACTAAATAGAAAATAAAAGAAGGCAAATTACACCTGAAGAGAAGACTTGTTATAACTGCCCACCACAGTTTTAAGCTCGACTCATTTGACCTCAAAACTTTTTCAGTTCAAACAAATGTGGAATCTACATGCTTAGGTGATCAGGAATATCCAGTACAAAATTAAATATATTGACGGTGAGATTAGTTTTATTCAGATTATTTTCAATTGTCTCGCATTCTGAGGACTGGAATATGTCACACACTCAAAGTCACAACACATTTTGAGGATTGGACTATGTCATCACTTTCTGAAAGTCACTGGATCCTCTATGCATAAAATGCATAATACTTTCGTATTCAAACCAAATTATTCTTATATACCAAAGTTCCAATCAAAATCAATTTCACTTGAGAAAGAAAAAATAACTTAGCCTCTTTCCATGCTCCATTAAGGAAGACCTTTCCCCAGCTTTGATAGTCAATAACACATGAATCCTTTTAACAGAAATATTCGCAGCGACACATTCAACCCCATTTCTCCACGTAGGTCTCAGCCAAAGTATTGCCGTTGACTATTTTGGTGGTCATAATAATAGGATCATATGCCATTCCTTCCTGCAGGACATTCCATAGAACACCATGAATATGAAAATTGAGCAATATGCACCACCAGTGAGGTTAATTCCAGTGCTAATAGTTTTGCGTCAAAAATCACATAATTGATCCACTAGTTACTGTCATTTTCATCAAGAAAATGCCGGGCACAAATATTGAAGGACTGTCTGACCAGCCACAATTGTAGCTGATTTATGCGGGTCCCATTTTGAGATATAACACGATGGTGAAATATAGCATAACAAATAAGTCAAGGATTCTCAACTTTTCATACAGTCATAAATATAATGAAGAAAATGACATACCTGTGCACTAAGAAATCGTAGAGCAGAAATTTCTGCAAAAGTCACGCCACCAACAAAAACAACAAGCACTATTGAGCGTCTCCCATTGGTCGACCTGAAACATGTTTAAGTAATGTTAAACCACAAGAAAATTAACTGAAAATTACACGTCAGCAAATGCAGATTGTAAAGCTATAGGCTTCTATGATCAGGAACCTGGGGTTGATAACGATGATACAGTTTGAATACTTCTCTTTAGAATCATGAAGATAGATGTACGACTTGGAAAAGGTACTCTAACTACTTTGGATGTTTAATGATAATACGAAAAAAGTGAACACCATCGAATGCAAAATACGAACTTCTACACACATGTGGATTTTGACAATGGACGTTAACCAGAGAATGATGGCTGAAAATCTTGGCAAAAAACATCTTAATTAGCATACCAAAGAGAAGAGAGTCATAGGCAGAGATACCTGTCAAGAGCTGTCGAATTCCCTCGCAAGGTGTCAAAAGATGGGCTGCTTGAAATCCCGCCCTGCAAATTATGGAAGAAATGCACTTAAAATTTCAGAAACCTAACAGAGGACAGAAATAGTTTCTTTGTGACTTCTTCAAAAATATAGTGTTGATGAAGATAGAAAGCATGTTCACTAACTCTCTTCACTTCAGAGTGAGGTCCAGGCAACAACTTCAAAATTTCTTCAATAGGGCGCCTGCAGCTCAAATTACCGATTTTTCATAAAAAATAGAAGATAACCAAGAAAATTTACAAGAATGTTTTTATTAAATTCAGTTAGATTTTTTAAGGTAAAATAAATTCAAGCCTAGAGCTATTGATAATCCCAACAAGAGATTCCCTAGAGAAGGAAAGAAGCAAAAGGGTATGCAGTTGGAGCCTTCACATGCTTTGAAACATAATTTAAAGCTGACAAGTTCCATAAAAAGGAGAAGCAATAAGTTAAGTTTCTTTTAATTCTATTAGGAGACCATGACTCTATATGACAACATTGTTTGACTTCTAGTCATAAGTTTGAGTTCTATGTTAAAATGGAGCAATTCACATCCCCAACCATGTTAAAATGAAAGAAAATAGTTTTCAGCTCCAGAAATTATTTTTCTATCAAATTAACAGGAAGAAGAAGCATAAGAAGAAGGAAAGTCAATAAGAAGATACGTGGTCAGAGACATATAAGAGGTACAAATAGATTAACCTCACCATCCTGATCGCATAGCATTTTGAACCAGGCGAACACTCAGTGGAGCATATCCAGAAAAGACATAAGCAATGTCATTGGGGCTGGCACAGAGGTAACAACTTTAAGAATCAGAGAGCAAAAGGAAAGTGAAAGAAATAGAAGAAAAGAAGTATATTCTACATAATGAGGGAAAATATAACCAGTTGTGTCAAGATCACCCAATGGCTCAGAAATAAATTCTCTAACTTTCCCTTGATACTAAACAGCTGCAATACATACCATTTATCATATATGGTACAGGCATTTAGATAGCCTAAAAGTTCTTCAAGTGGTAACTGACTACCCAACTAATATTATTAACTTGGGAATTTTAAGTTTCAAAAGACAAATAAAATTTGGCACGCATCAATTACATTTTCCTTTAATGGCATTTCAAAGAAGAAATTTAGAAGTTTTCTTAATATGTATTTACTACGTCATATGGTTGAGAATTATCATACTTTGCAGTGTCGGTATCTTCAACAAGTTGCAGTGCACGTTTAATTGTCAACCAGTTGCTTTTTGATTCCTGCAAGGTTCATAAGATATGTAATAAGTATGATAATTTAATAGAATTCACTAAACTTCACTAACATGAGATTATCTTCTAGGATATAATGCCAGGATAACACAACCTGTTTCTTCAACAAGCCAGCCTTCTCTAGGTTGTTCAACGTTGCCATGTGCTCAAACCCATAGCTGTGGAGCAGCTCTCTCCTAAATCAAGAGCATATAAGCTTTAATATCCATATTGCAAGATAGCAAGGATTCATGAACCAGAAGGAAGAAAAGTTCAAATCAATATTATAGGTTAACAACCAAAGAAGGACAGACAATTAGCATGGATCAAGCCATTCTTGCCTCAAATAGTCAAAATGCTTCTTTGGCAACCCTGAATTGGTGACAGAGAATAAGATAAGCATTCTCAAGACACTGACAAGAGGCTCCTGCTTATGAATCAGTTCTTCAATGTGCTCAAAGCACCTGCATACATGAGCATCTATCAGACACTTGACCCTAATCCAGTCATGTCCAAGTTGCAAAACCATGATATTTTAACAATTAACATAAAAGAAATTCCTCTGCATGCTAATGAGATGGTCAGATACGGAGACAAAAAATGTCTTATGGAAAGTAAAGCCTTTATCAATATTTTGAGAATTAAAGCAACCAGTCATGGCATGAGACAGCATAAAAGAAACATGACATATATTGACCTATCTATACTTTGCTGAAAACACAGAGGTAAAGTAATACTGGAACCAACTTACATGTCATAACTCTGAGCCTCAACAATTGTGTGTTCCATGTCAAGTCGGGCAAGAAATGCTTGTTTTGATGTGAAAGTTGATAGATGTTGAGCAAGATTTATGTGCCTCTGAAAGAATTACCATCAACAGTATAAACCTAGCTCCTACAAGGGCCATATCCACAGTGACTACAGAAAGATCAAGAGAGATAAGCTGACTTACAGTCATCTCTGGCAATGAGTTAAGCTTTTTAACAAAATCCTTTAACTCAGAAACAGTCTGATTCTGCATCCATGACAGCTATGCTGTTAATAAAAGCAGCTTCATAGGTCACCAGTGCTAGCAATAAATCACATCACTAACTGACTTTGGTTACGTTCATTAGGTCTACAAGCAACTTTAGAGTACAGTCTATGGATTGCAGATAAGACATGTTTCAATTGAGACACCTCTCCTCTGTTGCAACAGAAGAATCAATCAACCAGGAAGTAATTACGTAAAGTAGCTGATATAAGTATCCAGATGCCACAAGATTTACTTACAGTAGTGGTCATCTCTGTGTAGTCCTGCTTCATAGAAGTCGCCTTTTGCCTTAAAACCTGCAATCAAATGTTGGCTAACAACTAAGGTCCATAAAAGAGAAAATACAAAGTAAAAAAAAATAAAGAAACCAAATATTTTGATTAAAAGCTAATGAAAGTAGAAATTTCATATCTAAAAAAAAAGAACAAAACACAACCTGCACAACAACTTCAAAGTTGAGATCTCGAATCTCCTTAAACAGCTTGTCACTGAAATTTAGCCAATATACCGTTAGGCAAAAATAAGTTTAAGTATTGGCAAAGAAGTTAGATAGCTTAAGAAGGCATTGCATTATTGAGAGCACATGTTTTTAAAGCTTCAACTTATCCATTCAACAGAAGCAATCACAACACCAATGAAAGGAATTCATCATTAAAATTCAGGAGATGCATTTCAGTTCTGTCTCAAGCAGCAAAATTCTTCTGACCTTATATTTAATATGCGTATAGATCAATCAAGATGTGGATGAAGAAAACAATATTGCCAGACAAAGGCCTCAAGTAGAGGTACACATCACCTTGAGTTAAGTGGAACTTTCATCTTTTTACCCTCTTGTTGAGCACCCATGATTGCTGCATCAAGCTCCACGGAACCACTACTGACATGCAGAAACTGCACTCGTTTTAAAAGAGTAGCTATCAAGAAATCAAAATTATAAAACTAACCAGAAAAGGAAAAACAGAATTTTCTCATGTCCAGATAGTCATAGAAATATCTTCCTCTAAGATAATTCAGCTTCCAAAGAGCAGATACCATGATGAATAGATGCTTGCATAAAAAGCCACTCGACAAATTAATGTGATAGCTGAAATTTTCTGTGCAAGTATTTGTTACTCACTCTGCCCCTCACACTCACACATATACACAATAAAGGAGTAAAATGATCAACTTGAAGTGTCTAGGCAATCAGGTAGACAAATCTCTCATAAGCAACTTCTCGTTCCACATATTTCCTTGACAAACAGATCACTATTCTTAAAATCTTTTACAGCATAAAATGTAATGATATCACTGTGGAAAAGTTCCTCTTGCTTGTGACCCAGTACCTCGTCCAGCAGTCCTTCATATGTTAGCTGAGAGCACATGGGAGTTACCATGTCTATCTGTACGCAAGAAGAAGTATAAGAAGAAAGAATGCTGGTAGACTATGCACCATAGTTACAAAGGGATACATCATGAGACAAATAGTTACCTCTCTATCTATAAGGATCAGTGTATTTATCTCTGACACAGCAATCTAAATGAATGAAAAAGCAATGAGTGGCAATTCATAAAGCATTTGTGAAGGAACATTGGAAAGACGATAAGTTGATAAAAAGTGCCCAAGTCAAATCATAATTACATCAGGTGAGTTGACTGGTTCCTCTACTTGCATGTGATTGAGAACCTCAGCAACACGAACTGATGCTTTGCCTTTGGCTCTCACATTCGGTATCACTCCAAAAAGAGACTGCTAGCCAGAAATTTCACAAATGGATTATAATGTACATGAGGAGATTCAAAGTATGCTAAAGCTTATGGAAGAGTATTTTTATTGAAAAGTCATACACACCTCAAGCTTATGAATCCCTTTTGCAATATGCCAAAGTGAGCTTGTGTCACCGTCAACTTGGCATTCCTGCAATGGGAAGAAAGAGAATGAGGACAAAAAATAATATGTAATTTCGCAATTGAAAAATATAACAGAACCTGAAAACATTAATTGCTAGCCATACTTTGTTAGCAAAATCAAGTTCAAATGATAACACGTCCTCATCCAGAGGAACCACGTACAAGGGGTACTCCCCTATTGTTATCAAGTGATGAACTTTTTCCTCCTCAAGAACCTGCATGGCCAAAAAAGTACCCACAACTTCACCATAAGCAATGGATTGTCTAAAACTAAAATAATACTTCACAAGAGTGAATCAACTACCACTGAAAAGGAGTACCTTCTCACAAACAACCTCACGACGTGGTACAAAATAAAGATAATACTCCCTTTGAATCCCTTTCGAAATATCATTATGAACATTGGAACATATGAATCTCATCGAGTTAAACCGAGAACGAACAAGGTAAATCACTTTGGTGCAATCAGTCTGAATAATTTCTGCTTCAAGATGCCGCAATTCAACCCCATTATCCTGTTATTCCAAATTTGACAAGAAATCCTTCAATCATCACTTAAAAGCCACATTCCAGTTTCCTTATTTAAGCGTACAAATCCTGGTTTGGGGTAACAACCTAATACCAACAATCTACAACAAACATTTTCCACTAAATCTAACCAAGTTGGAAAAATTTTTTTCTTCAGCATTATTTCCTATTTGAAAAAAAAAAGTTCATAGGAAATATGCAAAATAGAAGAAACTTTCTTACCTTGAGACTTGACGTTGGGACGATCAGTGAAAGGGAGCCACTAAGCTGCGGATCAATGACCAAACACTTCTTCCCACGAATCTTTTAAATTCAAGATCATTCAAAATTATGTTAACAATTCAAAAATTTAACTTAAAAGGCTTTAAAACCACAAGAATTTCGATGGCATTGAATAGAGAGAGTAAAAAAGAACAACGGAATAATATTGACGGGAAACTTAATACAACTTTAAAATTATTTTCTTTGAAAATGAAAACCCAGAAGATAAAATTAAAAAAGACGGAGCAGTGTAATGGACTATAGAAGGAAATTACATTCTTGAGGATGTTCACGAGTTCTCTCTGCGACTGCTCCCTGAGTGTGCACAACCAAGAGGAAGCAATATTAGTGAACTAAGAACCAGTCAATTCCTAATCAGACTATGAAAGCGATCAATTTTATGCACCTGAGGTATTTGAGATTTAGTGAAGAATTATCCAAGCTTGGGATCTGCGCCATTGGAAGCAGCAAAACGAACTCTTTACAAGGTACGAGTGGAAAATAGAGGAAAATCTTCCACTGGGCTGACCCTTACGCCCTTACCTCAGCATGTTATACGATTTGTGTTGCCGAAAGCATAACAAGCGGTAATCTCATCACCCAAACCCAGATTTTGTTCAGTAAAATACATATAATATAATTTATTTTTCATATAAAATCAATATTACGAATAAAGTACTTGGATATTAAATTTAATTCTAGTATGATATATCGATCAATAACATATATCATTTATGTTAATTTTTAAAGGATAAAATATCCTAATCCACTCAACTTTTTAAAAAATTTTCAATCAAATCCATAAGTTCTTTAATTTTTTAATTAACTTTTTAAAACATTAACAATTCAAAAAATTAGTTCTATTAGCAATTTGCTAATTTGATTAAGAATTTGCTATTCATGACATATAAATGTCAACCTAAAAAAATAGTGATCATGATTATACTAAAGTAAAGAAATATTTTTCAAGTGAACACTTACATATCATAAATAATAAAGATTTTGTTAATCAAATCAATAAATTATTAACAGAACCAACATTAAACTATTAAGGTTTTAAATGGTTGGTTACTCAATTAAAAATTTTAAAAATTTAAACACTAAATTAAAATAAAATAAAAAGTTGAGCATTTTACATTGTTTATCGTCTTTTTTAAAATTATAAAATAGACCCTAAATTTTATAAAATTACAAAATAATCTCTCTTTTAATTTTATTTCAATCATGTCTTAAAAAATCACAATCATCTAAACTTCATATAACAATTATGTCTTTGTTTCTATTAATATTACTTATCGCATATTTCTCAAACAATAATCACAATTAATAAAAGAAAAAAAATCATGAATTCTCATACAAATACAAAAGTGCGAATAATATAACGTACTCAAAATGTTACAATTAATTACATCAAAAAATCGTATAGTAAAAATAATATATGTCCATAAGTATTACAATAAGAGTTTGTATCAAGGAAGACAATAAGTAGAACTGAAACTTGAAACAAAAGCACTTATAGTTAAAAGTTTTATATTTATATTGCATATATAAAATTTAACATATACATCAAATATAAATGACAATAAAAGAAAATAGAAAGATGAAAAAACTTGGAATTTCATTCAATGATATATCCGTTCAAATCGCATTGGCCTAATTTTCATTTGATACCTAAGTCCTTATCATTGAAAGGAGTCTCAACATCATCATCATTTAAACTCATTGAATCAAAATGTTAGTACTTTCTCATGTAAGATTATCTTCCAAGTCACTCTCATCTATAGGATTTGGTTTCCAAAAAATCCAATCCACTAAAAAATCAATATAGTAAAGGCAAATTAGTTTTATAAAACTACTTATGCTATTAAGAGTCTTAGTAAATAAATTATTAAGAAATTTTAAGAATTTATAGTCAACTTAATGATATCATTCTCGAAGCTTTAAGTTGTATCTAGCAAAGACCAAATTATTTAATCTTTTATGTTCTAAACTTTTTTTAGAATTGATAAATTCAAATGTACTTCAATTTTTTGCACAATCAACTGTACTCAGAATTTAAATTACAAATCTTTGCAATTCTAGTACACCATTTCTAAATTAGTCCCACCAAATAACTATAAGACAATAAAAACAATCTTATAAAGAAAATAAATTGATGATTAATGTTAAATAAGTAACAAATATGGAGAAACATATAAAAGAATTAAGTTTGTCTCTTTGATAAATTGCAATAGGTAACCTAAAATTACCGCACTCATCTTTGTATACCTCCATTTATGAGCGAAGGATATCTTGCAACATCTCATGTGAAACAATTGTTGTGATAGTTAATAGCATTCTCATATTAACTTTAGCTTTCTTTATAAAAATTGTTATAAAACAGATACTAGGGTTCAAAAATACCATAGTAGAAAACATTTAAGATTAAAATTGTCTTTCCTATCTTTTGTTGATGTTTGCAAGATAAAGTGTATATAAGGAATGCCTACTTTTCATATTGGTCTTAATTGTTTTCTTTGTCCTCTCTATAACATGATAAAAATAATTCATTATTGTCCTCTCGTCATTATTAGCAAACAAAATATTCCCCTAAAGGCTTAAAAACTTGAATGAAAAATTGACATTATGACTAAAATTTATAATCTTCAAGTATAATTTTGGAAATCTTCATTTAACATTAGACCTAGCATATTTAGATGCAACATATTTATCATTTGTAAATATTTTTCTAAAATCCTTCTTTATTAGAAGAAAACATTAAAGTGGTAATCGCAAGATGACACAAATTCCTATCATTAGTTAGAAGGAAACAAATTCCAACCACTAGTGAAATCTTTTCTCATCAAATTCAGAACCTATGAATGAGTATAGATGAACTTAATCACTTCTCTTGTTGCCTGCATAATGTAATAATGACAGTAAAGTAGTAGCTAGCATCTCTTATATTTTCCAACATCAAGTTAACGCAATGTGCAATACAAATAGTCCAATAGAAAGAATTATATATGTTTTGCAACCTTTTTCCAAATGCTTTATAAGCAATATCATTATCAATGATGAATTGTACAATGTTTTGAGGCCCAACTTTATTCACAACTTCATTAATTATGTTAAACAAAGTATTAACATTTCTTATAAGGCTAGACCTATCAATGGATTTCAAAAATATGATTCCTTTAATAAGATGTCAACGTACTCCATACATAAGACTCCCCATTTTGCGAGGGTTATCAATGTATACTACCTTCCCTTTGATTTTACAAAGAGGCTATTTTTGTAATTTGAACATGTGACCTTATGGCCACAAAGGAGCTACCTTTAACAGAATGAACCAAAAAATTGATAATAGGTTCATGTCTTCTATTTATCTAACCATCACTCATGATTGAACACTTATGGGTTTTCTAAGTCATTCTTCTTTGATTCAAATATGATTTGATTTCATAAACAAAGGTACTAAGAAGATTACCTCTGTAGTCATCAATTAAAGGAGTTTTATAGTCTTGAAGATAAGAGGTAATAATATCTACCATAATCTGGAAATAATAAAACTAAATAGCAGTAAATGAAACACCTATAATATACCACCATTTAGCCATTGACATGTCCACATTATATACTGCTTCTTTATATTATAATGTAATACAAATTAAAGGTTTAGCTCTAAGAGTTGTTTGTAGAGGAAAAAGTTAGACAACTATCTTGTTCTCTTCCTTACATAAGTTGTAACAATCCCTTTTTACTGAGTAGGAATACCACATTTAACATTATTGGTATCATCCTAACTACTGCAAAAAGAACTTTCACTATCAATTTTGTAGTGTAATCTTTGCTTTCTTTCTTTTTCATTCTAATACTCTTTAAATGAAGTCTTCTTTTTTCATTTTATATTATGACTAATTTTCTTACAAGGTTCTATATCATCTTTGATCTCAGTCAATTGTTTTCCCACCTTTTATATGTTTGTTGCAATATAAATAAATAATATAGTTCTTCATATTAGAAAACAATCTAACATAAGCTTAAGTTGGATAATCAAATATTCATGAGGAGGTTGAATTATCATGAGTACCCAAACTTTCCTCTATTTATCTATAAAAATAAGTAAAGTCATATATCAAAATTAAATTAATAACCTTATATTAAAATAAAGTATTCTTGCAACTTAGTTTCATTATTAACTGCTATCACAAAATATGTATTGTTCAACTAAAAAGACACATATTAGATTTTAAGAATGTATACAAGACTTCAACTTTAAAGGAATTCCATGATATGCCACTAATAAATATGCTTACATATTTGTATATGCAAAGTCAATAGAATCCCTACTTGTAACATCTCATTTTCTCATGTTAAGGGTTAGAAACCTAGAATACTGTACATGAGAGATTATTGAGAAGTTAGGAAGTGCATTTCATACTCATGCATAATATAGCATACACACACATATGTGAACATAAATTTTTGCACATTAAAATGATTGCACATGCATTCATTGACATTTCTAGGTATAATTGACTTATAAATGTGATTTTTGATATGAATTGTGGGTTATATGCATTGAAAATTGAATTGGTGTGTATAAGTATTGATTTATTAAAAATTTACTAAAATTTTGAGTATTTTTGGGACTAAGAAAAATGTCAAGTGGAAGGACAATTTGTTTATGGTAGTAGAAATAAGAGTCAAATGGCAATGGAAATTTTTGTAAATGACATTTGGATTTAATGAAATATGTCATTGAAATTTGGAGACAATTAGAGTTAATTGGACTAGTTAAATGAGAGAACTAGTTCAAACCTATAGGGATTGGAAATGCGAAAAGTGACAAGTGACAAGTGTCACTTGCCAAACCATGTCTTTATCCCACAATTGTTTAACCTTGAAAAACCATTTCATTGTTTTGTTTCTTGCTTTCTCTTCTTCTCTTCATGGCTTTCCCTTCTTCTCCTCCCCTCTCACGATTTTGACTCACCAATCTCTATTCATGTTGAACCTAGCCTTCTCATCTTTCACTTGCTACTCTCATCTTGCTCGCTCTTTCATTCTCACTAAAGACCTAACCCTACGACCTTGAATGATGATGTACGTGGGTTGTATGGGGAGTTAGGTTTAAGTGAGATCTTAAAGAGTTTGAAGATTTGAAATCTTCATGAGTAGTGGTAGATGAAACTAATATATGATGGATGAATTGAGATTTGATGATTGATCATGAGTTCTTATATATGTGTCTTTTAACGTGGGAGTAGTGTAATAATAAAGATATCATGCTTTAAATTGTAGTGATTTAATGTATTCATGAATTTTTTGATAAATGAATTAATTATGATAATGAGTTATGAGATGTTTATTATGAAAAAGGAGATTTGGAATATGATGATGTGTGAATGAAGTGGTAAAAAAAAAGGAGTTATGTATTACTTTGTGTTAAGATGAATGATAATTCATGAGTTTAGAGCTAATAAGAATAAGTATTATGATGTCTTGAATTGATATGAATTAGATGATATTTACAGGTGAAATAAAGATGAGAATTAGAGTTGAATATGTGCATAAAATTGGAGTTAAAAATGTATAGGAATATGTTCTGTTTTTGGTGATTATAATCAATCATAGTTTTGACTTGGGTGAGTATAAAATTGAGCTGAAATGGAGTTATGAATGAACAGAAAATGATGGTGTATTAAGAGAGAAATGATGAATAAGTATAAGAGATAATAGAAGTAACTTATGTGAGTTGGACGAAGTTGGAAAAATTGGAGAAGTTGATGGGATTCTTCTGCTAGAAGCATCATATGATCATGGGAATGCTTAACAAAGGCAGAAATTTTTCTACCAATAAATATCACAATTGTGAGAATTCCCATGAATGTGGAAATGCTTAGTGGGGCAGAAACTTTTTGCCAACAAATCCCACAATCGTAGGAAATTGTCCACAATCATGGGAATTGGATAAACATAAAAAATGCATCTTTTAAGCATGGTTTGGAACTACAAATAATTAGGTACTTTTATGTGATGCATTTAGGCCTAAATGAGATCTTAAATGAACCTAGTTGATTGTGAATGAGGTGATTAAAGTGAGTATAAGAGATAATAAAAATAACTTGTGCGAGTTGGAAGAAGTTGGAAAAATTGGAGAAGTTGCTGGGATTCTTTTGCTAGAAGCATCATATGATCATGGGAATGCTTAACAAAGGCAGAAATTTTTCTACCAATAAATATCACAATCGTGAGAATTACCATGAATGTGGAAATGCTTAGTGGGGCAGAAACTTTCTGCCAACAAATCCCACAATCGTAGGAAATTGTCCATGATCATGGGAATTGAATAAACATAAAAAATGCATCTTTTAAGCATGGTTTGCAACTACAAATGATTAGGTGCTTTTATGTGATGCATTTAGGCCTAAATGAGATCTTAAATGAACCTAGTTGATTGTGAATGAGGTGATTAAAGTGAG
>JANZXR010000172.1:19913046-19931731 GCA_027575705.1 Erythroxylum echinodendron | reverse complement strand
TAAAGTGTATTAGATATTAAAGAATGATTGAAAGGTGTTGTTAAATGAGATGTATATTAAGGAAATATATACAGGATTTGTCATTCAACATGCATTATGTGTGTGTGTGTGTGTGTACATGTCTGTTTGTATGTGTGTGTGTGTGTGTGCGTGCTTATGATTAAGTATTTATGTAAATGTGCAAATTAGTAATGTATGAATGTGTGAGCGACCGCTTCCAGGCATTATTGGGACTTCAATGCAATAAACTAATGGGAGCAAACTATGAGTAACCTAAGATAGTCTCGCTTCGATTAATTGTTTGTTTTATCTCTGTGTTGAATTATTATGTGATATGTATGCACTGATTCTGGACATTAGATGTCTGAGGAGTTTGATGCATGAATACCATATTTGGAAATACTCGTTGTATGTCAATTTCAAGAAATAAGTGATTCTTAACTTAAATGTTGAATGCCAGACCTAGATCCGATGACAAACGAGAATGATATTGTGAAAGTGAATGTGAGGTGATTGATTGAACACAATGGTTGATTAAATACATGTGGTATATTCCATTACATGAATGCATGAAAGATAAAAGTAGTTGTGATCGGAGTCGCTAGTAAAAACGAGCTTAACACTCAGAACATGGTAAGAGCTTCAAGTTTAATATGTAAATTAAGCTCTGTATTCCCAATAGATAAGGGACATTATTAATGAGCCCAGTATCCACAACAGATACGGGATAGTAAAAATGGCACTCAATCACAACAAAGTAATAAACGAATATGAGTCTCATGAATATTGCATATATACATGATATGTATGATTTGAATGATTGCAATGTATTACTGAATTGTGTTGAAAGAGAAATTTGAAAATTGTGTGCAAAGTGTTTTTTGATGCTATATATGGATAAATGAAATAATGTGAATTATATGACGATATGAATTGTTGTGTTATGTGATAGGAGTGAACAATCGAGGATGGTTAACTCACGAAGTTCGCAAAACTTACCAAAATTGCAACGTTGACTTTCCAGGTCCGAGAGAGACGATATAACTTCTAAGTAAATTTAGAAGAGACTAATACTTCTAGCATAAAGCCAGATGGAATACAAGAAGAGCAACGATTGGCTTTACTACTTGCCATTTGGATCAATTACCACTTGAAATGAGATGCAGAGACCTTTTTTGCAGAAGTACTTCCCTACTTCTCGAGAAACGAATATTCAAAAGAAAATATGTGCAATCTGACAGTATCATGGGGAGGCATTACATGATTACTAGGAGCATTTCAAGAGGTTATGTGCTAGCTCCACCATCAAATTAGTGAACAACTCTTAATCCAATACTTCTATTGAAGGGCTTCTGTCATATGAAAGAAGTATAATAGATGTAGCAAGCATAGATTCACTAGTAGACAAAACACCCAATGAAGCCAGAAATCTGATTTCAAATATAGCTACTAACTCTTAACAATTTAACATTCGAGAGGCTGGACCATTGAAATTCAGTGAAGCTAGTACTGCTATATTGGATCAACAGATAGCTAGGTTAACGTCTTTAGTGAGTAAAATGACTACAAATGGTGCTTAACAAATTATGATATATGGAATTTGCACAATGGTAGAACATCCCACTAATATGTGTCTAACCTTGTAAGAGACTTCTATGAAACAAGTGAATGCTTTTGGAAGCTTTCCGAGTTAACCACAAAAGAATCCTAGCTACCCCTATACACATAACTCAGAATGGAAGAATCCTCCATTCAACACATAAGGGCAGCAAGGATAACAACAAGGCTCCTACCAATAACCATATCAAAGACACACTTACCATCGAGCTCTGGATCTTTATTAGAAGAAATGACAAAAACTTTGGCTCAGAATAACATATAATTTCAACAACAAACAAGAGCTAGCATTTAAAATCTGGAGAATCAACGGAGTCACATAGCTACTACAGTGAGCTGATTGAAGAATTAGAATTCAGGTAAGCTTCCTTCTCAAACAATTGTAAACTTGAAAGAAAATTCAAGTGCTATCACCCCGAGAAGTGGTAAAGAAATATAGGCATCACTTAAGACTCTTGTTGTTGAAGATGATGAAGAATCTGAAAGGAAACTTGAAGTGTCTCTAAAAGAAGTTGAAACGGGAACTAAGGTAAATTCTCAATCTCCTATGATTAAAAATTCTACTAAAACATTGCCTTATTTTCTTAGCAGGTTTGCTAAATCGAAGAAAGAGGAGCAAGATAAGGAGATTTTAGAAATGTTCAAAAAGGTAGAGGTGAACATACCTCTAATTGATGCTATAAAGCAAGTTCTATAATATGCCAAATTTCTCAAGGAATTATGCATGTCAAAAAAGAAACTGAGAGGAGACGAGAAAGTAAGTGTGGGGGAAAATGTGTTTACAGTCATTCAAAGAAAGCTTTCCCTAAAGTGTAAGGATCTATATATGTTTACAATTCTTTACAAAATTTGTGATACTAGATTTGAAAGGGTAATGTTAGATTTAGAAGCTTCAATTAATGTCATGCCATATTCCACTTACACTTCATTGAAATTGGGATCTTTGAAAGAAACAGTGTTATAATTTAATTAGCTGATAGATCTAATACTTATCTGGAACGGGTTGTGGAGGATGTCTTAATGCAGGTTAACGAATTGGTTTTCCTAGCTAACTTTTATATGTTGATTATAGAGGGAGAACCTTCTTCTAATTCTACACTTATCCTTCTAGGCCAACTATTTTTGAAGACATAAAAGACAAAGATTAACGTAGATGCAGGGACATTAAGTATAGAGTTTGACGGTGAAATTGTTCGCTTTAATATTTTTGAAGTTATAAGGTACCTTAGTGATGTTCATTATGTTTTGTCAATTGATGCCATTGATTGTTTGTCTCAGGAAGTTTTTGATATGGATGGTAAAGATGAGTTAGAAGTCATTCTTTGATGTTGGTATAATCTACCCAATTTTGGATAGTAAATGGGTGAGTCCAATCTAAGTAGTACCAAAGAAGACTGGGATTACAATGGTGAAAAATGAGAATAATGAGTTCGTCCCTACAATAATCCAAAATGGATGGCGGGTATGTATCGAGTATAGGAAGTTAAATGTTGCTACACACAAGGATCACTTTCCACTCCCATTAACGACTTACGGGACGATCTCACTACTGTCTTCTTTATGGGTATTCAGGTTATAATTAACTTGTGATTGCTCTGGAGGATCAGGAGAAAACAACCTTCACATGCCCCAGCCACCTTTTAAAGATGCATGGTAAGTATTTTCTCTGCGTATATTGAGCACATTATTGAGGTCTTTATGGATGATTTTACCATCTATAGGGATTCATTTGATGCATGCTTGGATAATTTGAATTATGTACTTGAACAATGCATCAAAACTAATCTTGTTCTAAATTATGAAAAATGTCATTTTATAGTTGAACAAGGAATAGTTTTGAGACATGCAATCTCATCTAGAGGTATTGAGGTAGATAAAGTTAAGGTAGAAATTGTGCGAAACTTACCATACCCCACAAATGTGCAGGAGGTTCATTCTTTTCTTAGACATGCAAGTTTTTATCGCAAGTTTATCACAAACTTTAGTAAAATCTCAACAAAACTCTGTCAATTGTTACAAAACGAAGTGCACTTCGAGTTTGATGAGGGATGCAAGGAAGCATTTGATAAGTTGAAAGAGCTTTTGACTTCAACACTAATCATTCAACCACCTAACTAAAGTCAACTATTTGAGATGATGTGTGATGCGATCAATTTTACTGTAGGTGTCGTTTTTGGTTACAAATATGGCAAGATGACTCAGGACACTCGTTATGCTTCAATAATTCTCAATCCAGCACAATGCAAATACTCTACCATAGAAAAGGAGCTTTTAGCTGTTGTGTTTGCTTTATATAAATTTAAACCTTACTTACTTAGTTCTAAAGTGATATTATATTCTGATCATGCAGCATTAAGGTATCTTTTATCGAAGAAGGAAGGCAAGACAAGGCTTTTTAGATGAATTATCTTGCTCTAAGAGTTCAAGTTGTGAAGGAAGAGGATTCAATACCATTGTAAGATTTGTTTCTAGATGAGCAATTACTAACACTTCAAGGTAAGGTTCCATGGTATACTGATGTTGTTAACTATCAAGTGAACCACGAGATACCTAATGATTTGAGTAAAGATAAACATAATAAAATAAAGAGTGAATTAAAATATTACATTTGGGATGATCCTTAATTGTGGAAATGTTATTCTGACAGAGTGATTAGGAGAAATGTTCTTGAACATGAATATGAACCGATTTTGAAATTTTGTCATTCTTATGCTTTTGGTAGCCATTTTGGGCCTATTAGAACTGCTAGGAAAAATACTTAAATGTAGTTTTTATTGGACAAATATATTTCTAGATTCCTATATAATCTTCTAAGCAACAATGCCAGAAACATGGTAATTTATCCCATTGAGATTAAATGTCTTTATTTACAATTCTTGCATGTGAAAATTTTGATGTATGGGGCATCAATTTTATGGGACCATTTCCTTCTTCTTTGGGTTTTGTTTATATTTTGTTAGTTATGGATTATGTTTCTAAATGGGTGGAAGCTAAACCCACCAGGATTGATGATTCTAAAGTTGTTGTAGAATTTTTCAAGTCTAACATTTTTGCTAGCTTTGGAACACGACAATCACTTGGTGAGGAATCTTTTAAATAAGTACCATGTCATCCATAATGTGTCTACTACCTATCGTCCATAGATGAACGGGTAAGTAGAGGTGTCAAATAAAGTAATCAAGTCCATCCTTGAGAAAATGGTGAGCCCAAATTGTAAAGATTGGAGCCAATGACTTAATGATGCTCTTTAGGCATATAGGACAACATATAAGACACCAATTGGCATGTCTCTATACTAACTGATTTACAGAAAGTCCTATCATCTTCTAGTGGAAATTGAGCATAAAGTCTTTTAGTCCATTAAGTAATGCAATATGAAGATGGACATCATAGATGAGCAAAGGAAACTGCAACTGCAAGAATTGGAAGAGTTTAGGCTTAAATCTTATGAGAATGTAGACATTTACAAGGAAAAGATGAAACAATTTCATGATAAGATGATTGTTAGGAAGAATTTGTGGTTGGAAAATAATTTCTTCTCTGCCATTCACGACTTAAGCTTTTCCCAAGTAAATTATGTACTGATTGGATTAGACCTTTTGTTGTTACTAATGTGTTTTCATATGGTGCAGTTGAAATTGAAAGCTTACAGACAAACAAGAAATTCAAAGTCAATGGTCATTGACTGAAACCCTTCTATGAAGGATTACAAGTGAAGGATGTCGAGTGATAAGTTTAGAAAACCCTCATTATGAAGATTGAATAATGTGGAGTTGAGCCAATAATGGTAAACAAAGGCGCTGCTTGGAGGCAACCCAAAGGAAGATGATTTCTGTCTCTTTACATTTTTGCAATAGCTATTTTCCTTAAATGCTCCATTTCTTGCATTTAATGTTACATTAGGGAAAATGTAAGTTTTAAGTGTAAGGAGGGGATCTTAGTTTGATATGACCTTTTATGCATGTTTTTGTGCTTAATTATTGCTTGTTTGACTTCTTAGATTGTTTTCAAAATCAAAAAAACAAAATCATCTCGTTTTCTATTACTTTTAAGACTGTGTAATCATAATTAGAGTGTAAATTGACTAGAACAATCCTTAGCAAATTTAGTGTATACTATTGCTCTTGTGATTGGTCAATGTGCATTATCTTTAGAAGAATAGTGGTAGATAAAAGTGAGTGAGATTTTAAGCCTTATTAGACTGACACATCCATATCAGTCTCATTGTCTTTTTGTTTATGAGTGACCTTCATGATATGTACATCCTGATTTTTCTTTTATTTTCTATTCAAGACCACATTTTTATCATATGCATTAATATGGAAATGATTAAACATTCTTTGTTTGTACAAGCTACATTAACCAAATAGACTACCCGTTTATATGAATTTTCATTTGTTAAACCTTTTTGAGCGTTATTAGCCTTTCTTTTTATATCCACTTTACATGCTTTAAACCTAACCAAATGTCTTAACTAAGCCTTAAAGCTAGCGAATCAATTGTTAATTGTTAAGTTTGTGGGTACAAAATTCTAAGTATCGGGGTATGCATATGTGTGGAGTGGTTATAATTGTTAGGATTCCAATTTATGTCTTATTAATTAAATTCTCATGTTGATGTAGCTTCTTTCAATGTATTAAAAAAGAAGAAAAACAAAAGAAAAGGCAAAAAGAAAAAGAAAAGAAAAAAAGAAAAAAATGTTTAAATAAAACTATCAAAGAGGAAATGCATATATGCTACAAAGTAATATATGATTAGTCTTAATTACGTTGGATATGACATAGATGTTGCTTTCAATGATCACTCCCTATAATTACAAAGTTTTATTTATGATCAACTGTTGTGAGTGATTTGTGCTTCTTATAGCCTGTGGTGAGACAACTTGAATTTAAGCTAAGAAACATAGTTTTTGCATTCATCATAGTTGATGTACACAATTGTGAGTGAATGTTGGTTTTTGCACTTGATGGTATATTGAGTGTTTTTCTTGTTTCACCAGTTTTAATGGCTTTCCTACTACTTTACCCAATTATATCTTACCTTACCTTTGCCTACATTACAACCCTAAAAAGTCCTCTGATTCATGATTTTGCATGTGGCTTTTAGTAATGGAAAAATGAAATGATATGTAAATTCGTTGAATGTCATGATCATGAATGGTGTTGAGTGTAACTATGGACATATCTTATTTAAACACATTTGCCAAGTCTATCTAGATTGTTCAGTTTTTAAAGGTACTGAATGTTGATTAATCATAAGTAGAAATGTTGAATGTTAATTTCTTACTAGGGCTTTTTCAAGTCATGCATCTTTACTTTTGATCATCTATTCTTAGAAATTATGGAAAATGAGCAAGAGTTTTAGTTTGTGACTTTGATGTTGATGATTTGCTCCAGGATGGTCAAAAGCTACATGTGGCGAAACTTGATATGTGCTTAATTGTTGATAGTTTTAATGCATTACATTTAGTGATTAATTCCTTAAAATGCTTAAGATACTCACTTTCACTAATATTTGTTTTTAGGTACATTTTATAAGTGAAGGAGCTAAAGTAAACCGAAAGCATACTTATTGAGTCATCTTCTCAATGTTCATACTCTATTTTCTTCTTGGAGTAAGAAGAAGAAGAAGATTTAAAACAAAAGAGACAAGGTAGAGCATAAAAATGGAGTGTGTAACATTTTGATTTAAAAAGACTATAGTTATAACAAGAACTACACTACCAAAAGAATTAAGCTAATTTTCCATTTATCACATGATTTTAATCTAGTTTTCAATATAAGTGAAATGTGTGTGTTGGTTGTTAAAAGAAGCATATGAGGGCTAAAGCATTTGAGCACTAAAATAGGCGAGGGATGAAGCAAAAAGTGAGTGTTAGCTAGGGAATAAAGAAGAGTATATGAAGGTTGGAAGAGAGTGAAAAAAAGACATCCATTCATCTAGTAGTGTGTCAGCTAGAGAATAAGAAGTGTGAGGCCCAAACATATTTGAAAAACAGAGATTTTTTGGGGCTAGATAGACATGAAAAATAGGGATCTTTTAGGGTTGGAGGTGTGTGATGGCTAGAGCAAGATAGGTGAGACAGCTGGCGTAAAGAGGAGGTGTCGACTAGAGAGTGTTTTGGTAGGTAGAAAAATGAATGACTGTATACTTCTTCATATTGGGGTTTGTTCTCAACAATAATGGAGAGATTCTTTGTTGATGCTTAGAGCTTAATGGAAAAGATGGAGGGCTTACCTTCCCAATTTCAATTTGAAGGTGAAGTCAACGTCGAGGAGCACATTTAAGCATACATTGTTGTGTATCGTTTTCTTTCCGTCTTTTTTGGATTATTTACGTTATCTTGTGTTTAATGATTAGGTATTGTATAAGAATGATTTTGATGCTCTATTGAATAATTTTTCATGAAAACCCATTGCTAGAATTTAAATGCGATACGTAATAGTCATGTTTGAAGTCGTATGTGGTAACTAACAGTATTAAATCGTTAGGGATAACGTAGCATAAGTTAAATAATCCAAGCTTGTGTGATTATTACTTATATTGGTCTGCTTTTCCTAATTGTAATGCGACTGTCTGTATAAACTCAGAGATCTTGTTTTAGGTTTCCTAATAGTTAGGGTTAATTAACGATCTCTTCTTAATTAACTAAAACCTAAGAAAAAACCGAGATTAACAGAGCTTGTTGTTAATTCACGATCAGTAGTCTAAAAGAGGTGTAAAGACAATAATTCAATGGCATATGTGAAATTGTGCTTAGGCCGAGATTAAAGCAAAGAACTGGATTTTAAACCATTCTTAAATTTTATCACTTTATTGCTATTTAATGTGAGTTGTTTTTATATATTCAATTTTACTTTGTTTTCTAATTTTCATCGAACCAAACCCCCATGTTTTATATATAGGTAGAAGCATGCTAATCGATTTCATGTTAGAGGAAAAATAAAGGGTATGGAGAAGTATAAGAAATTCCATAATATTCCTTTGAGAATAAAATTAAAATTCCATAATATTCTTTTGAGAATAAAATTAACTTTTTGGAGAATGATTAGTATGTAATTATTATAATCGATTTTATTATCAAAGATAATGAGAAGGTGGTGCAAATTTTTGTTGAATTTAAGAAGTAATGATTGATTGCTTATAAGCCAGTTTAGCATAACTAAGTTTTGATTATTGAAGATGTGTTAATTGACACAAGTGCTTAATTAAAGGAAAGTTAAGCCAACATGGTCATCATTCTAAACATGATGACCTAACTTAACGAAATGAGCTAAGTAAACAAGTTGAGGCCCCTTTAAGTTACTAAATTAAAATGGAGGATAAAAATAAGGTAAATTTAAGTCATTAAGGGTGAAGCATTATGGTAGGGGAGGGTAAATTAAAGTGAAGCATTATAATAAAGACCATCATATGGTCAACTTAAGAATTACTACTTGATGAAAAGTTTTAGGCCTTTACAACATAGGCACTTCATCATCCCACCAATCTTTGAAACTAGAATAAGGAAGGCTAAAGAAAAGAAGATAAAGGAAGTTGGGGAGAAAGATAATCAAGTTATGTCTACAAGACTTGAAGGACATGTTACATGTGGAAGATGAAAACAAAAATGGTTATAATTCTAGAAGTTGTAAAGCACCTCCATCTTAACAAGTGAAGAGAAGTGGTGAAAATAACTAGGTTTTTTCTTAGCTTACTATCTTTCATTACATGTAAACCACTACCTTTTGTTATATTCAATGTAGTGTGATCTTTTATTTTATTCAATATAAAGAAAACTTTTGCTCGCTTCCACATTTAAAGGTTATGAATTAGCTTTTATATTAACTTCTTATCTTTGATCGAGACCACTCTTTTAGATGATTATTATTACTAATGTTATGTTTGTCGATGATATGTTTAGACCTTTAGTTCATGTATATCAAATGGCTTGTATTCCATAATGTGTATCTCTCAATATTTATTTCTTTTCACATATATTTATTTATAAATTTAAAACAATGGTATACTTAAATGATATACAATATTTACTTTGTTTTTAATAAATTATATAATTATCAATAGCCTCAGCCAAATTCATTACCACCAAAATGAAATAAAATATCCATTACATTAATTATAACCACGAGTTATCTAAAATATTGCAATATATTATAATAGGAGACAATACATTTCCTAAGTTAACTTATAAAATGTATAAAACGTCAAAGTAATCACAACTCCAAACACAAGCCAATAAATAAGAAAAAATTCAAATGCATCTCATTTTATTGGTAACAGACAATTCAACTTTCTTCATAAGCTCAATGTTCTTACCTTTTAGTATATTAATTATTTCAATTCCTCTTTATATGAATTTTTATTACAAAAAACAAAGAAATTGCCCTTCTTATTACTATACATAACAAAAATATTTTAATATTCTCAAAATCAAATTAAATAACTCAAAAATCAAATGAATAAAAAACAATACATAATTAACATACTCCATAGCTTCTACAGTTATAAACGTCCTCTTGATATTCTTTCTTGTCTAAAAGATCCTAAGTGAACCTTCTAATACATAATTACAAATAACTTACACATTTTTAAGAACATTTGAAGAGCTATTTATACGATATTCCATTTAGTTAATCCTACAAGCATTTATCTTGCACATGTTGGTCCACATTACATTTAAATAACATTAGAATTTTAATAAATTTACCTATCACATCCCGTTGTATAACATAAAATGGAATGACAATAAAAACTAACTAATGTCTTTATATTAGCATTGGTTATTGGTTGTTAGTTGACCTAAAGCTACTAGCAATAGATATAGACAAAAAATTGTATCCCAATCCTATTAAAAATAGCTAGCATTTTGTTTAAAAAATTTTGAAAATAAGAGAAATCTTATTATGTATAGGATATCCAAACAAATAAATCAAATCAATAAAATATAACAAATAAAGATTGCTAACTGACTTATAATGAAATTATAATAATTTAACTTCATCAAATGATTTTGTGCCATCCACTACTGAATTTAAATAGCAACATATTAGGACCATGTATGAGAAAATAGAGCTTTAAAGTTTTATTTTATGAATTCTTTCCCAATAAAGCACAACATCTTGCTAGTTCTTGTCTGAAGGCTTTTTTATTAAGAATGGGAGAGGATTAGATGAAATTATGCATTAATAGGCTTTTCATCCATCTAAATAATGTCCACTTATCTATCATGGAGAAGAAGTTTAGACAAGCATCTACTTTAGTAAGTTTGGCTGCAGTAACACCATTATACTCATATTTTATTATATGTTTTAACATCTAATTAATGATAGTGTGGTTAGTGATGATGAGTCATACTATAAGGTTGTCAACGTAAACTATTAAACTATACTGGATAAATTGGAAAAAAGGTAAACAATAAGGTATTAAGCTTCAATAACAAAAGAAAATGCTACAAAGTCTTAGGTTAATAAAACTTAAAGAAAGTTAGTATTTTTGCTTATTTGATGGTTAATTAAACTGATTTTATAATGCGAAAGGCTTATTTGAATACTAACTCCTAATAAGGCAAACTATGAGTGTTCGCTCAAGGTTACACGCTCTAAGTTTTACTATTTATAACCTCGGTAAATTTCGCAAGCACACGGGTCGTTCACGTAGTACCTAAGATGTCGATCTCACGAGGAAGGGAACTAGTCCTAAAATCTAATGGCAGCTAAGTTCGCAAAACCTAATTTAACAACTACTGCAGAAATTTAAATTAATCGAGAACCAAATCCGAGAAATTAAAGCATCCAAAGAATAAATAAAAGCAAACTCACAAAAATAATCTGAATTTCAACCTAGAAGCGACCAATTGAAAAAAAGGGGGAATCTATTCAAAATTAAAGAAAATCTACCCTATTATGAAATTTTCGATTTAATGGGCCTAAACGATCCTAGGGTAAATTACTCTCTCTCGAGTTATAATTCTTAACCCTAATTAATAACCCCTAATTCAAATTATGAAAATTGTGATCTCTCGATCCGCAATTTGTCCAAAATCTAAATTAGTTATAATGTTGTCTATTAACCTACTGGGAATCTGTGCCCAATCTCTCGTTACACGACTCTACTAGTTTGATTCAATTCTCTACCTATTGATTTACCTAACTCTCATTAACTTAAATCGATGATTTTCACCGTCTCACCCTCTCAGTTTATTGCCTAGTTATGAAGAATCGAATTGAATCACAATAAATCAAAATAAAACACAATCAAATCAATTTTATTAATCTCAAGAATAAATAAACCTGAAGGTGAGTTTAGACAGAAAAATCAACACAACTATAAATATTTCTAATCAATATCAAATTCCATTCATCAATGAAATCAAAATAAAAACTATAAGATAATGTCGGAATGGATCTCAGAGTCGTGACTGCGGGAAACAGCATGTTTCGAGAAGTACATCACGTCAAGTGTATCTCTGTGCCTCTCTTCCTTCGTCTCCTTCCTCAATCGATTGATCTTTATCTAGGTTTTCCCTCAAATTTTTGACAGAATCTCACGTTTGGTAATAACTCTAGGTCAAACTCGGCGTTGAAATAGTTCAAAAAATCACCCAAATTTTGAGTTTTTGTGTTAGCCTGATGCAAGGCGCGATCGTGGCCTTAATTTCCATGATCATGGCTAGCACTTTTTCCTTTCTGTCATAAATCGTGGCCTGAAGTGCACGATTGTGGCCTGACTTGATGCTCTCTGTCATGATTGTGGCTCCTATACACGATCGAGGCCTGGCTGCCTCTAGCTCTTCCTCTTCTGTCACGATCATGGCCAATGTGCACGATCGTGGCCTGTTTCTTTTAGCCTAAAACTCTTTAAATCATCACCATTCTTCCCTTTTTAACCCTACAACGCTAGCACACACATCAAGTTATCTAAAAAATATACAATTTAAGCTCAATGATTCAAACTAACCCATAAAAACACTTAAACACAAAATCTAATCTAATTAAGCCCTAAATGTATACTCAACACTCAATTGAACATAAAATGCATAAAAAATTAAACCCTAAAATATCATACAAAACACTATATCAATGAGCGAGAGTTGGAGGAGCGTGTGATGCGAGAGTTGGAGGAGCGTGTGATGTAACTATAGACACACAATAAATGGATGGAGGAGGTGCTAAGCCGGATGGCAGGTCACTTTGGACTCGAGGTACCACCTCTATCGACTAGAGTTGGTCCATCATCATCCACTTGAATAGAAACATCAAAGGACATAGAGGCCAGAGACATTCCTAGTTCATCGCAAAATTGACAAATACAAAAGCAATCTCGAATGCTCAATTAGGTTTTATTTTGCTTCTTTTATTTACATCTTTATTATTAGTTTATTTTATTATTTTTATTATTTTTATCTTAATAGTTAGCAATGGCTTAACCCTAATAAACTTTATTAATGCAATGTTATTACTTTTTATTTTTATTTCATTGCTATTTACTTCTTTTATTTACTTTTTGCCTTTTTGTCCCCTTTTGTTTCTCTTTTTCAAGGATAATTATACTTAATATCGAATGAAAACTACAATGAGTTCATAAATTGTATAATATATTATTCAAGGAAGTACTAAATCATTATGCCTTTCCTACTTTTATGTTTTCCTTGATATTATGTTTTTAGGTATTTTAATGTTTATATTGGGGATAATATACAATTTTAAGTGTGGGGAAGGGGTTAATGGAAATCTTAAAGAAATTTATGAATTTTATTAAGCTTATCATAATCTTTATTGTTTATTCTTATTAAATAACATCCTAATTTAGTTAAAAATATGTTTCAAACCCTTTAAGTTATTATTGATTATAAGCTAAATTTGTATGTAAAAGGATGGATGTTGGATTAGACATTCTTCTATGTCAAATATTTTTTTAAATTGGTATGTAAGAGGACGAAAGTTAGATTATACTTTATTCTGTAAGTCATTTTTTTAGTAATCATTGAGATAGTTAACATAAATGAAAATTTCGTATTATTTACACACACGAAACCCAAATTTGAGCTTTGAGCCTAAGAGCAATATATCATATATTTTGCTTTATTATTCTTTGTTGTGTGTTTATCATGTGTATAGTTATATGTTTCTAGAACTTGCTTTTATTATTCATGTTGAGATAACATTATTAAACTAGAGGCAACAAAATGATAAAGGCATTTAGATTACCCTTTATTTTAGCCTATTTTTATTTTATCCCTTAGAAGTAACCACTTTTAAGAGTTAGCCTTTTCTTTAATTGATTATAGTCATATTAATATCCAATTACTTTATTTTTCTTGAAAAATTTTCTTCCATTTTTAAACCATAAAGGATTTGCATTGACTTGATTGCTTAAAACTTGGGTTTTATTAAATAATTTTAAAGAGAAGGTTTAATGTGTTTATGATTATTGGTATATAGTGATTGTCAATTTTTTTAAATTTAATGTATTATATTGCCTTTGGTTAAAATACAACAATATAAAATAATAACAAGTTTCAAAAGTGCTCTAGCAAAAAGAGGAGCACTCAATGCGTCATATGTTAAACTTATGATATTTAAACATTTTTCATGCTAACTACAAATTGATTTACACTACTTAGTCAAGTTGCCATCTTCTTCTCATATTTGGGGAAAGCTTCACTGCAATCCCTCTTGCTATTGGAGTAAGCCTGCAATGTAGAAAATCTTATGAAGTAGCTAATCTAAGTTGTTGTTTACTTTTCTAAACACCCTTCTATTTCTTTCTTTCCATATGTAGTACACCATTGCAACTATGCTAATCTACAATGCTTTGTAATCTACTTCACTTCTCACTTTTAAGATCGTTGACATCTCTATCAAGTCTTTCTAGTTCTATGTAGTTAGGTTTACATTAAGAATTGCATGTATTTTCCTCTAGATTTCCACCGCATACATGTAGTTTAGCAATAGGTGTTCTGTAGATTCTATTTGGGAATTACAGAAGTTGTAATAATAAGGCTCAATATGGTACTTAATCTTGTCTTCAGTTGTACGTTTTCCAAATATCCCTATCAGAGAATAAACACATATGTTGGGAGTTTGTCAACATCCTATACAAGTTTGTTCTGACTCATCCTTCTGGTTAGATCTTCTTGTAGGTAAAATTTTCATCCTTTGCAGCTAAAGTTCTTCGATCTATCTACAATCCATAGCACCTCATCATCCTTATCTTTATGGAAATTTGACATATTCCTTATTATAGCTTCCACTCTTTTGATTTTATGAAAATTCCATTCCCATATGTTGTTTTTAATAAGTTTTCCAACTCTAGTATTTGGGTGAATCATAGATACCTGATATAAAGGTTCAATAGGGTTCTAATTGTCAAACCAAGAGAATGTAGACTTCTCATTCCCAATTCTGCTAACAATCGGGTCTTACATCCACTTCTTTATATTCAATAACTATATAAGGTTCCAAGACATGTTCTGCTTAATTCCCAAACACCAAATACTCTTTTTTATTAAGTATACATAATGTAACCACCTTATTCAGAGTTCTTTTTGTTTACAAATCCACCATAAATTCTTGGCTAGGTTGATCTTATTTATTAATCTAGTTGAACTTACCCCTAACCCTCCTTGAAGCTTAGGCTAACATATCAAATCCCAGCTTACTTTGTCTTTCCTATTGCTAAGGCTTAACTCATTCCATATAAAGTCCCTCAACTTCTTGTCAATTTCCTTTAAAATTGTCTTAAGGAGTGCAATGTGACTGATCTAGTAATTTGTAAGGTAGTTTAGTATAGACTGATCCTCTTATGGATTTTATCTAATAATAGCTTTAAATATGTAGCATTGATTCTATTCTATGAAATTGTAACTCCTCGATATTTGAAAGGTAGAGAGCCCTGCTTCATGCCCCTTTTAATGGATTTTGTTGTTGCTTCACTTCTAGCACTTAAGGACAAGTAGAAGCTGTAAATGAATTTTGTTGTTGCTTCACTTTTAGCACTTGATGACAAGTAGAAGCTACATTTTTTGAGGTTGCTTCTAAGCCCTAAAACATCCTCGAACTCTTCAATTGTTTAGAAAGGGGTATTTCTGGATTGTATTTCTAGTGTTTTCCTTTATTAACATTGACAACACCTCCATCCCTAAAAGAAACAGGTAAGGGATATAGGATCCTCTTACCTAAGCCCTTTTCTAGTTTTGATAAACTCATTTAGCTCTCCATTCATTAAAATTCCAATTATAGATGTTGTGACACATTCCTCAATCCACTTCACAAACTTCAAAGGATATCCAGCTACTTTGAGTGTGTTCATAAGGAAGTTCCAATTGATTGAGTCATAGGCTTTGGCCAAATCAATTTTGATTATACAATTTCCCCTTTTTTCTTTGGTGTTGTACCCTTTTAGGAGTTCTTGACATAGGAAAATATTATTCCGAATTAACCTTCCTCTAACAAATGCACTCTGGGTTAGGCTGATGATAATCTTCATGCTATTCTTTAATCGATTTGCTAGTACTTTGGTAATGATCGTGTATAAGATGTTGTAGTATGCAATGGTTCTAAACTCCTTAACCTACCTCGCATTAATGTGTTTAGGAATAAAGCTTACAAAGGTCTTGTTCAATTCCTTCAATATTTTCCCTTTTAGAAGAATTCTTTCACTGCACTTGTCACCTCTTCCCTTAACATATATTGTTGTTCTAATTTTATATTCTATCTAAAGTTGCTTAAATTTTAAGTTGAAAATTATTTATTGTAAGCATTTTAAAAAGAAAAAAAGCTTGGAGAGTGAGAAGAAGTATTGTTATACCAATGAACTTTTTTCTTGAAAGACCTATGCCATGAAGAACTAAGTTTATGTAATCTTATTTATGTAAATTTTCTTCGCATTATTACTTTTTTAATTATCCCTACCATACCTTAACCTAAGCCTTATTGCACTTTATTTAAAGACCTTTTGATTTTGTTTCTAGTTTACTTATTAGTGGTATAGATGTAATTTTATTGCAAGCTTATGGTTAAAAATCCTCTTGTATAATTATTTGTGAGTTTGTTATATTTTCTACCCTAAACATTTTAAGCGCATTGTGTGAATCCTTTATGATGGTGTGCAACTTATGCTTTTAATATTAGAAAGATTATCAATGTGATTGTTGTTGATATTGTCTTCTTAAAGTTTGTTCTAGGATAGTTAAAATATAATTGCAAGCTAATTCGGTGCATATGATATGATAATTTAGAATGTGAAAGGGCATGTTAAGGTTAATAAGGGATGAATGTTTTTAAGTATAATGATTTGGATCATGATTTGCTTGTGGACAAGCAAAAACTTAAATATGAGGAAGTTTACTTTAATAGACTATGTTTTTATTCCCATATTTTGTGTGTTTTGTTTGATTATTTGAGAGTTTTTATTATTTTTGACAATTAATTTGTTTCTAATGTCTTGTTGGATCTTAATTTCCTTTATGGATTAAAAGGAGAAGAATTGGAACTGTTTTGCAGGGATAAATCTTTGTTAATAAAGGACATGCCCATATATGTTGTGTACACAATTGTGTGAAGGAATGTGTAAGTCCTTATGAGGGTGTATGACTTTGAAGATGTTGCACCTATGTGAAGGTGAACACACTTATATAAGTCATATATATACTCATGTTCACTACCCATGTAAGCCCACGGGAACATGTTTATGCTCAACACAACGATTTTTTTTAGTATTTGGAAGGTCCATTCAACTTCCACTTTTTTGGATTACTTAAATATATAAAATCTTGATCCAAAAGTGATCCTATATGTTATTACGTTATAATTGAATTATAATATTAAAAGTTCAGTATTCTTATAGAAAAGTGATTATTGAGTTTGTATGATTTTTCCAAAACCAAAGAAATGAGTTCTTAACAAATTCTTAAGAAAAAGCTTGAAAGTTTTTATAATGATTTGATATCCACCCACTAAATGGGATTCAATAATTGATTGAATCCTTAAATTTGAATTAAAGAGTGGACCAAAGTTTAAAATGAATGAAAGCATTATACAATTTTAGGTTTTCCCTTTCTTTTATTTATATATTTAAGCAATGCTTGTTTAATTATTTATAATTAATTAGTTATATATGTTATTATTGTTTAAGATTTTGTAACTTGAATTTGCTTATACTAATTTATATTTTTGTAATCCTATAAAGATGTTGATTTAATGTTAAAGAATTTTACAAACTATTTTAAGACAAATAATCTATTTCACTCTGTCATATTATTAAAGGAACTACCATTTATTTTATTTTCTTTTTATTGCTAAAAATATATAGAAATAAAATTAATATATTTTATGAAATTAATATATAAATATTAATGAAAATTTAAATCAAGTGTCAAAATCTATAATAAATTTTTTTAAAATGATACTCTAAAGACTTGTGTGATCTTACTATATATTTTTTGTTTTCATTTACTCTTCCAAATTTAGTACTATGTTTTTTCATTAGCGAAATGTCCAATTTGTGCTTTAATATTTGGCAAAAAGTCTAAGATAGCGTTTCCATTGTTTGTGTTCTAAAATAGAGCAATTTGTTCTAAAAATGATAAAATCGTCAAATAAACATTATCACTACAAGAAAATAGTGAATTAGAGACTGAAATTACCGACGGAATCGACAAATATTCTGTCGGTATACCAAATTACCGACGGTCAAAAACTTCGGAGATTCGGCAGTAACTAAATTTACCGACGGAAAGTTTGTCTACCATCTGTAAAATTACCGACCGAAAAGGTAAATCGTCGGTAACATCAACGAAAAAATTACCGACCGTCCGATTTATTCCGTCGCTAAAATTACCGACCTGTGGCTTACCCATATGTAAATTTAGCATCGGAATGTTTCTAATACAGTCGGTAAACTTACCGACGGTAAGATTGTCCGTCGGTATTGTATTTAGACAGTTACCGACAGAAATCTTGCATATTTTCGTCGGTAAAAATTTTATTAAATTTTTTAAAAATATATATTTCCATTATATTTAAATTATAATCGTCGAACAATTTTATTAATAATATATATTTAATTA
>JANZXR010000172.1:19862944-19908192 GCA_027575705.1 Erythroxylum echinodendron | reverse complement strand
GAGATTGATCTTTGAAGATTGGACCGATCGGCCTGTGGGTCATTACGACTGGGCTCGGGCCCAGCACGACCGACCCGCCCAATAAGGTTATTAGTGGGAACTTTTAAGAACTATAAGAGATTGTTGTAATTACGGTAGGCTTATCCACCACTAGCGTAACAACCTAATTGGCGTTCGAATCCATCTGAAGCCTATTTTTGTATTTTCAAATGAGTATAACTGTTATATAGAAAGTGAAGTCTTTATTTTTAAAAAGGTCATATATATATATATATATATATATACCTTAGTTTAATAAAATCTTAACTGGAGTTGTGACACTCTACGTGAATAACCAAGTCACAAGAGAATGATTAGGAATTAGGAAGCTAGGGGGTTGGTCTGCGTTAAATATATTGATTTATTGGTTTAATATTTACATATTATTAAGAATACAATAATATGTAATATCAATTTATTTTAATTAAAAACAATATTTATTAATAATATATTAATTATGTTTATATGATAGTAAATGAAATATTTCATTAAATTATTTATTTGCTTATAATAATATTAAAATTTTAAAATTTGATTAATGAATTAATTGATCAATTTATAATTTTTATTTATAACGCATATCCTTATAAATAGCTAATTATTAACTGATTTATCATATTTACATATTTAAATTATAAACAAATATTTAATTTGTAAATTTATTATCTTATTTTATTAATAATTAATGATATATTTATCAATTTTTTGTTTTTTTGAAAACAATATTTATCAATTTAAAATGATAGTAAATTAGCTTTTTCATTAAAGTTTTATAATAACAATAATAAATAAGATTATTAATATGCTATAAATTTACAATTGTTTAATAATATTATTTTATTTATTATTTTACTCGTTTTATTTTGAAATAATTATTTATATCTAGTAAGCAGACATATCAATAAAATAATGAGAATATTTATAGTTTTGTTTTTTAATAATACAAAACCAATCAAATTATTATTAAACACTTGTAAAAAATAAAATGTAAATTTATCATATCATGTATTGATATTTATATATAATAAATTATCATATATTAAAACGATTAGTATACTATCGAATTAATAATATTAATTATTAATAAAACTTAAGTATATTACATATTGAATATTTGTTTATACCTTTTTATAAAAGCAAGAGACGTACAAGAAGTTTTAAAATTTTCATTAGAAAATTATTTAATCAAATATTCTACTCATATATATATATATATATATATATATATATATATATAAAATAAAGAAGCTTTAAATTTTTATTAGAAAATTATTTAATCAAATATTCTACTGTCACGTTCCCGAAATTGGCACATGTATCGGTGAAATTCTGGTACAGAATGTGGCGGTACAAATACAAATAATCAAATAATCTTTCTCCTTTCTATAGTCTTCTGCTATACCATAGTGGCGCTCTTAATTATTGTCTGCTACACCATAGACACGCTCCGCTTGAATGCTTACACGGAGACAACAGCGCATTTCACCAACCAAACCACCACGGATTTACGTTGTCAGTCACGGAAATTATAAAATATAGTTTACGTACGTTGTAATAATTATGGAACCTCGCCAAAATCCAATCCACTGGAAATTTAGGAGAAAACTAGTGGCAGTATAGTAATCTAGTGGGTGTAACGTTGAACGATTCCCAACGCAAACTTCGCGGCTTGCCCGTATAACGGAATCCTCTGTCACTGGGACTCCTATTCCCTTTGCCACTCATCATGCCCTCTGCCTCCCGATTTCGCCGCCTCACCGTCGCCGCGATTGCCACTGCTACCGCCGTCGGTGGCTCTGTCACTCTCTCCCCCACTCTCTCCACCAACGACCGGGCCGTTGAGGACGTCAGGCGGAAGATTAACGATCCCACTGCCATTGTTCCGTCGAGAGCCGCTCAAGAGTCCGCGTTGATCTGCACTAGTCCCGCCAGTCCCTTGGATATTCTGGTGGTTGGAGGTGGCGCTACCGGCTGTGGGGTGGCGTTGGATGCAGTCACTAGAGGACTTCGCGTTGGGCTCGTTGAGAGAGAGGACTTCTCTTCCGGCACGTCTTCTAGGTCCACCAAGTTGATTCATGGAGGTAAGTGATAAGTCTCTCTCTATGTAACCGAGGAAATATGTACGTGGATATGAATGAAATGTTTTCCGATCAACTTAAATTAGGTGTTCGCTACTTGGAGAAAGCTGTTTTTAATCTTGATTATGGCCAAGTGAAGCTGGTGTTTCATGCTCTCGAGGAGCGCAAGCAGGTCATTGAGAATGCACCACACCTGTGCCATGCTTTGCCATGCATGACACCCTGTTTTGACTTGTTTGAGGTAGTCTATTACTGGATGGGCTTGAAAATGTATGATTTGGTCGCAGGACCACGTTTGTTACATTTTTCCAGATATTACTCATCTCAAGAGTCTCTTGAACTGTTTCCCACTCTCGCAAAAAATGGGAAAAATAGAAGCCTGAGAGGCACAGTCGTGTATTATGATGGGCAGATGAATGACTCTCGACTTAATGTTGGCTTAGCATGTACTGCTGCACTAGCTGGTGCAGCAGTGCTCAACCATGCAGAAGTTATATCCTTTCTGAAAGACGATAGTAATGAGCGGATCATTGGTGCAAGGATTCGGGACAATCTGTCAGGTATTGCAAGCCCATTTCTTAGAAGTGCATCGCCCCTAAACTTCTCATACTTCTTACCTGCCAAATCCAGTCATTTCAATTCATTATACTGGATTGATTTCACTGCTTTTCTTATCCATTCAACCTTTTCTCAGGAGCCAAAAACATGTGAACATTCCTCCACCTACTTGTGTTCAGGCTTATGCTAATCTGTTCTCTTTGTTAAAAGAAGATATGTATTGAAACCAACTATTATACTGTTAAAATTGTCTTAAAGGATTCTATTTCATGCTGTGTCAGGTAAAGAGTTTGATACCTATGCAAAAATTGTTGTGAATGCTGCCGGTCCATTTTGTGATTCTGTAAGAAAAATGGCTAAGAAAGACGCACAGCCAATCATCTGCCCGAGCAGTGGTGTACATGTTGTTCTCCCTGATTATTATTCTCCCGAGGGAATGGGCTTGATCGTTCCAAAAACTAAGGATGGACGTGTAGTCTTCATGCTTCCATGGTTGGGACGAACAGTTGCTGGAACTACAGATTCTAACACTACCTTAACTCGGCTTCCAGAACCACACGAGGATGAGATACAATTCATACTTGATGCTATCTCGGATTATCTGAGTGTTAAGGCATGCGATTTTGCTCATCACCTCCGTTTTGCAAACAATATTTCATTTTGTAGAATGTCTGGAATGGGTTGGCTTATTTGTGACATACAAGTAAAGTGGACTACGAATTTATTTTTCTGCTTGAAGACGAATCATATAACCATTTAACGTAGCTAATGATTTGGTTTTGTTATCCTCATTTCACTATTGAGCTAGTTAGGTGACATTTTGGGTTACATATATGTTAATTTACATTTGATGAACATTGGTTCAAAAAATTTGTCTAGGCAAGTAGTCTTGGATCATTTGCCTAACTTTCAATGTTAAGTTATTCTCGTTTTCAGTTCAGATTGAGAACATGAATTCAATGAATATAGGTACGACGAACAGATGTTCTTTCAGCTTGGAGTGGAATTCGCCCCTTGGCTGTGGACCCATCAGCAAAGAATACCGAGAGCATCTCTAGAGATCATGTTCTCCTTGAAGATTATCCTGGCTTGGTCACCATAACGGGTGGAAAATGGACCACCTATAGAGGGTAAATTGGCATGAGCACAATTTATGTAAACAATGTCATATCAAGGACTGCAGTATACAATTTGTGTTTTATTTATCACCCATTTGTGATTTTTTTCTTATCATATGCTGTCCTTAATAAGATTCTCTTTTTCAGCATGGCAGAAGATGCTGTTAATGAAGCCATAAAATCAGGGAATCTTTGTCCGAAGAACGGATGTTTAACACAAAATCTGAGACTGATTGGTGGAGATGGCTGGCAGCCTTCAAATTTCACGGTTCTTGCCCAACAGTATGTGCGCATGAAAAAGACATATGGTGGCAAAGTTGTTCCTGGGGTCATGGACACTGCTGCAGCTAAACACTTATCTCATGCATATGGTACTTTCGCTGAACGAGTAGCCACCATAGCACAGGTTGGTTCGATCTGTGGTCATTCACTGAAGGTCCACTGCTTTGGGCCAATTTAATTTCCAATCCTTCGACTGAAAGGAAATATAAAAAGAGAGAAAGGAGAAAAAACTTTTACCCGTCAATCATGGTGTTTGAGATGATTGTGGTGCTACTTAGTAATCAAGTTTCTTCATCCATACTCGGCATTTTCCTGACGCTAATTAGAAGATAACATTTATTGTTTTCAAGTTTCTCAAATATTACAATTGTCTGCTTTTTTTTTTTTTAAATCACTAACGTTTTAAAGCCCAAGTCCTTTTCTCTTATTCGATGAGCTTAGTCAATTATGTTTGCCTTATAGTTTAGTACAACCATGTGAAGGATGGTAGTTTGACTAAATTGTGGATAATCCGTGAACATTTTGCATTTTAGCAGACTGATTTTCCTAATAAATATAGGATGAAGGTCTTGGAAAACGGCTTGCTCATGGCTATCCTTTTCTAGAGGCAGAGGTTGCTTATTGTGCCCGCCACGAGTACTGTGAATCAGCTGTTGATTTCATTGCTAGACGATCTAGGCTTGCTTTCTTGGATACGGATGCGGCTGGCCGTGCATTACCTCGCGTCATCGACATATTGGCTACTGAACACAAATGGGATAAGCTAAGACAGAAGCAGGAATTAGAGAAAGCTAAAGAATTCTTGGAAACTTTCAGGTCATCAAAAAATGCTCAGTTCCATGACGGGAAACACAATCAAATACCGACTTTGTAATCTTGTAGTTGTCCCATTATTTATACTACTGTTGTCTCATTATCACACCAGCCGGGGTAAAAGAGCTGGAATTTATGGTCCGCTTAGTTGGTCGAGATTTTCTTAGCACAGATGTTCTTGCAGAAGGTTTTGAGTGCTCCATTTGGCACATCGTCAGAACATATAATTTTCCGGAGGAAACATTTTTACTGACAACGGGTGATATTTGGGATTGGCATCTCTCAAGGTGAATGGCGACAGCTTCTGGAGGATTTACAAAATATTTATGATTCAAGATTATGCTGAGTTTGGAATTTGTTATTAGTTTAGTTCAAAGTTGATCGGGGTATACAATTCATTCAATCAACTATATTTATTAAAAATTTCATTCTTTATATTTATCTACTTTTTGATCCTTTTATCAAATGTCCTGAATGAGAGAAAATTCTCTGTCCAATTTTATAGTGTCTTATTCTGTCTCTTGAATCTCAGCCATTTATTTACGTAGATTCTACATGAGTCCTGCATAAATAAATAAGGGCCTGCATAAATAAATGACTGAGATTCATAAGACAGAATAAAATACCATAAAAATTGAATAGAGGATCCTGTCTCGTTCTGAATAGGGGCATTACAAATTTCAGCCTACAGGCTACAGGTAGATTTGATTTGCCCTTTCGTATTCATCTAAATCCCACTTTGTGTCCGCCTCTTGGTAGGACAGAATCCAAAAGTCTAGTTCACTGACAAATTATTTTCGCTATGGTTAAGAAATGCTAAATTGATATAGCTTCTTCTTCTAACAAATGTTTTTTTTTTCCTCACTTGGTACGAGATTAAATGCCATTTTGGTATGTAAAGTGTACTAAAATGAAGATGAAAGACAAAGAGAGCTCAATATTATCGCAGGTAAAATTCACCATAAAAGATTATCACACTTAACCATACAATATATCTTATATAGTGTAACCCCTAAGGTTTATTTTAGAATAAATTATAACAAAAATATCAAATTTTAAAATGGCAATACTAGTTTGAACTTTAAAAAATGATAATAAAATATATCAACTTTCTTTTGGTAAAAATAACCTATCATTAGCTCAATGCTGATATTATATGTTAAACAAAATTAAAAATTATGCTACCAATTATATTTTCCTCATTCTTATTCTTCTCTCTCTTTCGCTATTTTGTCTTCCAATTTTCTCAATCGAAAATGGACAAGAACAACATCCACTTCAATCAAATCACAACTTCTTTGCTCGTGAAAATTTGACTAGAATTACGTAAATTTTAGCAAATTTGGTCCCTTAATTTTCACCCAACTCATCATGCTCTAGATAACCATTATTATCCAAGCACTAGCTAGCCATCAGAGTAATCTCAATTTCACAACTATTTTCGTTGCCATTCTGTCATTATCTCTAATAGCTATATTTTAATGTAATAATTGTTTAAAAAGATACAAATTACTTAATTAATATGAAAATAAAACAAATTTTTACATAAATTATCTCTTTAAATTCTCTAAACTCTAGTAAAATCCTTAAATTTTCCTTTAACTACCAATGAATAATATAATTTATCCACTTAAAACATAATTCTATTAGTTACTATTTTTGGTAACTACACCTCATTCCTTAATACTTTTGATTCTTCATCTTTGCCAACCTCTGATGATTTCCCCCCTTTAAGTTTACTACTCCCTATCACAAGGCTTCTTTTTTTAGTATTACTAAAGCTTCTCTTGCTCCCTTTAGGCTAGGTTCCCTCCTTGGCTTAGTTGTTAACCTACTCTTGGCTTAATTGTCTAACCTACTCTTTCTTTCTAAACTTCCAAGGTATTCATCTAATAAGAATAAGAGATTATGGAAAATGTTATGAGAGAGAGTGCTGCTAACCTCATGTTTAAATATATTCCTCCATTGAGTAATACTCTAGTAGTCTCTCCTCTTATCAACACCTTACAAAAAGGAGCAAGAAAATGATCTTTGGCTTATTGAATTTTTTACAAAAGGAAGGTTAGCATTCTCTCTTGTTTATAACCGAGCACTTGCTTACTCCTCAAGGACTTAAACAAGTCTTGATTAATGAATATGAAATGTTGATTTTCATGTTTAATAATAAAGTTTTTATTAACAAATTTTTAGAGTCTAGTCCCCGTCATGTTAATGACAAACCTATTCTGCTTTAAAAATAAAGGCCATGTTCGGAAAAAAGATTCCATAAGGATGGATAACATTCCTATTTAGGTGAACTTTGACAAAGTGCCTCTTGAATACTAGTTAACAGAAAGCTTAATTCATTTAGCTAGCTCCATTAGACATCCCATCTGCTTAGATGAGCCTACAACCACCATAAAGTGAATAAGGTACACAAAACTTTGTGTTAAAATTCCCTTGACTAAGGAGCCTCCCAATTCAATCAGAACTATGAAGCTCAATAAAGATGGGTTACTTATTGAATTTGAAATGAAAGTATCATAACAATGGAGGCCTAGTAAAGGGGAAACAACTAAAACTTAGGTCTTTATCGATAAAAAATTTATCATAGGAAAAGTGTTGAACTCTTAGAAGTTTAAGGGGATTAATATTCAAGGGAGAAACCGGGACTTTGGTGGTTGAAAAAATTTTGATGTAGTAGGTGAATTCTAAGGATAGTGGTATTTCGTTAACTTCCCCTATGACATATCGTCTTGCATTGGTTAATAAAGTTACCTTAGAACATATAGTTAATCTTCCTCAACTACCTAATAATGTACTAGAGACAATTGTTCCTAAGGACAAAACTTCATTTCCAATCTTCCCTATATTAGCTCAGGAGACTAAATCCAATAACGCTCCATTAAGAAACCTCTTTTAAACCCTATCAAAGGTTAATTTGATTTGATCAAATCCCTAATTATAAATATACCTCTTACCAAAAAAAGGCCCTAATCACAAGTTGATGAGAAAGAACTAAACTCTTCCTCTCAATGCTTAATGATGTTACTTATTTGGAATCGTAGGGGCCTTAATAACCCTAAAAAGCAATAGATGCTCCATAACCTATTGGTATTTAATAAACTAATTTCTATTTGCCTCTTAAAGACATTAATAAAATCTCCTTAATATTATAAAGGATTACTTTTGTTTATCTATAAAAGTTGGTATGCCATTAACAATAATTTTAACTACTATAATGGCATAATCATTATTGCTTTTCACCATAAGCATAATAAATTACTTTGCACCTCTCATATAGATTAATTCATTCATTGTTGTAGCACTTTCTTAACATGGATATTATAATAGTTTATACCGCAAACTTAGAATCTTAGAGAACAGTCTTATGGAAAGATTTGGATAAAATTCAATATATGGGCATCACTCCCTATATCCACTTAGGTGACTTCAACTGTATCCTATCATCATTGAGGTAAAAGATTGTATGTTAATATGAGAAGTTGTAATAAGGAGCTTGAATTGTCTTAGGCGATTAAATGTATCTGACTTTAGGTTTAAATGCAACTTGTTCACTTAGAATAACAACTATAGTAGGGAGTGATTACTTAGGAAGAAGTTGGATAAATCTTTGATAAATCCCTCCTGGCTCTTTGCTCATTTTGGTAATTTCTTATGTTCAGAGCATTCTTTTATATAAATCAACTTAAGCCCCTTTTTTGTAAAAGAAGAGCTCCCTTTAGATTTAATAATTACCTTATCATGTACCAAGCTTTGAGGAAGCTATAAAAAGGGGCTGGGAAAAGTATGTTGAAGGCTTTAAAGCCTACAAACATATGTTCCATTTGAGAGATATAAAAAAGGACCTAAAATTCATTAATAGAACCTCCTATAGTAATAACGTGATTGCCAAAAGTGAAGACTTGGTGAAGTTTAGTTGGACTTAAGGGCCACTTAGACTTAATCTCAAGGATACTAACTTAAGGCGAAACAAAAGATTTGCTCTCAATAAACATATAGAGGCTCTTGAGTTACATTGCTGTCTCACTAAAAAAAATTTAGAGTAAACTGGACGAAAAAAGGTAATGGAAAGGCCAAATTTTTCTATAATAAGATTATTGTAAGAAGGAAATGTAATACCATTGTCTCCTTGTTGTCATCTTAAGGCTTTTTTTCCATTTAACAACATGAGGTTAAAAATGAAGCCTTGAGTTATTTTAGAGAGATTCTAGGATCCAAACCCTTTACAAGATGCTCTCTTTAGGTCTTGGAAAAATGGATAACCTAAAGTATTAATGTTGAACTTGCTAGCTGTTTAACTAAACCATTTTCCAAATTGGAGATTAATAATGCCTTATTTAGCAGTAGTCCTGATAAGGCCCTTAGGCCCGATGGCTTCATTGCAAACTTCTTTTAGAAAAACATGTTCCCTCTCTATTAACTCCATCATCAATACACTTTATGGTTTCTTTGACAATGATACTTAATTGATATATTTTACAGTAAGCATACAGTGTAGCTGTAGCTAGCACTGGCAAGTATGGGTCGATCCTGTAAGGACTAAACTCATTAATATTTATCATCTTTCTATTATCTAGTCTAAAAAATTATGATGATGATAATTAATTAAATTTAAAATTTAGATAATAAATTAAAACAATTAATTAATTAGAATGAATATCAAACCCATAATTAATAAAAGAAAATAATGTTACTTGGACTTCGAATCCCTGTAAGACTTCTTATGCAATTACGATTTTTACCCAATTTAGTTTATAATTTATTGGACTATGAAAACTCCTATCTTATGTTAATATCATCAGTCTAGAATATTAACACCTAACCCTCAGTTAATTTACTGAAATCTCTTTCTAGTTAAAATCTTTAAGATTATATTAATCAATTCATAAATTTTACTATTAGGTTTGACCCTAATATAGAGGATTCATGTCAACCTATCTCTAGGTTTGCATGTAACCCTTTTCAATTGTGGTAGATCTATTAATACAAAATAATTTCTCAATCTTAATTACATGGAATCATACCTAAAATAATATGCTAGCAATATTAATTCGAGGATAGTATGTATGATTCCACGCAATTAAGATATACATAATTGAATCTTAATTAAACACAAGAATAAATTAAGTTAAAAATAAAAGTACTACAAGGTTTATACCAAGGTTCTTCTAATCCAAGTACTAACGAAATTTTAGTTTATAATCATAACATTAAGATTAAAGAGAAAACACAAAACTAAAAGAACTATAATGAGAACCCTTTTAATCTTTATGAAATCCACTTTAGATTGATGGAAATATACTTAAAGTGTGTTTCATTACTTGTTCTTCATTTTCCTTATCATCCTAGGCCATCAATTTGTTTTTCCCTGGGCCTCCCTTGAGCCCCTTATGTACCACTTTAGACCTCCTCCCTTTTTCTCTTAATTTTCCCTTTTATAACTTAAAAATTAAGGTTTATAGAGTGGACATATTCACACACATGGTCACGTGCATGACTATGCCCCTCATTCTCCCTCCAATTCTTTGAAAATTGTGAAGGAGCATGGTCCTAAAAAGCTACACATTTTTTTATCATGGACATAGTCATGTCCACATCCTATATAGTTGTGTCCCTTAAGGATAACTTAGATCTTTAACTTTTCTGCCTTAATTCCATCCAAATTTTGCTCTTTTTGACCCATGAAAAAAATTAAGATCTAAAAAAGTAATAGGAATAAATTAAGTAATAAAAACAGTAAAAAATTCTCAAACAAACAAACAAAATGCACTAAACATAGGATTAAGCGTTTATCATACTCCTATTTTTGAACTTAATAATACTCATATTTTCTTCATCCTCAAAATCCCAATCCTTTCATCTTTAGCTAATTATTAACCCATCTCTTATTGTAATGTCATATACAAGGTTATCTCGAAGCTCTTCACATTTGATCATTCCTATCCAAAGCGCATTAATAACAAGAAGATTCATATGAGATAATGTCCTAATAGCTTAAAAGTTGTTTAAGAACAATCAAATATGTTCTATAATTAGAAGTTGTGCACTTAAGGTGGACTTCAACAAGGCTTTGGACTTTATTAGTTAGGATCTTCTAATCTCTATATTAGAGGCTTAGGGATGGATGGTTCCTCTTTACCTAATATAAAAAAGATATTGTATGGATGGTTCCTCTTTACCCATTGAAATAAAAGATAGTGAATTTTGAGTGCATCTTAGGGAGTGGATGTAGGCTAAAGGTTATTTAACCAAACCACTATAAATCTATCTATCTCTTTCCCTAACTTTTTTTTTATTTTTATGTTTATTTTTGTTTTTATTTTATATGTTCCATAACAACTCATTATAATAAAAAATTTATTCTTTATAATTCCAAATGGGCTAGAAAGTAAACATAAATACTTCACCTTATGTGCCACTTGGAGACCAATAATTGGTATTGTAGCATACCATATTCATAAAAAATATAGATTTCTAACAAAATTTAGGTAAAGATTATTATGAAACATTTTAAATTTCTTTTTATTCAAGAGGGTCAAGACGTCCAACTAATTAGTTATATTGGAAAATTAAGATGAAAGTCTTTTATAGTTTAAGATATTGATATAAGGGAGACAAGAGAGAAAAGTAAGTAAGATGTCAATGTTGAGAAATTGAATGCATTGAATAATAAAACAATTCATATTCTTCTTAGTTCATTTAATAGAAATATGATAAATAAAGTTTTATTATATAAAAATGCTTATGACACTTGAAATTACGTACGATCATATTAACGACTCTAGAAGTATCATGGCAAAAAAATAAAGAAATGAGATGAAACAAAAGGATCATAATAAGATAAAGAAGGTATTTGTTGTAGACTAAAATTTAAGTAGACCTACTAGGCTACATCTTAAGTTTATGAGCCCGTAAAAATGAATAGATATATTGTAAGAGTTATTCCAACAAAGAAACTTGGGCTCAAGTTGGTAAAAGCAAAGGATATTAATATATAAAGAGGATTCTTAAGTGAATTCATGATTTAAGTAATGTTATATTTACCTTGGGGTATTTCCTTTTTATAAACAATCTTTTAAAAAGTTGAGTTAGAATCCAAATATCCTTGTAGAGTTTGGATTTCAGTCAACTAAGAGGCTTTTATAAGTCTTAATTTATCTGTATACTTCTGGGAGAAGGAATAATGTCTTTAAAGTCAAATAAACTCAAGAAGATGGACTTTGATAACATGAGAGAAAAAGCTAACAGTCTTGGGGATATATGCTTATATATCTAGAAGAATAAAAGTATATATATTACCTTAGGTCTAGTGATATGGGATTTTAGTACAACACCTTCAAATGTGAGCTTTGGTCTTCTATTCACCTAATAATCCTACAATTTTTTTATTCGACATGCTTAATTTCCAACCAACTCCACATACCTAAAGCTTATTAAATGGGTTAAAAGTCATATGTCATATTCAAAAGGTGCATTTACTCATTAGGTATTTAAGTTCATGCAACAATATATAACTAATGAAACCTAATAGGTATGTGAGGTTAGAAAAAGAAGAATAAGGTGACTCATAATGATGAGTTACCATCTTCAAGCTTAATCTTCTTATGGTTTTTACCTTTGTTTTCTCTAGCTCACTTCCCCCTAATCATAGAGAATTTTATTATTATTAATGTGTCTCCTAAACCTATTAAAGAAGAAGAATGTTTCTTCCTCTAGTTTAACCTAAAGAAAGGTGATATTATCTTCTGCAAGGTTAGGATAGGATAGGATTAAAGATGGTTCATAAAATGGTGACTCCTTGAGATAGTAAAGCTTTGAAGATATGGATGTAGTCTTATATTCTCAAAGAGGCATTTGAATAGGCTAAGTTTACTTAATTTCTTAAACTTCATTCCCTTTTTTAGGCCTGACATTTTGGTCTTTCCTTTTCAAGTTATCTCTTTCATAGTCATAGGGTATGATAAAAGTGTACGCAGATTTAGGAAGGGATGCCAAAAAGAAAGAAGATGTTAATAGTATAACATAAAAGCCTAATATCTCAAGGCCTTTTATAAAAGGAGGCTACCAAAGAACAACTCTTCAATCACTTTGATGAGCTTGAGAGGAAAAATATAGGGTTGAAGGATAAGGTTACAAACTTGAAGAGGACATTCAAAGAGTAATAGAGCAAGTTTAAGGATGATGATTTTAAGTTTGAAATCATCTATCACCATCGTAAGTTTAGTTCTTTTGATAATTAGAATTACAAATACTTTACTAATGCTACAATGGCCACACTTAATGCCTACAAATAGTTGCGTAGAAGAAATAATTAGAGCTGTCATTTGAAAATCTAGATATTAATATTACTTATGTTGTACTTGAAAATCTAGTCATTTGAAATACTTAGAGCTGTCATTTGAAAATCTAGATATTAATATTACTTAAGTTGTACTTGAACTAACTCATAACGAAGGGTTTTACAAGTTTTAAAACATTAGCGGAGATGCCAAAGTCAATGGTGACACGAGTAGGAAATCTGCTAACTTTGTTAATGCTAGCCTTATTACCTCTGGAGGCATCTCCATCTCCATTTAGGTCTTTTGCTTCTCATTCCTTATATATTTCTGTTTATATGGTTTGTAAAGGTGTAGTTTTAATAATGAGTGAGTTAATTTTGCCCTTTTTTTATCATTTTCATAAAATTTTCTTTTTCACTTTAAGGAGTTTATCATACTGCTTTACATAGTTATTGTTCTTTATGTAATATTATCAAAGTTAACTTAGTTATTATTCTTCATGTAATTTTAACAAACCCATAGAGTCTAACTCCATTGAATCTTATTTTATAAGTAAATCAAAACAAACTTAACGAGCCTATGGAGCCTAGCTCTTTTGGTTTAACAAAGGTATATAATACATCTCAATGAATTTAAAAGGGTTATAAAGTCACAATTAATATAACTTTACCAAAATTTAGAAATTAATTTAAATAAACTTGATAGAAATATTGAGTCATCAAAATTTGGAATTAAATTTAAATGAACCTAAAAGGCCTATGTTGTCATGATCAACCTAGCTTTATCAAATTTTTGGTTTTTAGTTTAGGCATACCTACAAAGTCATACTTGTGGCCAAATTCTACAATTTAAAATTTAGATTTTGAGACCTTTTAACCTATAAATTTTTATTTCAATATTAGTAAGTTAAGGAAATATTTTGGACCTCAAACTTTTTAGATTGTAAGTTTTTATTTTAGAGAAAGTGATTTAAGGATACTCCTTTTAAACTTAAGTTTTTTTAATCCTATAAGTTTATATTTTTTTAGTAGGTTCTTACTTTGGACAAATTATATTTAAAACTTCGAACTTTACTTATAATACTAATCAGAACTAAATTTCTAATTTATTGCAAAATTAATCTGCCATTAATCTTATAATTAACAATATTGACGTGGCCTATCACCTTAGAAAACTTTTAAAAATATTTTTTAGTTTTACTTTAATGTAATAAAAAAGGTTAATCTCATGCTTTTGTAACGTATCATGGCCAACTTCTCCTCCTCTCCATTATGCAGGGTCTAATGTTTGATTTTATAATCATTTAATTTGATTTTATAAGGATTTTCTTTTTTGTGACTTTTTGTTTCATAAATGTGTATACTTTAAGCAAGATCATGTGTAGTGAACTATAAATGAAGCTCAGAAAATGGCAATTGAATCATAAAGTTACTAAGAATCTCCTAAAATAGGACTAACACCTTCTATTTTTTACTCAAAAATTTTTAAAAAATCGGAACTAAATTTATGTTGTTTTGTGCTTGAAAAAGATGGATGATTAAAGTCAATGGAGCTCTTAAGACTTTCTATACAAGTGAAACTTATCAACCTCAAGTCGATTTTCTAGAACACTACCTTATGGAAACATCACAAATTCTTCTTATTTATAAAAAATTCTTTTCCTTTAATTTTTAGTTTTTTAGGTAAACTATATTTACATCTTCTTCTTCTCTCACTTCATGCTCTATTTATGATTAAAGTCCAGTTTTTTTTCTTAAATAATTTTAATTTATAAGTTGCCACGTTACAATATTGACTTGTTAACAGACTCTGTTTATATGACTAGTTATATTAATGATGAGCTAATTTTATAACAAATTAAATCTATTACTACTTTTGATATTTTTACCTATTATTGCAAGATCATATAAAGTTGAAAATTTTAAATATAAATGACCCTTTCTATTTTGAACTATATGATATAATTTTATGGATCGATTAATAATATAAAGACAAACCTGAATCCATTACGGTTGAAGTTTTTGACAAAATTTTATTGCCTCCCTTCCTTTTTTACCGTGAATTGTTTCTATGATGGTTCAGAAACTATGCCTTTCTTGCTTGTGTTTTCAGAAACGTTGTATATTCTCTCTACAGAAACATATGATATCTTTATATATGTCTCTATTGAAAGGATGGGTTGTTTAAAGGAGAGAGAGAAAGGGTCTTGGACTCATTTGAGCCCAACTCTTTGAGACCTAATAACTATGATCTTGCATTGGGCTCTTTCCATTAGACTCAAATCCATAAGTGACATAGGCCATTAAAATATCTTACAATCTCCCACTTGGCCTATGTTACGACTTGATGATTCGACAAGAAAACTTTAAGTACACTTAATACATTGAATCGATCAAATCATCCTTAAGTGAATTAAGATGATTGGATTATGGCGGTTACAAGTTATAGAGTATGATTCCTTCTATATATCACATAATCAACTCAACTTATATAACGTCAAGTAGGTAATTCTATAATTTGTTATTTCATAGAAACAATTATTGTATATAACATAATATAGATAACAAGTAAGTGAGCAAAAACAAATATGACTCTAATTGAATTCACAAGTGTCATGACAATTTGAGCAAGAAAATTATATGTATATATACATGTCATAACTCTATGCTAATAAGGAATTATCTATAACACTCATCTGTTCAACATGGCTAATAAATGTTTTGGGCAGTAAGCATTTAGTTAATGGATCTGTTATCATTAGATCTATACCAATATACTCAATTTATACTTTATATTTTTGTACTTCTTTCACAGACGAGTACTTCAAATCCATGTGTTTTGCACCCTTTGAATACTTGTCATTCTTAGATAAGAAAACAACTACAGAATTGTCACAATAAATTCTTAACAGTCTAGCAATACTGTCGACAATACCAAGACCGAAGATAAAGTTTCACAACCACAATCCATAAACCATGGCCTTAAAGCACGCCACAAATTCAACCTCCATAATGGAAGTAGAAATGACAGACTGCTTTCCACTTTTCTATGAAATTGCTCCTCCAGCTAATAGGAATATATAACCAAATGTAGATTTCCATGAGTCTACACAGCCGGCATAGTTTGAATCCAAGTAACTATCACTTCAAGATGGGTTGATTTTCTATATGTGAGCATATAGTCCTTTATGCCTTGTAAATATCTAAGGACTTTCTTTATAACTTTCCAGTGGTTCATTCCAAGATTGCTTTGATATCGATCTAGCATTCCAACGGCAAAATTGATATCTAGTCGAGTGCATGTTTGAGCATACGTTAAGCTCCCAACTACTGAAGCATAAGGAATAGACTCCATTTTTTTACGTTCCAAATTGTTTTATGTACATTGCATTTAACTAAATTTGTCCCCTTTCTAAATTGGAACTATCCCTGCAAAGCACTTTTCTATTTTAAATCTTTCTAATATTTTCTCGATATAACCTTTCTGAGATAATCCTATCAATCCTTGTGATCTATCATAGAATAGTTCTATTCCAATCACATAGGATGCCTTAACCATATCTTTCATTTTAAAATTATTAGAAAGAAAATTCTTGACATTATGTAACAAAACCATAATATTCGCAGCAAGAAGGATATTGTCAACATATAGGATTAATATAATAAACTTGCTCCCACTGATCTTCATATAGATACCTCGATCAACAGTGTTCTCTACAAAACTGTAAGATGTAATGATATCATTAAACCTAAGATACCATTATCGAGAAACCTATTTTAGTCCATTTATTGACTTCTTTAGTTTATACACTAACTTGTCCTTTCCTGTGGCTTTAAAACCTTCTAGTTGATCTACGTACACTTCTTATTTCAAGTCACCATTTAGAAAGGCAGTCTTTACGTCCATTTGGTGAAGCTAAATCATAATGAGCTACCAGGGCCATAACAATTCTTAAAGAGTCCTTCTTTGAAACTGGTGAGAAGGTCTCTTTATAGTCAACGCCATCTTTTTGAGTATAACCTTTGGCAACAAGTCAGGCTTTATACCTTTCAATGTTTCTTTGTGAGTCATTTTAGTCTTAAAGACCCATTTATAGCCTACTTGTTTTGCATCTTCTGGCAACTTAACTCATTCTTAGACTTTGTTGTCATCCATTAATTTCAATTCTTCTTTTATAGCATTGAACCATTTTTTAGAATTGTTACATTTCATGACTTGTTTGAACGATACTAGATCCTTATCAATGTTCAAGTCACATTCATGTTCAAGTGAGTAAACTTCATAGTCACTCGAAATAGCTGGTCTTCTCTACCTTACAAACCTTTATAATGCTACTTCTTGTGGCATTGCTTGATCATTTGTAACTTGATCATCATTAGCTGGTTCTTCATTAATATGTTCAACTTATGGAATTGAAAAATTAATTTGTTGTTTCGATATATTGCCTATTCATGATGCAATAAGAGGAATAATAATCGGTGGGATCACATTTGATGTAGTAGTCTACTCAACTTAGAGTAGTTTCTACTCAATTCTTGTGAATATCCACTATTCGAGATTCTTCACTCCCACTGATTTGACCATTTTCAATGAACTGAGCATTACCAGACTCAACTATTCTCATACTATAGTTAAAACAGTAAAATCTATACCCATTCGATTTTTCAGGATAGCCGATGAAAAAACCATTAACAGTTTTTGCATCAAACTTGTTTTCATGTGGATTATATAACCTTACTTCTTCCGGATAATCCCAAATGTAAAGGTGTCGTAAACTAGGTTTCCTTCCTGTCCACAGTTTATAAGGTGTCTTAGAAACTGCTTTACTAGGAATCCTATTAAGTAGATATGCATCAGTCTTTAATGCATGCATCCATAATGATAACGGTATAGTACTATAACTTAACGTACTCCTAACCATATTTATAAGAGTATGATTCGCCTTTCAGCTACACCATTTTGTTGCGGTATACCAAGCATTGTGTATTGCACACATATGCCTCGACTTACAAAAACTTTGCAAATGGACCTAGACATTGTCCACTTTCATCAAATTTTCCATAATATTCGCCATGTTTATTGGACCTCATTATCTTTTCTTTTCTATCTAACTGCCTTTCTACCTCATTAATGAACACCTATAGGATGTCCATAGACTGAAATTTTTCATGCAGTAGATAAATATAACCATATCATGAGAAGTCATTGATAAAGGTAATGAAATATTTTTCGTTGCCCCAAGAAGGAATGTCATAAGGACCACAGATGTTAGTGTATACTAATTCCAGTAATTCATTAATTCTTATGGCTAGATGCTTTGATATATGTTTGGTTTGCTTGCCTTTAATGTAATTCACACATACATTCCAGTCAACAAAATCCAATGGAGCTAAGTTTCATTTTTCACTAACTCTATACCCTTTCCTTAGATGTATGACCTAATCTTTTATGCCACAAAAAAGCAAAACATTCATTTTATACACTACGTTTACTTACTGTAATATGGTCCACATGAAACAAAGATGCAACAAAATCAATATTAAGATTGAAACGATATAAACAATCAATTAAAGTAGCAGAACTATAATAGTACTTGTGTTTATACGATGAAAAAACATCATTTCCAATCTTAAATTGAAATCCTACATCATCTAACTTTGTAATAGAAACTAAATTCCTAACACATTCAGGAACATAAAAGACACTTTTCTAGATCTAGGTAACACCCAATGTCTAAGATCAATCTGTACGTGCCAATGCCCTCTATCCGTGCCTTCATTATGTTCCCCATATATAAGAACTTTGTAGTTCCGTTTATGGTTTGGATTGAAAGGAATCCCTATTTAACATGTGACATATGAGTAGTTGCACCAAAATCTAACCACCAGGTATATGTTATTTAGGCACTTTAATAAGATTTCATTCAAAACATACTAAGACATAGTATGTACCTTTCTTTTAAAACCAAGCTTTTCTTTTAGGACAATCCTTCTTAAAGTGACCAGGCTTCCTACAGAAGTGGCACCTCTTATCTTTATAGAGTTGACCCTCATTAACTTTGCTGAGAGCTTTGTCATTATCTTTGCATTTCTTTCCTGGTTTGTGCTTACTGCTACTATAGCTCCTGGATGAAATGTAAGATGAACGAAGTGCTCCTTCATTTTCTTCAATCTCCCTTCCTCCTGAGCCAACATGGCCTTAATTTCTTGAAGATTCCATTTTTCTTTAATAGTGTTGTAATTTACTTGGAATTGGCCAAACTCTAGAGGAAGTGAGTTGATAATGAACTGTACTAGAAAGGACTCACTCACATCTATACCGATAGATTTCAGTTTTGCAGCAGCTAAGTTTGACATATGAGTTACATGGTCATGAATGGGTTATGACTAGTCAAACTTCTTAGTTGTTAGCTCACTCATTAAAGTCTCTACTATAAACTTATCAAGTATATCAGATTGGGAGTATTCCTTAAGCTGTAACATGAACTACTTTGCATTATCCGTCTTAGGCATTGACGGCTTCACATTTTCTATGATTGTCATTCGCATTAAATTCAAACTCAACCTATTAGACCATTCCTAAGCCACATAATAAGACTTGTCAGCTTCAAAACTAGTCTCAGTTATGGCTGTGGGCCTTGCGTCTGAAACTATGGCTAAGTCCAAATCCATTACACCCAGTTGGAACTGGATTTATTCGGACCAATCCATATAGTTCAGACCATTGAACTTGATCAAACCATCTCCTAAAGCCAACAAATTAGAAGATGCTGCAAATAAAACATATAGCTCACACATTAATGCTTTGAATAGGCTTAAATGGATTCAAACTAATAATAAACTTTGATTATGCATTTAAATTCTCCTTTGGGTGAAAGGAGAATTTAAATGCATAACTGTAATCTATCATGATGCAAATATAGTTCAACACAGTAGACTATCAATCATATTCTAGCCAACATGTAAGTTATCTTTAGATATACAATCATACTAACTGAATATGTTGATAAAGTCCCTTTAATATCATTAATTATAAGCAATGGTCTACCTTTGGGTGACCTCCTAGCGTTATAATTAATAATCTCAAATGTTCAGTTAAACCTTTATGTCATTTTAATAACATCATATCAACATGACCATTTGAAACATTCACAATTAAATGTTTAATATTTTCAAGCTAGGCTACTTTGGTAACTAACAAGCTTTCCATTCAATAAACATTTAATTGGACAATTATCATACATGACAAATTTAATTTAATTAGTTTAGTCACTTTGGCTACTAACAAACTATTTTGGATTACCATTATGTCATGTAGCACATTCAACATATAATAGGAAATTTAATTCCATACATTGCATAATATAAAATATTCAAAGTACCAAATAAAACATATAATATGGCACTTATTTTCAAAATTGTATTATGCATAGAAAATAAATCAATTATGAATTAAATAATCCATTATGTCCCATCCCAAAATTATTTTACTTAAGGTTAAAGTCCATAATTTAATTACTTAATAATTAAGGTTGCATAATATAACCCAAACTTATCCTTTAATGGCCTAAAGGTCCAAAAATCAGCCAAAAAATGAGTTTTAGGCCTAGGAAGCCCATCTGGCACGCCAGCATCTGTCACTTATAAGGCAATGTCTAGCACGTCAGCCATGTTTGCACAGCATGTGGCATGTGCAGCGCCTTCCAAACGCCTCTGCTTTTGGTTTTTTGTTTTTTTTTTTAATTTTGTTCTTTAATAGGTTTTCTCCATACTACAAAACATCCCAACGCCGTTCTTTCATAGGTTTTCATCATACCACAGAAACATATCTTCAATATTGGTTCAAGAAAATCACGGTAATAACAACCTTTTAGTTTCAAGAACCAAACCTTTTCATTTCTTTTGAACAACCATTAACATATGTAGACGATGGCATCATTCCAAGTTGAATCATCCAACAATACAAAGAAAACTCAAGAAAATTGATTTCGAACATGTATGAAAATATAAGAACAAAAAAAAGGACAGAAATATGTGGTTTGTCTGTCATTAGAAAAGTGTGTGGCGTATGAAGAAAGCAATATAGAAAACAACATGAAAACCACATTCTAGAAACGCAACAAACAATGTCGGGCTAGAAAACTACATTCTAGAAACGCAACAATCAATGTCGGGCTCTGATACCAATTGTTATACTTCTATAGATCAATAAATAATATAAAGACAAACATGAATCCATTACGGATGAAGTTCTTGACAAATTTATATTCCCTCTCTTCCTTTTCTATTTTGAATTGTTTCTGCGATGGTTCAGAAACTATGCCTTTCTTGTTTTTGTTTTCAGAAACATTGTATATTCTCTCTACAGAAACATATGACACCATTATATATGTTTTTATTGAAAAGATAGGTTGTTTAAAGCAAAGAGGGAAAAGGTCTTAGACTCATTTAAGCCCAACTCTTTGGGACCCAATAACCATGATTTTGGGCTCTTTCCATTAGGTTCAAATCTATAAGTGACATGGGCCACAAAAATATCTTACACTATAGAGTTAAAGAGACAATTTTTCAATATGCAATGTTTAGAATCTCGAAAACCTGATGCTCTATAATCTATAATTTTTTGTGTTACGTCGGATTGAAACTGGGTTCGAGGATTTAGGCTTAAGCCTAAGCTCGATTGAACTTGTGTGGCTTCAACCTCGAGCTAAGCCTAATTAAATATATATATTTTAATCTTTTAAAAATTAAATAAATGTCTACTTGAATTATTTAGGTTTCAAGAAAAAATTAATCCGCTCCAAAACCCGAAAATCTTCTTAGAAAAGTTTTAAGCAATTTTAATAATTCCTAGTTTTATGTCATGGAGTTAAAAGCCTTCTTTTTATCCAATGCTTTGTGTTAGAATAAATATATAAGAACAAAATCACTTAAATCATGTTAACCAGGATCATTTCATATGCATAAAAAAATCATATACTTGGATTGTGTTGAGTTTCCACCAGTTAAAGCACAATATAGCAGAATGTGTTTTCCACTTCTTTCATGTATGAAAATAGTTCGAAAAATAGATAGCACACCCAGAAGTAGATATATTCTTTTTGTTCTTTGGTTTTTAACGTTTAAACAGCATAACTACCGTTAGTAGTTATTTAAAGAACAATTACTCCAATACCCCTCACGAGTGTAAACTGCTTCATTATTTCCCACTCACACATGATGTGTTTAATCTCATTAAAAAAACAAACTCTGCAATAATCATACTTATACAATAACCGGTGTGACCAGCACACAATAAGAGAACATTGCCATATATCTATTAGGAGTATATGACATCTCGATTAACAAATTGATTCTAGGACTTATATGTCCTTGAGTAGACATTGTATGTTATACCCTAGGTCATATCTCGCATTTGTACTTTACTTTGATCTCATTTATTTTTATTTTGTGTTATGACTGTATTCAAGTTCTCTACTAAAGAGACAATGGTCATTTAAGAATACTTTTCATACGAGTCAATGATCTAAAATAAACGAGCTTCCTCTCTTCTCAATTCTGTTTTGAATTAAATTTAATTTTCTTTCCTAGAATTATTCCATAGGATCGCATCTTGCATGATCTTTTGGTAATAACCTAAAGTAGCAAACCTTAAATTCAATTCTCAAGAATAAGACAAGAGTTATAAGGGTATATGATAAGGTTCTTTTTAACCTCAAGGGTCTCACACAATGTAAGATGAGATCTGGAGACTTACATTAATCCCTTTTATGGTCAGTTTTTGCACACATGGTACGAGTCATGTCCTACGGTATTTACCCACTTTGTTTAACTTGAACATCTTTTATTCAAGAAATACCGTACAGATAATAGTTCAAACATACTTAATGTTAAACTTAAGTTCACTTATCTACTCAGAACATGTTCAGAACTCGCATCTGGCAACGTAAGACAGATATAGCGATCATTAAATCACTTTGAACCAATTTCCTTTTGACATTTATGGTTTAAATTTCTCGCTCTCAATTATCACCTAGATAATAAACTTTAAACATGCCTCATCTTTAGAAAGCATAAACACTAGAGATAATTTCCTGTGTGAGAGGGCCAATTTATAATCTATCTTATAAACTTATGATTCATCCTAAAATATATTTATGTAGAACACATATATATTCATGAATCAAATGATACACAATGTATAATCTTTATCATACATTATATCCAAAATATGACATTATAATGAGTGAACATACACAGAGAAATGTTTATCAGTACATTTCAACATCTACGTAGTCCTAATGACTTTACATGCCCAATGAATACATCTCTGGAAATTGGCTTTGTCATTGGGTCTGCAATCATAACTCGTGTAGATATATATTTTATGTTCACTCCTCTTCATGCAACTATATCTTTCACATAATTATACTTGGTATCTATATGCTTTGTCTTACAATGAAATTTGGGATCTTTAGTATAAGCGATTACAGCTTGACTATCACAGTTAATAGTCACTGGATCAAGATAGCTTTTAGTGACTCCCAAATGCACTAAGAATCGATAAAGCCACACAACCTCTTGTACGGTAGTTGAAAATGCTATAAATTCAGCTTCCATTGTGGATAGTGCAACGCAAGATTATTTCTTACTTTTCCATGATATTGCTCCATGGTTTAGTAAGAATACATATCCTGAGGTTGATTTTCTTTCATCTAAATCTCCTCCCCAGTCTGCATCAGTATACCATTGTATACGTAAATCATTTCCTTGATAACATAATGCACAGTCCACAGTTCCCTTTAGATACCTCAATATTCTCTTTACTGCTTTCCAATGTACTTGGCCTGGATTTGATTGATATCTACTCATCATTCCAATAGCGTAACAAATATCTGGTCTTGTACACATCACTGCATACATTAGACTTCCAACTGCACTAGTATAAGGAACATTCTTCATTTTTTCCCGTTCTTGTGGCGTTGACGGGCAATTTCTTTTACTAAGGCCTTCGCAACAATAGGATTATCAATTGGTTTACAATCTTGCATACGGAATCGTTCAAGAATTCTTTGAATGTACATCGCTTGTGAAAGCGATAACAATCTCTTCGAACGATCTTTTAAAATCTTGACTCCAAGAATGTATGCCGCTTCACCCATGTCTTTCATTTCAAATTTAGATGATAACCAATCTTTGATTTGTTTAAGGAGCATATAGTCATTACAAGCAATCAATATATCATCCACGTATAAAGATAAAATCGTGAATTTATCTTTGGATATCTTAACATACACACAATGGTCTTCATCTATCATTTGAAAATCATACGAAATGAGTACATTATGAAAATGAATGTACCATTTTCTCGAAAACTGCTTCAAGCCATAAATTGATTTTAATAACCAACAAACCTTATTTGTTGACCTGCCTTAATGAAACATTCAGGTTGTTCCATATAGATTTTTTCTTCTAATTCTCCATTGAGAAAAGAAGTTTTTACATCTATTTGATGTAATTTAAGATCCATACTAGCTACTATAGCCAGAATAAGATGAATTGAACCAAACTTCACAACAGGTAAAAAAGTTTCCTCATAATCAATTCCTTTTTGTTGTGTATATCCTTTTGCTACAAGACATACCTTGTATCTTTGGATACTGCCATCATCTTTTCGCTTTATTTTGAGAACCCACTTGTTACCAAGTGCTTTGCGCCCTTCAGGGAGGTCAACCAAGTCCCATACTTGATTCAAGCTTGAAGAATCCATTTCTTCTTTCATTGCTTTCATCCATTCTTCTTTCGCAGGGCCAGTAAGAGCCTCATTTACATTCCTTGGCTCTTCTTCCTCTTGCGAAACAATCATATTAATTTCTCCTTTAATCTCAAAACAACATCGGGGAATTATTCCTCGATTACTTTGTCTTAAGCGAGGTTCATTATAAATTAATTCATGATGGATATGATTGCTCCCACTTGGATCAATCATGATAGAGAATATTTCTGTGGAATTGCTCCCGCTTGGTTGAAGTTCCTCATCTTGATTCTTCGTACGCCTTGCTTGGGAAAATCATTCTCCAAGAATATTGCATCTCGTAATTCAAATTCAGTTACTCCTTCATTACTTTGTTCACCAGTGAACACATATCCTTTTGAGTATTCAGAGTATCTAATAAAAATACTTTTTCTCCCTCTTGTGCCTAATTTCTCATGTTTGTGAGAGAGATCATAAACATAGGCTGCATACCCCTAAGGTTTAAGACTTGACATGTTAGGTCTCTTACTAGTCCACAACTCAAATGGTATACTAATAACTGATTTTGTGGGCACAAGATTAAGTACATATGTGGCTGTTAGCAACGCATCACCCCAAAAGGTGATCGGTAAATTTGCTTAGGCCATCATGAACCTAATCATTTCTAATAGCGTCCTAGGAATTGTTATTTGCCTGTCTATTCCTTTCTCATCACATAAAGCCTTGAACTTGTCAGACAAGTATTCTTGTCCATGATCAATTCATAATGCTTTTATTTTCTTATCTAATTGATTCTCAACCATGTTCATATATTTTATGAAACAATCGAATGCTTCCGATTTATGAGAAATCAAATAGACATGACCATACTGAGTATAATCATCTATGAAGGTGATGAAATAAACGGCCCCACATCTAGCCTTTACGTTCATTGGACCACAGGCGTCAGAATGAATTAATTGCAATGGATATAAAGCTCGAGTTCCCTTTCCAAATGACTTTTTTGCAATTTTAGCAACTAAACAATGCTCACAAGTAGGTAAATCTACTTACTTAGATTACCTAAAAGCCCTTCTTTAGCTAATCGACTTATTCAATTTTGACCAATATGGCATAGTCTAGCATGCCACAAAGTTGCATCATTGTTGGAATTACTAGATGTAAATAATGAGTAACTAATATTATTATTTTCCTTTAACACATCTAGTACAATAAAACCATCATATAAAAAACCATGACCATAATTAATAGATCCAAGATACAAATCCAATCCACCACTGTGGAAATTTATATTGAAACCATGTTTAACTAACATCAACACAGATAAAAGATTCCTATGAATCTGTGGAGCAAATAATACTTCATGTAGAATGAGGTGTCGTCCTTTATGCATGTCCAATTTACATATGCCAACTCCTTAGACAGCAACTCTGGAATTGTCACCTACAGAAAGGTACATACTATGTGGGAGTTTACGAAACTCAACGAAGGCATCACAATCCTTCACTACATGGTTGGTTGCTCCTGAGTCTGCAATCCACAAAGGATGTGATTCAGCTAGAAAAATAGAACAAGAAACATTCACATAACAAATGTTTGTACTATGAAGTTGTACCTTTTTAGGCTTAGTACAATCTCGAGCAAAGTGACCCTTATTACCACAGTTATGCACTTCACAAGTTTCATGTTCTTCTTCTTAAAGGGATGTTTTCCCTTTCCACGTTGGTTCCTTTTTTGCTTCTTGGATTCCTGAGGAGAGTGGTTGAATCTCTTATTATTCTTCCATTTGGGCCCACCATAATGCTTGCGTTTCTTATTCATAGCTCCATGTGAACTAGAACTAACTGCATATGCCTCAGAAGACATCTTCGAGGCTTCAAGACGCTCTTTCTCCAAGATGAGATGCTTCGTAGCATCTTCCATTGTCTTGATGTTCTTATTATGAGTTAGGTGCATCTTCATATGCTCCTAACTTTGAGGCAGTGAACAAATCACAGCTTGCACTTGTTGCTCATTAGAAAGCTCATGATCGACATCACGTAACTCACTCGCCATGTTCTACATTTGCCTCAGATGCTTTTGTATTGTATCATCTGGACGCTTTTTATAAATATCAAACTTAATAGTAAGTGACCTTACTTTGATCACTGAAGCACCTCCAAAACGAGCAGCTAGTGCGGACCACATGTCCTTTGCAATTTCAAATTTACAGAACTCTTGCATGATATCATTATCCATACTATTCAGCAACGTGATGTAAACAATCGAATTCTAATTACTTTACTTTAGACGAATTCCTATATAAAATTCATGTAAATATATTACATAAATATTAAGACGTTGTTCTAAAAAAAACAACATATTGTATTAATTGTGCTGCAACCTACGAACAGTCTATCGATAACGAACCTTACGCAGAAATGAGTTCACGAGTTTGTGTGACACAGTTCTCTAAGCTCGATTTACAATAGCTCTTACTATTTCCATTGGAAGACCTAGAGGATATAAAGTCCTAATCAACTCCCTTCTACGCATCTCTTTAATAAATGTCATCACTAGCAAATTATAAGTCTTCTCATTAGAGATAGTATTCCAGAGCATTCGTAATAGTTCGCCTTGAGGTTGAGGTAATGTCGCAAGCAAAGTCATATACTTTTCTTCAACATCGCAAAAGCTAGACAACCTCCAAAGTATAACTCTTGCATCATATTATTAACTGAAATAACATGTTGTGTTAGATCATCTCCAGGCATTAAACGCATTTGAACTAACTGTACATACATGCTACCAATACGTCTCTCCTGTGCCTCATATCAGATAAGCTTAGGTGTCTGCTTAATAATAAGCATCTTCCTGAAAAACAAATTTTCAGGAATCAGAAGAGTATACAAAATAACAAATTATTTTATCTAACACATTGCGAACTAATGCTCATATTATGGCAATAATTTAATTCTTTTTAGCAATTTGTTGAACTATTCAAATTGTGCTATTAATTTCTAATTAATTAGAAACTTATTTCTAATATTCAAATAGAATTAGAAAATTATTTCTAATTTTAAAGTATAATTGAACTAATCAATTTATCTTGGTTTAATTAAAAACTAATTTCTAATGAAACCCCCTTTTCTAACTTTAACTAAACAACTTAGTTTGTGTAAATTAGAAAACTAATTTCTAATTCTTTATAATCATAAGTGGTTATACCAAAAACGTGTATATATATATATATATATATATATATATATATATATACATACATGAAAAAGACAAATATATATATATATATACATACATGAAAAAGACAAAAACATTAAGTAATTTTTGTCTTATTATACTTATATTCAATGATAATACAATGCACACAAGCTCCTACATTTTGGCATTAAAGAAATAACTTTTGAAACATGAAAGGCCACGTGACTTGAAAAGTTTTCTTCTTTTTGAAATATGAAAGGCCACGTGCCTTTTTCCAGAAGAAGTTGTCTTCTTCCTGCGTTTCCTTCTTTGTGTTTTGGTGTCCGTTTTTTTTAACTCTTCTCTTCTGGCTTTAGAAAAATAAAAGTATCTTGAACAGAAGAAACGAAAAAAGCAAACCAACATTGTCTTTTTCCAAAACAGAATGAGAAGCAACGAAAAATAAAACACCATTCATTTTTCACTGTCAACAATAATAATAAAAACAACATTTTTAGGTTGGATTATAAGAAACAGAATGAGTAAAACCATAAGCGTAAAACAAATGTATGGTATAGCAAGAAATAACATATCATATTCTTTGTCTTTCAACCGTATCTCACTTCTTGGTGTTGTAGAAAACAAAACCAAACTTCTAGAGAGAGAAGTAATCTATTTTGATACTGAGTATGACTTTTGACATACTAGAAACCACCAAACAATCACAAGTCCAACAAACAAAAGATCTAAAAAACAATGTGAAATATGCGATGGGTTTATTTCAAAAAGTACGCATGCATGTATAAAAAAAACAAATCAATGCTCTGATACTAATGTTAGAATAAATATACAAGAACAGAATCACTTAAATCATGTTGACCAGGATCATTTCATATGCATACAAAAAACAAAATCACATAGTTAGATTGTGTTGAGTTTCTACCGGTTACAACACAATATAGCAAAATGTGTTTTCCACTTCTTTCATGTATGAAAACAGTACGAAAAATAGAAAGCACACCCAGAAGTAGATATATTCTTTTTGTTATTTGGTTTTTAACATTTAAATAGCATAACTATCGTTAGTAGTTATTTAAAAAACAATTACTCTAATACCCCTCATGGGTGTAAACTGCTTCATTACTTTGATTCTGCAAGTATTTGTTAGGCAGTTAAGAAAAATTCTCTTTAACCTTACATTTTTTCACATGTAAATTTTGATTTTATACAAAAACCAAAAAGATTTGTTTTGTATTAAATTCAATTTGAATCAAATATGTGACATTTTATTGAAAATTATGTATTGTAAACAAACTTTTGTGTAACGTTAGTATTCATCAGATTAGCATCATTCCAACGGCTAGCGGTAGGCACTTCATCGATTTTCTTCCTTAAAAGAACTTACGTAAAATTGTTTTCCAAAAGTGGTAAACTCATCATAAAACTTTTTAGCAAAGTTCTCCAACTAGTAATCATTCAATTTCCAGAGGTGCAGTAGTGAATTGGGAAGTCCCTCCCATCTCCAGGTTCCTACAAATGGAGATGCAGCATTATCAGTGAATGCACATGTTGCTGCAGATGTCTGAACCTGCACAGACTTGGCGGAACTTTCGGCCCAAACATGAGGAATAAGATGAGATTTCTGGGGGAGGTTTAATTAATGGGCTATGATTTGTGCCCAATTAAATAATAAAGGGAAAATTAAAAAAAAAATGTACAACTTAGTCTAAGGCTTTACTCTTGGACATTTAAGATTCTCTGGTTATTATAGTTTATCTCTATCTCCCTCCAAAATCCCGAAAATGGTGACAACTTGTACACTTACTTCACTCCATGTGCTCCCAAAGCCGCCTTCTTTCTCTCTCCTCAAGCCCTTCCGTACCCTCCCTCGCATCTTCTGCTCCCTTGCTTCGTCCCCCTCTTCTCCGTCGTTTGAATTCAACATTTCCTTTGCCCCTTCCAAACCCAAACCCCACAACACCGACGAAGATTGCAGCACTCTTCCGCCTGGTCAGTTGTTCGTTCCGTGGATTGTCCGCGGCGAGGATGGCAACCTTAAGCTCCAGACTCACCCTCCGGCTCGCCTCATCCAAGCACTTTCGGATGCCAAGACTCAGAATCCCAAGAAGAAAAAGAAAGATAAGATTGATACGAAGTTAAAGACTGGAACTGGAGCCAACGGTTCTGTGGCGGCTGAGCCGCGGAGGTCTAAAGCGGCTCGTCGATTTTACAACGAGAATTTCAGAGAGTCGTCTCAACGGCTCAGTAAGGTTCTCGCCGCTGCTGGAGGTTATCAACTACTTCCAAGAACTTTGTTTCATGGACTATCAGTTTAGCGTTGTTTGTTTTGGAAATATGGATTGGGTTTTTATTGAATTGGATTGAGTGGTTTTGTCGAACGTTTTTATCAGTGGCGTCAAGGAGGAGTAGCGAGGAGCTGATTTTTGATAGTAAAGTGACCGTTAACGGTTGTGTGTGCAATACCCCCCAGGTCAGGGTTAAATTTGTTGGCATGGTTATGAATCTTAGGGAGAGTGCCTGCTTCGTCATGAAAAATGTGTAGCGTGTGGTGAAAAGTGAATGTGTTGTTTTAACTAAGTTGGGCAGTGATTCAAATTTTGTGACTGGTTTCTGTATGCAGACTCGAGTGGATCCAGCAAGGGATGTGATTTATGTCAACGGGAACCGCCTTCCTAAGAGACTGCCTCCTAAGGTGTATATTGCTCTCAATAAGCCAAAAGGGTTGGTAATCACAAGCTACGCTATCCTAGTTGATCTTTAGGCCTCTTCTGAATTTGAAGATTAATGTAACCTCATTATCACAGATACATTTGCTCATCTGGGAAGAAAGAGACCAAATCAGTTTTGTGCCTATTTGATGACTATTTGAAGAGTTGGGTACGATTGCACTGACGGGTTCATTTTGCTCTTTTCATTCTTCCTTTATACTACACACTACACTATCATGAATAATGACAGTAAATATAGAAGACTTAAATTACTGTTTTTGTTTCTTTATAATCACATTTATCGGCTTGCGTCAACCTTTTGGAAATCAAGTCATAAGCAATTTGGAATTTCAGGGTCGATTGAATCCAGGGCTGCCTATACCACGACTCTTCACTGTTGGTCGCCTTGATGTTGCAACTTCTGGGTTGCTTATTGTTACTAATGATGGTAAGGAATTTACCTCCTTAACCTGATCAACGAGCATCCTTGGAGATTGAATTGGTTGACCTTAAGTCATTCCGATATTTTTATTGCAAGGAGATTTTGCTCAAATGCTTGCACACCCTTCTTCCAAGTTATCAAAAGAGTAAGACCTTATAGGCTATCTTTGCACCATTGATTTTTGTAGTTAGGTTGAGAGAGATTTGCTGTAGACTTCTTAAGTGGTTGTATGTTGGATTCCCTTTTAGTGAGCCACATGGTTTGATATAATTGTAGATATGTTGCAACAATTGATGGTGAAGTGCACAAACGTCATTTAATAACCATCAGCAAAGGAACAGTTATTGAAGGTGTCCATTGCACCCCAGATTCTGTGGAGCTGCTACCTCGACAACCTGATATATCAAGGCCACGTCTTCGCATTGTGGTATTTATTTTCTGTTTAATTGTCCTAGAGTTATCTCAAGATTTGAAGATTTTTCTTTCTGTCTGTTTGTGTCATCTTTTCATGATATCTTCATCCCTGCAATGTAAGCACCGTGAGCAAGGAAAATAATTGCTTTATAATTTACTGAAAACAGGTCATATAATACTATTTATACGACCATCAATGATCTTGCTCTATCTTCCTTGTTAGGAAGTACATGATTTGATGAAGTAGGTCTGAGGTTTGAGATGTATGTGTAAAGGTATGAAAGATAGCAGTTCTTTACTCTGGTTGTATAATACTGTGCTGCAGACCTCAAATAGTTGACCTCTGCTTGATTTGAACTTACCACCTATTGAGGCACTCAACTTTAGATAGGATATTTCATGATAATGAAAATCACTAAGCTATTCAAAGCTTCTGGTTTACAGTTTCTGGTCGACTTTGCATAAAGTATGCTATTCCTTGTCTCGACTTGTTGCTTTGCTCTGTTGGAAGTTCAGTTTTGCCTTTCTTATTTGATTAGGACATGCACTGCAGCATGGTTTAAAATTCTATTTTCTTTACCTGTTGACCAGGTTCATGAAGGAAGGAATCATGAAGTTCGAGAACTTGTAAAAAATGCTGGGTTGGAGGTCAGTTTTGCTACTCATGTTACAGTCCAACAAAGCATGAAGCACTAACTTATCTAGATTGACAATTGTAGTGTTAATTGATCATGTCTCTTGAGACTGTTAGGATCAGCAGAACAATCTTTCTGAATGCATCTTTAGCTCTTTACAACTTAATATTTGTATTTTTCTCTTTTCTTTTGTACAATGGAATTCATCCTAGTACACTAAGACATTAGTAGTTCATGGATGTTAGTGAAATAAAGAGTTGTTACTGTCTGCTTTATATATAGTCTGGATGATTATAGACCTTGGGTAATATGCTGAAGTCGAAATCTCTCAGAGTCTATACATTGTTTATAGTATCATTGTTTGTGTTTGATTTGTGTTATTATTTTGAATCTCTTACTTGTTTTCCTTCCCAGATTTATGCATTAAAGCGTGTTCGAATTGGTGGTTATAAACTCCCATCAGATCTTGGGTAATGTCTCTGATTTTTCTGCTTTCTGAAAATATTTCTGACTTGTGTCTCTCTTGCCGCCCATTCACCCACTTGCATTTGAAAATCTGCACTTGACCAGAAATTAAGATAGCGTAAACTTTGGAGAGAAGCTTACTACAGAAAACCTCAAAAGATTAATAGTTCTTTCATTTTCATACTTGATGTTTTCTGTAATAAGCCAATGTTTTGTTATTTTGGAGTATTATGTTCATCTATTGTCCTATAATTTATAATGAATTGATGATGCATTTAACCTTTGTAGAGGAAGGTAACTCTTCCTCCTCGTTGAGCTACAATTGTGTAAATTTTATCTAATTGTCATGTTAATATCAGGCATGGAAAGCATGTGGAGTTAAAACCAATTGATTTGAAGGCAATGGGTTGGAGTAGTTGAAAGTATTCTCTCGACAATGGCTAGATTGTGAGCCTCCTCTGCCTCAAATCAAGTGAAAGATGACGGTTTTAGGAACAACTTTATCTTTGAGTCAGTGGTTTATGCGGTTCCCATTGCATTATGAGACAATAGCAGCAGGGACGGCACGATGATGGAGTTGACAGGTGTCAGTATTTGTGATGCCTGAGGTGCCATTTTGGGAAAACCGATTACAGCACTCCATCTATTTCAATCAGTCTGGAAGCATGTTTTTGGTAAAATTTGATGTAAACTTGAGTTTAAAATAACATTAAAAAATTTTGGACGCCTATATTTACAGTTGTCATTGTAGCCGAGCTTCTAAGAAGATGTTAATTCAGTATTTTCTTATAAAGGCTAGTTCTTGTGATAGTTGTAGCCAAGGGTGTGTTTCTGTAGATTTTGTAATGCCATGTGATAAATCTCACTGCCCATTTGTTTACTATTTCTTCATCTCCATCCTCAAGATGGGGACTAGAAAAGATAGGCGTTGGTGCACCCTGGTGGAACTCATTTCACGTGTTGGTTAACTTATTGGGAATGTCCTCTAGGCGCTAGCAACATACGGATACGGTCTTTTTACAGGTGTCGAGGGCTATGGTATTTTTATACCAGCCACCTCAGAAGCTTAACCTTGTTACTATTGGTAAAGAAGCTGAGTAGGAAAACGGAGCACTGGAAGACAAGTGAAAGGAGAACAGCACAGCCGGGCTCAAAATTTGATAAGAAAAGAAAACAAGGGTATCTCATGTTTGCACGTTTGCACAGACAGCTTGGGAATTATTTGACAAAAAGTATGTGCTTTCCACTCAAGAACATGCTATGCTTGTAACAAGACACGAAACGAAAGCGTCCAAAAATATGTGCTTTCCACTCTGGCCAACGTTTTCCAATCAAATGCTAACGTAATCTCTCACAAATCCAACAATTATGGGAAATATATGGGAAATATGTCGAAGCTGTAATATATTTCACTTTATTTGAATTTGTTTTAATTGTATTACTGAAGTCCGATTCCTTGCTTTGAAACTGGCTTCTTTTTCCTTTTGGAGCAGCGATATTATATTTATATGAAAGCCCAATAAGTGGCGATTATAAAGGGAAACATTATCTTAAACTTTGCAGTCTTTCTTACAGTAATGTTCACATTCAAATCACCAAATATCTCCATTAATTTCGCTGAAACGACCATAGATATTCCATACACTGTCGCATCCCGTTAGTTTTATTAAAGGTGCAGTTTTAGCAGATTTTGTTTTGCAGAAATTAACTGATATTAGCAAGCCTACTTAAGACAAGACAAAATAAGAAACTTCTTTAAAAATTTTGAAAAGATGGAGCCGTCGCCAGTCCACTTCTCACTAATCGCATACATATATAATGATAAACTTGCCGTCCCGTAGGCCGTAGTCACCAAACGCGGGAACTCAAGTCGTGCCGGCCCCGAACTTTTCTCTCTCTAGAAAACAACGGTCCAACTTATAATAAGAATATTTTCTTAAAGAAACTCAAGTAATAAACCAATTCATTAGAGCAAAACAAGTTTCTATAAATGCCGAGACGCTCTGCCTGTTCCATTTTTCTCACATTTTCGTTCCCTCTGTGGTTTCGGTTCTAATGCTCGCTATCTCGCTCGCTCTTCCAAGAAGAAGAGTGTAGTTGGTGAAACCGTTAATGGCTTCCATGAGAGCTTCTAGACAACAACAGCAACAGGCCCAGCTTCCGCCTCATGGATCTTCAGCTTCGACTTCTTCTTCTTATTCTTCTAGGGCTGTAAATGCTCAGTCTGTTCGGTCTAAGGCTACTCATGCTTCTTCTCGGCGCTCTACTACTCCTACTTCTCGCTCTCACTCTCTCTCTTCCTCCTCTGACTTCCACTTCGACAACGGTCTCTCTCTGCCTCTCACATTAGCTGAAAGCTTATTACTACTGTTCTTGTGATGTTGGCTTGTTGTGTTTTCCTAATTAAGTTTTCGTACATTTGGTTTCCTTTTTTCTTTTCTTCGCTGTTTTCTTTTGTTGCTTTTTGCGGGAAAAGATTAAACGTTAACCCTTTTTTAATGTAAATGCTTGAATTCTGTGTTCTAGGTCTTCTCCTTTACTGTAAACCCTGTAGTTACTGTTTCGCTATCTTATTTTTATTTTTGCCATTCTTTTGTTACTTGTTTTTAGTTCTTCCTTCTTCCTCTGCTTTTGGAACTAAAGCATGCACTGGATACAAGTGACGAAGAATTTCGAAAAATATTCAAAGCAGAGTTTTTTGTTTCTTGAAATTATATCGTGTCCTTTTGCTTCCTCCTTGTGCATTGTGACAGATTATTGTTGTCAAATTTAGAATGATATTGTGAAACTTCAAGTACAGTTTTCATGAATTCTTGATTTTATGAATTCATGTTTTCCTGTAGTTGTACGTCTAATGTTGTCGGCTATTTGCTAACTTGTATGGCATTGAATAGTCTCTGCTTTTCTCCTGTTTCTTGTTTATCAAACAGAAGATATGACATTTTCCTACTACGTGCCATAATCACAAATCATGATAAGTTGGATATATCTAATCATTGTATTACTTAGCATTTTTCTCCTTAGCAGATCCCGGAAGGGTGAGAGTTGCTGTGAGACTACGACCCAAAAATGCCGAAGATCTGATTTTAGATGCTGATTTCGCTGACTGTGTTGAGTTGCAGCCTGAGGTAATTCAAACTTAACCTTGAGAACTAAATGCGCATCCCTTTATCCTGTTAATGAGAATTTGTTCTTTTGGTTGCAGTGCATGGTTATGCATCCTGTTAATGAACTGCTAAATATCTGTCTCTACTCATCTGTATACTTTTTCGAAAATGATTTCTACAAAACCCTGAGGTTGATATAAGTTTGTTTCTTATTGCAGCTGAACAGGTTGAAATTTAGGAAAAACAATTGGAGCTCTGAATCCTACAAGTTTGATGAAGTTTTGGCAGACACTGCCTCTCAAAAACGTATCTATGAAGCGGTGGCAAAACCTGTTGTTGAGGTAGGTGAAGAAGGAAGCTTCGGGTTGCTATATTACAGTGACAATCACTGCTGAAGTTTCAACATAACAATTTATTGATAAGTTAGTTTATTGTCTAAGAGAAATGCGATTATATATTTTAGATGAACTTTGATAGTGATTTTATATGTTTAATAGGTTGGGTTGTGAAAGAAAATACGTACTATGTGTATATTAAAGCATAGATCTTCTTATACATCATCGACCTTCATGTACTTTTCCAGGGTGTGTTGGATGGATACAATGGGACTGTTATGGCCTATGGTCAAACTGGTACAGGGAAAACATATACTGTTGCAAGACTAGGCAGAGATGATGTATCTGAGCGTGGGATCATGGTTAGAGCTCTAGAGGATATAATTAATTGCACGATTAGCACTGACAGTGTGGAAATCTCTTATTTGCAGGTGATGAAATCTGTTTTTTTTTTAGTTTGTTTGTTCGGGTGAGTTATTGAAAATTTTAGGATATACTTTGTTTATTTGACATATACATTTGAAATAAAGAAATGTTCTATATATTCTTTTAATTGTAAGCTATGGTTGGATTTGACTCATGCAAAAGCTTACCTCAGAATTGTGTTTATTCTTTATGTTTTTGGTATTTCCTTTTTTGTCTGCCTACAAATAGGACCAGTTTCATTCATGCTTGAGATCATCTCTGATGTCAACTCAAAAGCATACTTTGGTTTCAAGTGACTGATCATCCTAGTTTTCTGGTGGAAATGATCACTAGCTCATTCTCATCTCATATTCTTGCTTCAGTTATATATGGAATCTATACAAGATCTGCTTGCCCCAGAGAAAATTAATCTTCCTATTAATGAAGATCCGAGGTCTGGGGAAGTGTCATTGCCAGGTGCTACGGTGGTGAAAATCCAGAATCTGAATCATTTTATTGAGCTACTGCAAATTGGTGAGGTAAACCGCCGTGCAGCTAATACAAAACAGAACACAGAATCTTCACGTAGTCATGCGATCTTGATGGTACGTATGCTGTTGAATATTCAAATATCTTGGCAAATACATGTACACTTTCAAGAATGTTTCACAAAGCTTCTTGAATAGTACAGTGCTCGAGTAAATGAATTTATCTGGCCTTATAGGTGTATGTACGAAGACCCATCCATCAGGATGCAGAAGATGAAATAGTTCCACGGGATAAAGATAGGTCAAGTGATTTGACTGGTGGTAATGGCATTCCTCGAGTTAGAAAGAGCAAGTTGCTGATTGTGGATCTTGCAGGATCTGAGAGAATCGACAAATCTGGTACGTCTAGGATCATATGATGATGTCCTTTTCTATAGTTGTTCTGTTCGTTTATCTTTCAACTAATTTTTAAAAAAATCCATCATATATTGCAGAATATCTAATTTTAATGCATTTTATCTGGTTACATGGATAGAATCTCAAAATTGACATTCCCCAACTGAAACTTATAATCATCAACTACTTGTTTAATTGTTTCATGGTGCAGGAAGTGAAGGCCAATTGCTTGAAGAGGCCAAGTTTATTAATCTTTCTCTCACATCCCTAGGCAAATGTATCAATGCATTGGCTGAAAACAGTCCCCATATACCTACACGGGATTCTAAGCTGACCCGATTGTTGCGTGATTCATTTGGAGGTCAAAACCAATTGTCTCTTGTAACTTTTTCTCTTTATATTCTTTTTCCTGTATGTGCAAAGTTTACTAAAATTTCAGGAATTTTCTTTGAAGGCTTAATATCGAAGTTTTTAATTTCCCTCGTTTAGAGAAGAATAGTCACTTCTAAGTAGCTTAGCTATGTATTAGATCCATTGCAAATGGATTCAGCTGAAAGAAGAATGTAACTTTCATTTGGGGTTCTTTGCAATATATCGTTAGTGCAGTTGCGCACCGTAGTTTTCACTTCTAGTGTTTGATGGCTTAAATGCCTTTGAATTGCAGTCACTTGTAGATTATCCAATTTCATATAGTGCAAATTCATTTTGATGGGGCTGCATCTTTTGATGCTTTAGTGCTATGTGGTCCTTCTGTTTATTAAAATTATTGACTCCTATATGAAACTTGTTTAACTTCTTTCTGTCAATTTGTTGTGCTATATATGAAACTCGTTTAACTTCTTTCTGTCAATTTGTTGTGCTACTCCCCTGGGTTATCTCAAGTCTTTTAACAGTCATCCTTAGCATTGTTACATCTAATTATAGGCTCTGCAAGGACGTCACTCATTATAACAATTGGACCATCTGCGCGACATCATGCAGAGACTGCCAGCACAATCATGTTTGGTCAACGGGTAAGTCGTGAGGGATTTCTTATGTAAACTGTTTTGCAAGTCTCATATCAAAGTAACTAAAAGAGAAAATGAGCTATTAAGTTGCTGTTGTTGTTTTTTTTTTTGTTGTAAAGTAAAATGAGCTGTTAAGTTGTGACGCTCTTCAATTTCTTTCACAGTTTTAGTCTATCATTTCAAACTTTTCAAAAGCTGTCATTACATATGTGGCTTGATATGGTGAGGGTTTATTAACTCCCTTCTTATATTTTTGCAGGCCATGAAGATAGTAAACGTGGTAAAGCTAAAGGAAGAATTTGACTATGAAAGTTTATGTCGGAAGTTAGAAAAACAAGTGGACAATCTTACTGCAGAAATAGAAAGGCAACAGAAATTGAGAGAGACTGAAAACTATGCATTTGAGAGAAAGTTCAAACAGAATCAAGACCTTTTTGCTGAGGCAAAGCATAACCTAGTCACAAGGTCTGAGGTAATTAATCTCCTATTTGTTTATCATACTTCTTAACTGATTACTTAGTTTCTATTATAATTAGCCAACTTTTCTTTTCATCCTCAACACTCAAATGTGTCTTTCAAAGTCTTAAGATATTTACTGGCTCCTAGCTTCTAGAGAAAGAAAATAGTCATCTACAATTGAAGTTGAAAGAAATGCTGAAAGAGTTGGAAGGCCAGAAAGCTCAGTGTGGATATTTAAATGATAAAGTTGCACAGTTGGAAATTAACTTGGAGAACAGTCAGGTATGTGTTTGTTCAAGGCTGAAGCTAGCAATTCTATTATTGACTTGAAGCACTTATACTGTTGCTTTGTAGAAACGCCAGCTTGAAAATTCCATGTATCAAAAACTTCTTGCTGACACGACCCAGATGTATGAGGACAAAATCTTGGAATTAGTAAGCCGGTTGGAAGATGAGCGATCCCATTCCAAAAGTACTGATGAACAACTAGCTTTAGTAAGGAAGCTGTTGGACGAGCATCAAAGGGCACTTGATGTTAGTACATTAGAAATCTTACTTTTGTTTTTTACTCTTTGGGTGATTTGAGCTTGACATTACTATCAATTTTTCACCTGAAAATTTAGTTTTTTTTTTTCATTTCTTTCATTTAGATATCTTTAGTTTTGGAAAATAGTTAATTTTATTACAAGTTTTATGAAGATGGCATAATGACTGATGCAGTTTGTTCTGGCTAGAAGCAACATCAGGAGGATAATTCTACATATCAGAAAGCACTTGCAGATTCAAAACAAGTGTATGAGATGAAAATTGCAGACTTAACAAAGCAGCTAGATGACGAGCGTGTTCATTTTGGAAATAGTGAGCAACAATTAGATTTGACACAAAAGCTCTTCATTGATTGCCAAATGTCACTTCAGGTTAGTTAAAGGCCTTCTTTTTAAAATGCATATTTGCCTATTTTGAAAGGTTTCATGTTTCTCCGTTTGAGATATTACACTGTTTTCAAATCCTTGTGTAAAGCATAACTCCACATCATAATGTTCTTCAAATTTAATGCAAAGGCTGAAGCTGTTTTCTTTAATGGCAGCAACTTGAAGTGGAAAGATCTACCTATCAGAAAGCCCTTGCAGATAACACTCAGATGTATGAGAACAAAATAAGAGAACTAGTTACGCAACTAGAGGATGAGCATGCTCGTTTTGAACAAACTGAAGAACAATTGTATGTGGCAGAAAAGCTTCTCAGAGATCACCAGGAGTCAATGCAGGTTAAGTTCATTTCAAATTTGGTTAGGCTGTGCGCTTCAAATGTTGGTTTAGTTCGAAAACTGACTCTACAACACATATATGTGCACAGAAACGCATCATAATATAAATGTTATTTACTGGCTAAATATCTTGCTTGCAAACCGTTTAGGTGTTACTAACACACACACACACACACTTCTGCAGCTTGAGCAATTTTCCAAAGTTATTTATCTCTGCATAATATGTGGTATTGAGAATCTCTAAATCATGCCAACCAATTTGCACATTGCAGGAGTTAAAAGAAATTGATGAACTAAAGAAAAAGTCTGAAGAAATGAATCAGCAATATGAAAATAGTCACAATCAATTGCAGTCCTTAAAATCAGCATACGAGAATCTGTTAGAAGAGAAGGTATGGTTTAACTAAATACAGATCATCTTGTTGTTTGTTTTGTTAGGTGTTTGAATGTGCACTAACCTTAGCTCTTCTGCAAACTGATATCAAGTCAATACTAAATGAAGAACTTTGTAACACAAAGCAAAGGCTTTTGCTTGAAGAGAAACAAAGGACGAGCATTGAGTATGAATTAGGCAAATTAAAAAAGAATGCATTTGAAACCCACAGCGAGTTTGAGGTTGCTTTCCCTACACAATTCTTTGGATCTGATTCTTAAAATACCATTGTCTTACTTAATTCTGTTCTTATGACAAGAAATCATACATGAAGGAGAGTATCAATAAAGGCTATCCAGCATTTGGAAGCCAAGTGGGTTTTCATAAGTCCACCGTAAGAGAGAGTCTGTCTGGTCAGAGGGCAACCATAGCAAAGTTTTGCGAAGAAGGTAGCAGCAATGTATTCAGAAGTCAAATATCTATAATTCTTTGCACTCAGAATTAAGTTTGGATGATAGTTTGGTTGACAAGTTGTGATTCTATGCAAATTTAGTTGGGCTTCAAAAGATACTGCAGTTGTTGTCATCTCAAGACTCTGATGTCCAAATTCATGCAGTGAAAGTAATTGCCAATCTTGCTGCGGAAGGTACGTTAGCATTTGGATTTTAAGGACTTTGACTATAATAACTAACATTTATATGAATGCGAATAAGTGTATTTGTTTGTTGTATTCCTTGTTAGATTGTCAGGGACCTTAAATTAGCTCGTTACAAATGCAAGATAATCGTTTATGTTTCTCAGATTCTAATCAAGAAAAGATTGTGGAGGAGGGAGGTTTAGATGCGTTGCTTATGTTGTTAAAATCGTCACAAAATACAACTATACTTAGGGTGGCCTCTGGGGCCATTGCTAACTTGGCGATGAATGGTAATTCATAATCTTTTCTCCCTTATATTTGGATCTAAATTTGAGGCAGTGATGGAAATTATCTATCTGCAGAAATGAATCAAGGATTAATAATGAGCAGAGGTGGTGCGCAACTACTGGCAAAGACTGCAAGCAGAACAGATGATCCCCAAACACTTAGAATGGTAGCTGGGGCACTAGCCAATTTATGTGGAAATGGTAAGTACAGATTGTGTGACAATTACATGAAAATAATGACTCGAGTTATCATGTATAATTGAGATGTGAGTTGTCGACTGGTATTGGATATCTAGTTTTGCTTTGACAGATCACTAGAAGAAATTCATGCACACTTCTTGTTGTACAACAGAAAAATTACACGAGACAATAATAGAAGAGGGAGGCATCAATGCGCTTTTAGCAATGACTAGATCTGGAAATAATGACGTCATTGCTCAAGTTGCCAGGGGCCTGGCCAATTTTGCAAAGTGTGAATCCCGAGGAATAATTAAAGGTTTGTAACTACGCAACTTTGACCCTATATTCATTTACCTATATTTTGTGGGAATAATTATATTAGAATTTGTAAAAATATAATAGTCTTCGGTCGTTCAGGAAAAGCTTTATAAGATTGGATCTATATAACTAAAGAACTTAAATGTAATACAATGATATAGCATGATGTATATTGTTAGATATATGTTAAAATCACAAAGGATTCAATTTAACATTAAAAAGTATTCAATCATGTATATATATCTCAAAACTAAAAATTATTAATATAAAAATCATGTAAAAAATATAAAATTTTTCTTAAACATTATTATTAAGAGTTCAATTACAAAAGATGCACAGGTATTATTGTCTTTCAGAATGTTGCAATTTTGTTAAAAAAAATCTTGTGATTTGACAATTGATATTATGTCTTCTAAATTTGATAATTCAAAATGTAAGCCCTAAAAAGGACAAGAAAATTTATCAAGTCCGAAAAATTTTCTAAATAATTTATTCTTATATAATAAGAAAATAATTGCATATTCTTGTGTGCATGGCATTAATTGTCTAGGATTACCAATAAATATCATGTCTATATCCCAAAGAATTGTTGTCTTGTACAAATTAACTGTTCTTCAAATATATTCTACAGTCCATACTAAGCACATGTTTTCACCTAATCCATCCCTAACGGAAGAGTTGTTTGATAATAAGTAATACAATTACCTTAATATATAGCTACTTCTAAGAGTAATACACTACTGAATATTATTGGGTCTAGATCAACTAATTCTAGATGTCGAAATGTACTGGTTAAAAGAATAAATACAATTATTCTTAAGGCATCTAACCTTCTCTTGTGACTTGCAGGATATAGAAAAGGTCGTTCACTGCTAATTGATGAAGGTGTTCTTCAATGGTTGGCTGCTAGCTCCGACACCCCTTCATCTTCAGCCAGACGTCACATCGAGCTCGCTATATGTCATCTGGGACAAAACGGTAAAAGGGCTAGCTGTTTAATCGTTCTAAATATATGTTCACATTGGGAGTTTTATGTCATTCTCCACATAAGAATAAACGTCTGCTTCGTGCAACTCTGGCAGAGGACAACGTAGAGGAGTTCGCTTCGAGTGGAGGGTTTGAACAACTTGCAAGGATATCCACAGAATCCAATAGAGAGGATATTCGTAACCTAGCAAAAAGGACGCTGAAGATGGACCAGTTACTTTCAAGGCGGAAGTGAAACCGAATTCTGTAAAAGTTCAGCAATTTTAGTCTTGCTGGTTGTATATGTTTGTTAAAGTCGCTTCCTATGTAACATAATCAAATGAGGTTATAATCAAAAGAAGAAGAAACTCGAGGCCCTAATATTACGTACGAAAATAGTGAGCGACGGAGTTAAAAAAATAAAGGTTTGTTCTGATAGGGCCCTTTTTCGAAAAGGTTGAATTGATATGTATGAAACTAATTAGCAGCAAATAGTGGCAGTTAAGTAGTTATAACTGGTTATCAGTAAATAATTATTTTTGTGAAAATAGATCAGTTAGAAATCTCCACAATATATTTACACTTTTAACATAATACATGTAATCCTTTTAGAAACTCCATATATTTACGGAAGACATACATACATGAAATAGGTGGATTGTTACGTTGTCAAATATGTTATGTGTTAAGAACGATTCCAAGCTATCACATTTTGAAGAAACATTGAACCTCAGCTTGAATCATGGACTAGAAGGTGATGGATCTGTGACTGGTAGGCGACGGAGAAGACCCCGAGTTGGTGATGGATTTGTGGCTGGAAGGCGACGGAGAAGACCCTAAGATTGTGAGAGCTTGCTTTTGGCTAGCCTCTGAAGGTGATGGCCTTGTTGTGAAGGGATTGACCGCCGCTAAAGAAGCTTCTCCTGTAGAGCTGAGAAGGTTGAGTCCGTCCAACAAAGAAGTCTCTTAGTTGAATTTTCCTCCTTTCGGCAAGCCATAGAATTGAAGCTAAAGCTCACACCTTTAGGGCTTGTTTGGTTGGACGTTAATTAATGGAATGGAATGAAACAGAACGGAACAGAACAAAATAGTTTATAATGGAATGGAATGTAATATAGTGAAGAGTTGTTTGGGAAGAATGAAAGAGTTCATAATGTAATGTAGTGAAATGTTGTTTGGAAGATGGATGGAATGGAATGTAATATATAATAAATGACTATTATACTCCTTATATTAAAATGATTATTGCAAGAAGTTTAACGTTATGATTTTAAAGAAATCATGTCAAGTTAAAAAGTCACGATTTAAGTCACAATAGTGACAAATAATTTTTTTATACGTTTTTTATTTAAAAATAATAAAAAATTATTATTTTATTATTAATTAATATACAATTAATTATTAATTATATAAAAATGTTATTATTAATTATTTAATAAAATTTATTACATCAAATTTTATTTTATTCTATTCCATATGATTTATATTTAAAAATAATTTATTTATATTTTTATTTATATAAAAATATTTTTATTTATATAGAAACATGGAAAGTCTTTCTTTGTTTCACTCTGTTTAGATGATCATTTCATATATCATCATACTAATACATTTCAACTGGCTCGTAAACATACATTCCAAAAGTTCTATACAGTTTCTTGCGCTAAAAAATTGCATGCATTAGCCAATATACATAAAACAAAACTGGTTTGTCTATTACGTACAACAATGGCAGACTCCTGATGACAATTTTACTTATCATTCAGTTCAAATGGACTTGACAAACTTTGTAATTAAGAATCCAGCTTCAACCTCTGTACTTGGTTGTAATTCTATAAACAAACAAAATGCAAGGTGATCGGGAAGTCAGGAACCGACCACACAATTGCAACCAGCAAAATGGCAAGTGTAGACCGTTCTCTTCTGCCTCCTAACTGCTTCAGCAGCCAAACAGGATCTGTTTTCTGCTTCAGCAACTTTGTAAGCTGCTGCTATTGTTGCCTCCTCCACAATCTCACTAAAGAATTAAAGAAATATTAACAAGAATTAGATATGTACTGAGTAGCTACAAGGAAAATTCTTACATTGGTAAGAAGCTACTTTAGCTACCATTGATTGAAGTTGGTAGAGAAGCAATTATAAGCATTGAAATAACGACAAGGTAAGAAAAACCATTTGCAATCAGTCTTCTTTTGACATTGAATGTCGTTGCTTTTAATTCCACAATCACCATTTGA
>JANZXR010000172.1:19835909-19862844 GCA_027575705.1 Erythroxylum echinodendron | reverse complement strand
TTGTCTCCAAAAGTTACTGATCCTCCCTTCTTATCTTGAAGATCTAGGAACATAGACCTTCTTTCCGTCATGTGTCATGAGCATCTACTGACCAAATACCATTGGTGTTGGCTGCTTTTTCCAAGGAAGGAGATCTATAGTAGATATTATATTCTTTTTAGGTACCCAAATTTTCTTCGGTCTTTTAGGGTTAGTCTTAGAAATATTCATAAAATAAAAAGAAGACTAGTGAAATTTCTTTCTATAAGGAACAAACTTCTTTTTGTAATGGACATTGCTTTTAGTAAACCCTAAACCACTCTTATCATTAGGGTGTCGATAATTTCTAAGCATATCATTCATTTTCTTCGTACTTTCAGTAAAGTTTAATAAATCTGCTGAGAGAGAATTAATCATTTGTTTCAACTTACTAATTTCCTCAGATCTATCAATAGAAACTTTTTTCTTCATATCGTTTACTTGTTTCTTAAGACAAATGTTTTCTTTTTGTAACACTTCTGTGTTCCTCAAGTTTTCGACAAACTTTCTTTTTAAAGATTTATACTGCTTTAATATAACATATAAATCTTCTAACAATTCTAAATATTCATCTTAAAGTTCATTAAAGTTAGAAGTTACCTCCTCGTCACCCTCTTTTTCGGCTACCAAGCATATATTTGCTTGTTCTGATGCTTCTGAATCAGAATTAGATTTAGATGAATCCAAATCTTCCCAAGTTGCCATCATACTCTTTTTATTACCTTTATTCTTCTTCGATTCTCTTCTAACTAACAGACATTCAAACTTGTAGTGTCCTGGTTTGTTACACTCGTAGAAAATGATAGAGGTCTTGTCGTTTTTGACTTCTTCTTTGCTATGATCTTGATCAGATTCACTGGTATCATCATTCTTGACTTCTTCTATTTTTAATGCTTTTGACGAAGAACTTCTATTTCTCTGAGTCTTGTGATTTTTCTGACCAGCCTTTAATGCTATAGATTCGTCTCTTTTAGGTTTATCTTCTGCATTAAGCTCTACTTCATGTATCTTCCAAGAACCAAGCAATTCATCTAGCTTTAGTTTACTCAAGTCCTTGGCTTCTTGTATTGTAGTGACTTTGGGTTTCCATCTTTTCGGCAGACTTCTAAGAATCTTCCTCACATGGTCTTGATTATCGTAGATTCTCCCAAGAGCTTTAATTCCATTAACAATAGTTTAAAATCATCCAAACATCTAATCAATAGATTCATCTTCTTTCATTTTAAACAGCTCATACTAATGTACAAGAATACTGATCTTGGACTCTTTCACCTGGTCTGTGCCTTCATGTGCAATGGATAGAGTGTCCCACATCTCCTTCCTTTGTAGTTGCATCCATGAACTTTATCATACTCACTTCTACTTAAAGCACAACTCAAAAAGAACTTGGCCTTTGAATTTAGTTGAAATCTACCTTTGTGATCAGCTGACCATCTATTACGAGGAACGCTATTTCCTTCATCATCCATTGGTACATACGTTCCATTCTCGATGATATCCCAAAGATCAATGTGCGTGGATTCTATAAAGAGACACATCCTCTCCTTCCAATAATGATAATCTTCACCATTGAGCGCAGGAGGTCTTGTGACGGAGGTACCTTCAGCTATAAAAACATGTGATTTAGCCATGGATCTTTGTCCTCATTTTGTAAAAGTGGTTTTTGGAAACCGTTCTCCGATACCAATTAAAGTAAATCACACGTTAATATAGAAATTACATACAATATATGATATACACAAGAAGGGGGGTTAATTGTGTATTCTTTTCGTGAATATAAAATCTTTAATATTTCTTAATAAGAACTTCTCTAGCTTGTTAAAAGAATATCACAAAAATGTTATCTAGTTAAATCACAAATAACTTCTATATACTTGTTTAAGAACAAAATAGAATAAGTTGAGGGATAGAAGATAGACACTGTGATTTTATACTGGTTTACCCTAAACCGTGGGCTATGTCTAGTCCTCAGAGCTCTTCTGAGTATTCATTATACTTTAACAAATTACAAGTATTCTTTCTTCCTTCTAGAGCCTCTTCAGGTCTCTTATACCAAGTATTCTTTCAGCTATCTTAGCCTATTCTTTCTCTCATTAGAAAGATATCGTAAGCTATTGTTATAGTAGGTTTAGCTCTCTAGTATCGCACTATAGAATTTTTCTAAGTATACACTCGAATGCTCAAAAGATGTAAGATCAAAAGTTTTCTGAAAGGTTGAGAAGTTGTAAAGTTATTCAATCTTTAACTACGACTAGTGTTTATAGTCTAAGTCGCCAACCGCTTCTCGACTCTTGATAACTGCTTCTTGATTCTTGATAACCACTTCTTAAATCTTGATAACCGTTATTTAGTTGAGTTTTATAACTAACTCCAACTAACTAACTGCTCGACATACTAACGTATCTTCTACTTTGTATCATTTGTGTTTCACTTCTTCTGTATCTTTACTTCTTTTGTGCTTTATTTCTTCTGTGTTTTGTTTCTTCTGTATCTTTACTTCTTCTGCGCTTTGTTTCTTCTGTATTTCGCTTCTTCTGTATCTTTACTTCTTTTGTGCTTTGTTTCTTCTGTATTTTGCTTCTTCTGTATCGTTACTTCTTATGTGCTTCTACTTCTTCTGTGTTTGGCTTCTTCTGTATCTTTACTTCTTCTGTGTGCCTACTTCTTCTATATCTTGCTTCTTCTATGCTTCTACTTCTTCTCTACTTTGCGCTTCTTCTGTGTTTTATTTCTTCTGTGTTTTTCTTCTATGTCTTTCTTCTTCTGCACACTTAACATACTCATCAAACTAGTTCATTTATTTATAACATTATTATTATTTGATTGTCATCAAATTAATTATCGTAAAGTCCTCCTGACTTAACAAGGGGTAGTATGAATTTCTGGTGAATGAGTTGATTGAAATGGAGTAAAAAGACTAGTAATAAAAATTGAAGTGTTGGGTTGTAGTGAATGGAAGTCTGAGAATTTCTGGGAATGAATAATGAGATAGTTAAAATTTTGATCTGAAACTTCCATGAATTTACTGTATTGATAGATGGATTTTGACAAACTGATCTTCATGAAAATTGTAGATCTTTCTTTTAACTTTCCATTGGTATAAAATTTGGAACTTTTTGAGTTCTGGACCAAAAGTTATGGAAGTTTGAAGTAGAGATTTTAGTAAAGAAGAAAAAAAATTGCGCATGACGGTGACCTTGAGGTATAGTGAAAATGCGACTTTAAAGTTTTCAGGGGTGTTGAATATCCGATGGTTTTTTGAAAATATCTTTTTTGTCCAACCTCCAAATGAGATGAGATTTAAATCATTAGACTCGTAAGACATTGCTCTACCTCTCCACAAAAAATCATAGCCATATGAAATAAATTGAGAGAGATTAAGTGATAAACTTGGACGGGTCTAACTTGTGCTCTCACCCAATTTTTGTCTTTATCTGTCACACTCGTGACTCTTGCACACTCATGTTCCTCTCACGCCCATGAATCCTGTACCCCTATGACTTTCCTCTATCACTCCCATGAGTTAATTGCAAGACTCATGTTTATTTATCACATCAAGTTACTGTTTTCCTCAATAGTATCCATGACTTGCAAATAATCTAACCACCCGAGAGGAATTTGCAAACTAGACAGTCCTGTTTCTTTTGACCATAACTTATCATCTAGATGTCCAAATGAGATGATCTTTGATTTGTAATAAACTAGAGACATAGGAATACAAATAATTATTAGAATTGTCATTCAGTCTCTAAGATGTTTAATGTTTGGATGGAAGTTATCCATAGTACACTATTTTTGAATATGAATAGTCCGAAAATGTTTGAGGCATATCTTCCAAATTACTGAACCAAGTTGAGTGATTTTGGTGTCAATAGAAACATAAGACATAGAGAAACAATTTTCTAGAAGAGATTATGACCAAATTACATCAGTTTCACCTTCTAATTGAACGTCAACAGTAGATCCAAAAGTGTGTCTAATAAAAATCTAAAAGTAAGCCAATGAGAAATGAATTAAGATTTTAATGATTTTAGTGAGATCCGAACCTAAGTAGAAATTATATTTAAATGAGTTTTGACATGGGAATGATTTTGTGATGAAATTGATCGAAAGATACCCATGATTATCATGAACATGCATTGTACATATTTTATATACATACATATGCATAAATGAATACTTATAATTGAGCTACAGTGTGATATATGTATATTGCTTGTTTTAGAGGAGCAATTGGAATGTCAATATCTAGACGTTGCCGAAACTTCGAGGCAATAGCTTCATAAGCAATCTGTGACTAACCTAGATGGTCTTACTCAATTAATTGTTTGTGTTAAATTATGTTTGAATTATCTTATCAATGTGAAATTGATTGTGTTGATTCCGGACAATTGATTGTCCGAGGAGTTCTATATTCGGGACTGTATTGGAAGTACTACTTGTATATGAATGGAAAGAACTAATTGTTTCTTAAATTTATTGACTGATTATGAGATGCATTTCATACATGAATTTATGATCAGATAATGAGAGTTGTGACCTGAGTAGCCACCAAAAACGAGCTTAAAGCTCTGAATGTGATTAAGAGACAAAGGCTCACTATATAAAAATAAGCCCTGTATTCCTAACGAATAAGGGACAGTATAAATGAGCCCGGTATCCACAATGGATATTGGACAGTTTAGGCACTCGGTCACAACAATGTAATAATTTGAAAAGAGTCACATGTGCATTCTATATAAATTGTATTAATTATGTTTGATTGATTGAAATGCGATTGTCTCACTCTTAAATGAAAATTTGATGTGATATTATATGAAAAATAAAATGATGCAAATTATTTGTTATGTGGAATGATATGTTGCATGAATTGAGAGAACTATCAATGATGGTTACCTCATCTGAGTTCGCAAAACTCACTCAAAATTGCAAGTTGACATTTCAGGACACAGAGAGGATTCTAGCTATTGAGAGACTGTACAAGAAGCTTAATTCTGGTACTTTTGTGAAGAAGATATGGCTCAAAGGTCGGTCAGTTGGACTGAAGGATTTAGTTAGATCTTTTGTAATTCCTCTTTCATGTAGTACATTTTGTATTAGGATATAATGATGTACATGTATAGATTTTTAGAAAGCTACAATGTATGTGCATTCAGATTTATGAAATGAAAAGAGGAAAAAAAATTTTAATTTTGGAGACTTTCTTGTATGATAATAGATGCCATGATTAAGTTAGATTAATTTCCATGTAATAAAGTAAAATTGAGGCTATAACACACCATTGGTATAGGGTATGTACTAGAATGTCATAAGGGTGTTCTAGTATGTACCTTATAGCAGTAGGGGTGTTACAATACATGTACTATTTTGACAATGTCCCTAGGTCATGATCCGTATGTATATGCAAATATGATGTATGCAAATGAAATGAACTTCTTGAATTCTCATATGATGACTCAATCTAACAACTAAATTCCTAAGTATAAAAATGGGTTACTACAATTCTTTTCCACCACTTAAAAAATTTTGTCATCGAAATTTTTTTACCTGATTGATTAATCAAATGGGGGTACTATTCTCCCATGTTCTCTTTAGTCTCCTATATAGCTTTTTCTCTCGAATGATTCCTCCAAAGAACTATAAATAGTGGGATTATTCGGTTTCTTAATTGTTTTGTTTAATATCCCACTATCTTGACTAGCTCTTCTACATAATCAAATTACTTGCAATCTCTACTTCTTGTGTAGTTAGCATGTGGGTTAGGTCTGATCGATATCTATTAAGCATACTAATATGGAACACATTGTCAATCTGAGCCATCTCTATTAGTAGTGCTAATTTGTATGCCAATGGTCCAACTCTCTTTATAACCTCATATGGACTAATGTATCTAGGGCTGAACTTACCCTTTTTACCGAACCTTAGCACTCCTTGCCAAGGTAACACTTTTAAGAACACTTTATCTCCCACTTGATGCTTTATATCTCTCCGATGTTGATCTGCATAACCTTTCTGCCTATCTTAAGCTGCTTTGACTTTACTACGGGTCAACTTCATCTTTTTAATAATATCTTGAGTCAACTCTAGGCTTTTAATAATCCTTAGACCCTCTTCATCTCAATACAAAGGCGATCAACACTTCCAGCCGTATAATGCCTCATACAGGGCCATAACGATGCTATTGTGGTAATGAGTGTTAAAAGAAAATTCAATAAGAGTTACATATGGTCCCATGCTTCTTAGAACTCCAATACGCAAACTCTAAGCATATCCTCAATAGTTTGGATAGTCCTCTCACTCTATCCGTCTGTCTGAAGATGAAATGTTATACTGAAGTTTAGCTTTGTACCTAAAGCTGTCTGTAAACTATCCCAGAATCTGGAAGTGACTCCGGGATCTCTATCAGACACAATAGACAATGGAACGCTATGCAATCTCACAATCTCATTCACATATCTCTGAGCCAACTAGTCCAATGTGTTATTCTTTCGCACAGGTAAGAAATGTGTCAATTTCGTCAATCTATCGACAATAACCAATATGGTTTCATATTATCTCGGAGTCCTCGATAATCTTATAATAAAATCTATAATGATTCTCTCCCATTTCCACCTCAGAATAGGTAGTGACTGTACCTCTTCAACCGGAGCCTGATGCTCATTTAATCTATTGAAATTCAAACACTTAGCAACGTACTCCGTTACTTGCTTCTTCATCCCTGGCCACCAGAAATGTTGTTTCATCATATTGTACATCTTGGTTATACCAAGATGCATAGCATAAGCTGTCACATAAGCTTCCTCCAAAATCTCTTTCCTCTAATTGTTAACATCGGGTATACACAATCTTTGTTTCAAGTATAATGTATCATTTCTCAATTCAAACTCAGTATTCAAATCTTGTCTCAACTTCTCAATAAGCCTCTTAAATTCTGGATCTTTACTTTGGGCTTTCCTGATCCTTTCATACAATATTGGTCTAAGCTTTAGTGTAGCTAACAGTGTTTCATTCTGTCCTAAATTCAACTCAATATTTATTGCTCTCAATTTTACTAGGTTTGGTAACCTCGAAATTTGAATCTGTGCCATAATACTATTATATTTTCTACTCAATGCTTCAGCTACTATATTAGCTTTACCAAGAAGATACGCAATCGTATAATCATAGTCTTTTAGCAACTTAATCTATCTCCTTTTTCTTATTTTCAGCTCCTTCTAACTCAACAAATATTTTAAACTTTTGTGATCTGTGAATATCTTAAATGTCTCACCATACATATAATGTCTCCAAATCTTCAAAGCAAACACCGCTGCAGCAAGTTCTAAATCATAAACCAGATAGATGAATTCATGTGGTCTTAACTATCCCGATGCATATTCAATTTCTCTACCATACTGTATCAAAACACATCCTAACCCTTAATGTGAAGCATCACTATATACTATATATCCTTTAGACCTAGGTGGAGTGGCTAACACAGGTGTTATAGTTAGTTGGTGTTTCAATTCCTCAAACTCTTCCGACACTCATTAGTCCATCTGAATGATACATTCTTCTTTAGAAGCGTTGTCAAAGGGGATGAGATCAAGGACAACCCCTTGACAAAACTCCTGTAATAACCAGCTAATCCAAGGAAACTTCAATTCTCAAATGCATTCCTCGAGGCTTCCTACTTTATTACTGCTTCAACTTTTTTTGGGTCCACTTATATACCCTATCTAGATACTATATGACCCAAAAATACTACTTGATCTAGCCAAAATTCACATTGATTAGACTTGGCATACAACTAGTACTCCCTCATAATCTACAGGACCAACCTCAAGTGCTCGAAATGCTCTTCACTACTTCTCGAATATACCAATATGTCATCGATAAACGTAATCACAAAGCAATCTACATAGGGTTGAAGTATCTTATTCATTAATGCTATAAAGATGCTAGAGCATTCGTCATTCTAAAAGACCCCACCAAAAACTCGAAATGTCCATATCGATTCCTAAATGTACTCTTTGTTACATCAGCTTATACTATCTTTAACTGATAATACCCTAATCTCAAATCCAACTTAGTGAATACCTAAGCTCCTTGCAATTGATCAAGTAGATCATCAATTCTCAGTAAAGCATATTTGTTTTTCAATGTCACCTAATTCAACTACCTATAATCGATATATAGCCTCAAAGTTCCATCTTTTTTTTCACAAATAATACTAGAGCTCCCCAAGGTGATACACTAAGTCTAATAAAGCCCTTACCCAACAACTCTGAAACAACTCTAGCAATTAGGAATTAAGTTCCATAAGTTCCATCCTATAAGGAGGAATCCATAGAGGAGCAGTACCTAAAACTGGGTCAACCATAAATTGCACCTCTATTTTTGGGGGGTAAACCCAGTAATTCACTGGGAAACACGTCTGGAAAATTCCTAATAACAACAAGAATATCTTAGATCGTCTGCCCAGTACAAGTGTTAGTCACGTAAGCTAAGTAAGCCTCACAACCACCCCGAATTAGTCTAAAGGGATTTATCGAGGAAATTAATATGGCTAGTACTGCTTGACTAGCACCTGAAATATCACCCTTGGCTGAGTAGGGGATTCAATAATCACCGAGGCAGTTCATCACAGCCCTATGTGCGATAAGCCAATCCATACCTAGGATAATATCTATCTCTCTCAATTGCAAGACTATTAGGTTAGCTTTCAACTTGGCCTGATCAATCTGAATAATACACTCTTTACATACTTCCCCAATTAATGTAGTACTGCCTATTGGAGTACTCACCACTAGGCCACATTTCAACATTTCTCTCTTACAATGCAGTCTAGATGTCAGATGTGGTGTGATGAATGAATGCCTAGATTCTGGATCTAGCAACTCGAATGCCTCAAATTGAAAGACATGTAACACACTTGTAACGACATCTGGGGAATTTTGAGCCTCTTGTCTGGTAATGTCATAGATCCTGGCTTGAGACTATGGCTAATTGCTTCGCACCTCAGTTCTCGCACTAGGAACTGCAAAACTTGTTTTACCCCTACCTCTGTGTCTTTGTCCGACTTCACTGACTCTACTCTGCTGGAAAATCATTTCAGTTAGTGTTCCTCCTCTCACTCCCGACTACGCTCCAACGATAGCAGGACAATCTCTAATCTGATGCTCGAAGGAGTCACAACGTAGGCAAGCTTCTGATAGCTTCCAACATTCACTACCATGTCTCTTCCCACATTGCTCATAGCTAGGCATCTGTGGTGGTTGCCTGCTATAAGTCTGCCCTCTAAATGCCTGATTTGTACTAGAATAACCAAAACTACCTCTCGGCCTAAACCCTAACTATCTCGATCTTAGCTATGATTGTGACAGTCTACTCAGGCATTTACTGAATCTTTTGCCAGAATCAGCTCGTAATTCTCTATGCCTGTTCATTTTGGACTCCTTCCTATACTCTGCTTGTCCATTTTTTAGTAGTTGCTCAATTATGATTGAAGTAGCTCTTAACTAAATGAAATTGCTCAAATTGGTAATTGCTAGCCTTGTTCTAATTTCCATATCTAGCCTATCTTTAAACCATCTACATTTATCCTCCTCTGTTGGAATCAAGGCTGTAGGATACCCTATCAATTCATGGAACCACACTTCATACTCAGTTACTGTGAGATTCCACTGTTTCAAATTAAGGAACTCCTTCATCTTTCTATCCAAATAGATCTTAGACATATAGTTCTCTTTAAAGACCATCAAAAAGTCCTCCCAAGTCAATCTACATGGTTGGGCAAAACTACCAGGAATGGTCTTCCACCATTAGCAAATTGGACCTTATAGTAACAAGATGGCATAATCAAACCTCATTTAATTCACAATCCATTTAGTCTAATATTCTTTCTATCAACTTCAATTAGCTCTCTACCTCAGTAGTGTCTGTATTTCCATAAAAGTTTACAGCTCCCTATTTTCTAAGCTTATCATACCTCTTTTCTCTCCTCTCAGGTACTCTCGAGGGCATTGCCTTAGACTGGGGCATAGGAGACTCTCCATTGGCTCTTATTGACTCAAGGTCAGCTGATTCAACAACTTAGTCCCTTATGGCAGATGGCCTATAGCAAACAACAATTGTGATCACTATACGAATTTCTCCCCAGATATCTTATTAAACGACTCCTATATGTCCCTAGAGATGCCAAACCATGCTCTAATACTAAAAATTAAAACATCACACTTCTATGGAGCACATACTCGACATTCTAGAGACCATACGAGCACATACCCCATGATAGTGGTATGTTAAAGCAGTCACATCACTTATCGTGACATCATATAGAGCATAAACATTTCAAAAAAACTAAGTTCCCTTATTTCATTCATGAACATAAGCATACATTATCGTTACATTCCTTGCATTTGATTTATAAACATAAACATCCATTTGTCATTACATTCATAACTTCTGGTTATACAATACGTAATATGTAAAAGTTCGCAACTCTATACAAATTGTACAACATAAAACTACGTAGTGGATCAAAATATTCTATCTAGATGCTTCAGTATTAGCTGACCACACCTTTGAGCCATTTTTGGTTCCAAATTGGACAATGCTAAGTTGCTACTAGATTGTCTTAGAGATTAGGTTATCCCTGTACTTGAAAATCAACGATGCAATTTTGATGAGTTTGCGAACTTAGTGAGTGAACCATCATCGACGTGTTCACTCAAGTTAGGACACAATATCGCAAACACATATAATCCAGGTTCTCAAACACATCATATTATTTAAACTCAAATCCTAATTATCACATCATTTAATTGTATACCAAATAACAATATATGTGTCCCACATTTTAACAAACACATTAAAAACACAAACATTTTATAATACTATTTCAACATAATTTAGTAAATATCTTAAAACAGTTTATATAACACATACATGATATATATATATATACACATGTGACTCCACTTTCTTTTAAATTTTATTGTGACCGAGCACCTATTTAACTGTCCCGTATCTATTGTAGATACCAGACTCATTTCATATACAATCCCATACCCATTGTGGGTACTGGGCTTATTAAATCATTGAGCCTATGTCTCTGTGCACACATTTCTATGCTTTAAGCTCTTTTCTATACTTTGGTCGCTCTGGTCATAACTCCTTTATCTGATCATGCATATCAATGTCAGAACATGCATCATTTCACATAATATGCTAGCAATCACTTCCATCCAATGTACACAGTCATTTATCACATTGTCGGACCCAAGTCCAGCATTCAACATTCAGTTGAGCATTTATTTCCCCCATTCACATACACATAATTAACACTCCCAATACAGTCCTGAATATTACACTCCTCAGACAATCAATTGTCCTAACTCATTAATATCACAATCATATCCAAATCATTTCAATATATATAGATAAAAGGATTAAACAAAAAAAACAATTCAAACAAAAGCACATATCTAATTGAGATCACAAATCTAGGTTACTCATAGTATGCTCCAAATTAGCTATTACCTTGATGATTCGGGAATGTCTAGATGATGCCGATCAATTTTTGCTTCTATATTATACAATACACACATTTTTACATATTACTAACTTGTTTAATCAAATAAGTACTCAATCATACACATGTATATGTGTTATATTCAATGCCTGCTCAATTGACTATCCTAAGTATGTAACCTTATTCATAAGTCTTACTTATTTATTCATCATAGCTTGTATATATCTTATTTGCAATTAGGTTATGCTTCAAGTAAGTTTGATTACTCTCAATTCATCAATCATACATTCACTAATCCTTTTCTAGCATTATAATTGCAAAATTTCCCAATTCTCATTCAATCATGCTTAATTCTCTACCCATATCCTTTGAATCACATTTACATTCATAAGGACATCTTTATATGATTAACAACTCATACATCTCAAATTCATATACATTGATAACAATAATCCAATCCTCAAGTTATAACATCAATTATCAACCTAAACTCATCAAACACTCAACCAATTGATTCAACATCAAACTAAGTTCATCTTAAGCCATAATCAAGTCTAAAAGCACCAAGATAATGTAACTTATCCTTAGTTAATTCCATAATCACACAAAACAACATTTTCTTCACTTCAAGGCCTTTCCCACCATCATGTAAGCCTTCCCACGATCATGGGATGAGTGAATAGAAAGTTCACCCTCCACTTACTTCGATTTCGTTTACAACTTTATTTTCAGGACAGGTTTTTGGGTCAGTTTTGTATGGCCATATAGAAAATGAGGTATTTAGGAAACACATTCTTCTAAAAAATTGTTCCTATATGTATTAAGTTTCTAACGACATAAAGTTAATGTTGTTTGGTTTAGTATTCTGTGACTTATACCAAAAATACTAAAGACTATTCTCAAACGATGACAACACCCAGTACTCAACTTCAAGCCAAAGTTCAAAGCCATTATGGAAAAAATTCAAATTTAATTCCTTTATGAAAATTGTATCCATATAGCTCTAATTTAATATAAATTAAAAATGATCCCATTTAGATATATATATATATATTTCAAGATATGGTCAAAATATAGATGCCTATTTAGTGGAAACACTCCATCTAACATATTCTAGCACACTTCATCATCAACCTTACATGCAATTCATCCCTAACCAATCTTTATGGGTGTTATGCTCACATATAAATTAATAAAGTAATCAAATACTTACTTGTTTATCTCAAGATTTCCTCAATCAACAAGCTAAGCAAGTCTCCCAAGCATCAAACATATATTAAAAATGAGATAGGATTAAAGGGTTTCAATTTACAAGATAAGGGTTACGAAATTTTACCAAACTTTAAAGGTTTTAGGGATTGTGTAAAAATGTCATAGGTGGTAGGAAAGAAGGAGAAATAATAGACCAAAACATAAAAGATGGTGATCTTACAAGAGTAAGAAACGTGGACAAGGTGTGTGGTGAAAAAGATAGACATATGTTATGCCAAGTGTCAAGCTAAGAGCCATGCTATGTGTTTTTCTCCTACACTCCCAATTGTCACTCCCTTATTAGTCCATTTGTTATTTAATCTCTAGACTACCATATGTCACTCAACTATACCTCCATTTGTCACTTTTTTATTCAAGCCAATTGTCACTCTATTATTAATGCCACATGTCACCATCTCATAAGCTCATTAAGCCTAAATTCCCAAATATCATTTTATCTTGCCCTTTTAACACTTCTCTTAAACTAAATGCACATATCACTTTATCAATCACTCAATTAGAATAATAAATTCCCAATTCACTAATTGTAATTCATCAAACAAAATTCAAGATATAATCAACACACACAAGCATGTCATAATCATTTAAGATCTTTCATACCCTAGGATATATTAGTGAGTGCACGTACTATTTTTACAATGTCCCTAGATCATGATTCACGTGTATATGCAAGTGTGATGTATGCAAATGAAATGCATTTCCTGAATTCTCATATGATGACTTAATCTGACAGTTAAATTCCTAAGTATAAGAATGGGCTACTACAATTTACCATCTTATGACAACTGCTAGAATTGCTCTTGAACAGGCACAACCTATTACTTATTGTAATCCCTCTTCTGGTATGCTTGTTGACTAGGAGAAGCAGGCTCTTAGTGCTTTCTCTTAAGCATTGAGATTCCATCATTATCTTTTAAAGCAAAGATCTAGGATAAGTTGGTTGTAGCATAGAGACAAAAACTCAACATTTTTATATAAAGCAATCTCTTCCAAATATGCTTTAAACAAAATTTTCTTGATTAGACACTTAAATTCTACCTTGGAGTCCTAGGCCTTGATCATCAAATCAACTTAGAAGAACTTCCTTAATCTATTAGGAATAAGTTCCAACTCTCTATCCTCTGCTATACACATCGAAGAAATTATTCAAGATCAACTTTCTCTTCATGAATTCAGTGCTCTCTCTACCCCAGTCTCCATTCAGGAAATCAACCAAGCTTTTAGAACTCTCCACCCTAAGAAAGCTCCAGGTCCCGATTGATTCAATATTAACTTTTTCTTTAAAACTTGGCACATTGCCAATGGAATGGTGGTTGATGTCGTGTTGGAATTCTTCAAAAGGGTAAATTATTAAGGGAGATCAATAGCACCGTAGTCATAATGATTCCCAAACGAACGAATCCCTCTAATTTTGGAGACTTTCACCCAATAGCCTACTATAACATGGTTTACAAAGTCATTTCTGAGGTATTTTCACTTATACTGAAAGATATTATCCTTAACTATATAGACCGTTTAAGGTGCTTATATTTCAAAAAAAACACAAGAAAGAAAGGATACAAAAATTGTTCCATGAAAGTAGAATTTCAAAAGGCCTATGATATGTTGGAATGGTCTTTCATCATTAATATCATGGATGCCTGTGGTTTTCTAGCTTAATTCATAACTTGGATAAATTAATGCATAAGCACTGTGACTTTTAAGGTCTCAGCTAACGGAGAACTGTAACATCCCATTTCCATATTAAGGGTTAGAACCCTAAATTTCTGTAAACAAGAAATAGCAATGAGAGATTAAGAAATTGTATTTCATGCTCATGCATAATATAGCATACACACATATATGAATATTGATTTTTGCACATTAAAATGATTGTACGTGCATTCATTGAGATTTTTGGGTATAATTAATTTATAAATGTGATTTTGGACATGAATTTTGGTTTATATGTATTGAAAATTGAATTGGTGAGTATAAATAATGGTTTAGAATTTTTGGTGAAATTTTAGGAAAATTCTGAATTTTGGTTATTTTTGGTCTAGGAAAGATGCAAAGTGGTAGGACAATTAATAAATGATAGTAGAATTAAGTGTTAATGGGCAGTAAAAATTATTGATAAGAGACATTAAGATTTAATGACAAGATTCATTAAAACTTGGGAGACAATTGGACTAGAAATTTGACACAGATGGACTGGTCATTAAAAAGGACCAGGTGAAAACCATAGAAAATAGGCATGTGCCAAGTAACAAGTGTCACTTACCACACCATATCTTAACCTACAATATTTTTCACTAATGAAAGACCAATTGATTTGTTCTTGATTCTTTCTTTCTTATTCTCTTCGTGACCTTCTCTATTTCTTTTCTTCTTCACTTCCACGATCCTCACGTCTCACCCCATCAACATTGAAGTTTTCTCTAACCCTTCACGTACTACTCTCATTTTTTGTTGTCATCTTCATTATCACAAAAAGAACTAACCCTATCACCTTTGAATGGTGATAAATGAATGGTGCTTGAGAAGCTAGGGTTAAGTGTGGTTTGAAGACATTGAAGCTAAACAAGTAAGTATAAAGCATTACTATTCATGTCTTGTTAAATGAAACAAGTTTTGAAGATAGTGAGATATTAATTGTTCATGAAATGGTGATGTATATATATGTAAATTGTGAATGAAGAAATAACCTTATAAATGTATTGTTTTTATATTCATAAGTTGTTGTAGAGATGATTTTGAAATTGAAAGAGCATTAAAATGGTGTAGAAAGAGGTACAGAAATTTAATTTGTAAATGGATGTTCATATTCTGCTTCTGGATATGTAAAGCGTATCTCTTTGGTTGTTTTAGAGATGAACTAAAATGAGTTTAGAGCTAATAAGAATGAGTATTATGATGTCTTGAATTGAGATGAATTATGATGATATTTAGAAGTGAAATAAAGATAAGAAATGGAGTTGAATATGTGCAAAAATTTGGAGTTGAAAGTGTATAGGAATATGTTTTGTTTTTAATATCAATCATGGATTTTCATTTGTGTGTGTATGATATTGAGTTGAAATAGTGTTATGAATGAAGACGAAATGATAGTGTATTAAGCTAGAAATGATGACTAAGTTTAAGAGATGATATAAGTAGGTTGGATGAGTTGGAAAAAGTTAGAAAAATTGGAGAAGTTGTTGGGATTCTTATGGTGGAAGCATCCCACGATCGTGGGAATGCTTAGTGAGGTAGAAACTTTCTGCCAACAAATCCCACGATTGTGGGAAATTTTCCACGATCATGGGAATTGGTTAAACATAAAAAATGCATCTTTTAATCATAGTTTGCAACAACAAATGATTAGGCACTTTCCTATGATGCTTCTAGGCTTGAATGAAGCTTGAATTGAATGTCGAATAATGCTTAAATAAGTGATTAAATGAGTGACATATGTAGGGTGATAATTTAGGTTATAATGTAAGAATGGATTGTTAAATATTAAGTGTTCAAATCTGGAATTTTGAGATGTTATGGGAATGAAGGTGAACCTATGATGGCTAATGTGATTCCATTAAGGTGAATGATGAGTATTAAGTAAAGATAAATGATAAATGGGATATTTTGTGATCTTAGGAAGCTAAAGTAACCTTAGTGAATAATTGAATTATGATATTAGAATAACCAAGTTCTTTGAGGTATGAACCTAAATGTAAGCTTCACATACACAAATGATGTTGTTAATGATCAAGTGATGTGAATTAAGGATAAACACCCAAAGTAGTCAATTTGAACATGCATTATAATTACACATATACATATATGTACAATTAAATGTTTATGTGATTGTGAAATGAATAATATGTTCGCAATATGTGTATTGCATGATCTTGATATAGAGGATAGAACGTTCGCATCTAGACGTTTGGGGATCATGGAAGCAATTATTAATCTAGAGCATACTGTGAGTAACCTAGATAGTCTCACATGTTTAATTGTTGTTTTAATTTCTGTTTTGAATTGTTATATGATATGAATGCTTTGATTCCAGACATTGAGTATCCGAGGCGTTTGAAGCATTAAAAACTCATTAGAAGTGCTCATTGTATGTGAATTTGACTAAATAAGTGATTCTCAACTTAAATATTGAATGCCGGACTTAAGTCTGATGATAAATGTGGATGGGAATGTGAACGTGAATATGAAAGTGTAAGATTGAGCACAATTGATTGACTGAATACATGTGATGCATTTCATTACATACATGTATGATAACATAAAGGCTGTTGTGACCGGAGTAGTCACCGAAAACGAGCTTAAAGCTCAGAAAGTGAAAAAGAGCTTAAAGCTCAGACAATGGTAAGAGCCTTTGGCTCACTATGTAAAATGAGCCCTGTATTCCCAACGGATAAGAGACAGTTATTAATGAGCCCGATATTCACAATGGATACAAGACAGTTATAGGCACTCGGTCACAACAATAACAATTGGAAGTGAGCCTCATGAATATTGCATATATAATTGATATGCATGTTTAAATGATTGAAATACACTATTTGAATTATTTAAATATAAAATGTGAAATAAATGAATAAAGTGTTAATTGATGCTATACAATGAATTAATGAAGTGATGTGAATTATGTGATTACATAAACTGTCTGTGTTCTATTGTGTTATGAGTGAGCCATCGATGATCGGTAGCTCACTGAGTTCACAAAACTCAACAAAATTGTAACTTTTTTTCAAGCTTAGAGGAGATACCCAGTTAGACAAACTAGAAATATAGCCGCTGAAGTCGAATAAGAGATAGAGTTCGGGATCAGTTGCATTTGCATAAGTATTTAGTGATTTTTTGTTTATATTTGAATTGTATTCCACAACTATTATATAGTGTTTATTTGAATTATAAAGTTTATTGACATTCATATCTATGTATATTTGTACATGTAACAAGCCAAAGCGAGCTTCAGTTGCAATAAAAATGTGTTGTTTCTTGAATTTGATTTATTGTGAAATTGTAATGACATTTTTAATGCGTATGATGCCTTGAAAATTTTCTATTAAGTTTGACTGACCGTTCTAGCACATCACCCTAATAGAGTGTATTCTCGAATATCGTTTGTGTGTTAAGGAATACGCCCTACGGGAGTGGGGTACTACAAGAACTCTATAGGACAAGCATAGGGGCAAAATGAATCAAACAAGGGGATCCTATTTCCCCTTATCTATTCTCTGGCAATGGAAGTACTCAACAAGCTTTTACTCAGACTAGTGGACAGAGACCCCAGATTCAGATTTTATGGTAAATGTAAAAAGCTGAAGATATTCAACTTAAGTTTTGCAGATGATCTCTTCTTGTTTTCTAAAGTATACTGCAATCCAATGGGTCCCCTCACCAATGCCCTTAAACTTTTCAACAATATTTCAAGCCTTACTATCAATTACAGCAAAAGTCCATTAAACACATCCAAGAGTGCTTCCGACCTTGCCTCTATACTTGACTCAATCTCTGGATTTGAAATTCAGGAGCTTCCAATGACTTACTTTGGAATTCCTATATCTTCAACTAACTTAACCCTAAGTGATTACAAGTATTTGACATAACAAATTCTCAATAGGATCAACAGTTGGAGATGTAGAGAACTATCCATTGTAGGTAAATCTCAGTTAATCAATTTTGTCCTTTCTTCTATGGCTATTCTTTAAGGATCCCAGCTTGTGATTCCCAGATACATTTATAAGAAATTAACAGAATTTTCAAGAACTCTATCTAGTCTGGGTGCAAACTAACTTCTAAAGTTGGCAAAATAAGATGGACAGAAACATGCTTACCTTGTAAGCAATGAGGTCTTGGATTTATGACATCCAAATTAATGAATCAAATTATGCTCACCAAGAAAATGTGAAGGCAGATTCAAAGTAGGCAATCCTTATGGGTCATTGCTTACTGTATAAAGAAGAAATCCATTTGGTGTTTCAAAGTTTCCAATAATGCATCGGCTTTGATTAGGCAAATTGGCAAGATTAGAGTTAAGCTCAGGTCAAAATGATACTACCAAGTTGGCAATGGAGAAACATTTAGTTTATGGTTTGATCCACAGTTCAATCAAGATCTTCTTTACACCATCCCTGAAGTTCAATTGTTTAAAAACTCCATTAGTCCATATGCCAATGTAGCTTAGGGTTTAACTACATTACAACAATTCTCCAACAGAAGCTCTTACTTAAATAACATTGAACTATTATCCAGCTTCAACTTAACCAAGTAGGTAGAAAAATTGTATAGAAGTTAGAGAGCTTAGGTCAGCTCTCCGTTTCCTTAACTAAAATTATCTTCAGAGAGAATCATCCCAAGGTGTAGTGGTATCATATGATGTAGGGTAAAGACTTTTGTCTTAGACATGCTCATATTCTTTGGCAAGGATTTAGACTAAAGCTTGCTACGTTGTGCAGAATTGGAAGTTTCCTATAGATCCCTAATTGGTACTCTCTATGCAAAACTCAAGCATAATTGCACAACTATCTTTTCTTTTCTTACTCCTACTCAATCCAAATATGGAAATACATAATGGCTATATATGGAGTTCACAACCCTCCTACAACTTGGTTTGATATTATTGAGTGGAGTGTTCATCTCAAACTTTCATAAGAAGGAGACACTAATATTCATGGCTTTAGGTTACCTGTTAGCATGAATTTGGACTAAGAGTACTAACAAAATTTTTAAGTCTCTTACAAACACACCATTGAAAAACTCAAGCATCACACTAAAATAAATCAAATTGCACATTTTTATATATAAGCATAAGTACAAATTCATCTCCAAAGCATCATTGGAGTGGAAATTATCCTGTGCTGAACCATTACCAAAGCTTTAACATAGACATGAAAGGTCTTTAGCTACTCGAGCAAATATGTTACACAACTAGCATTGTAGAAAACAGAGTTGATTAATCTCCCATTTGATGTATGAACAAGTTAAATTATTGAATCCTTTACGGAGTTAGCCTCCTATTTATTAATTTTGTAAATCTTGTGTATATTATCATTTTTTTAAAATGAATTACCTTTTATTAAAAAATTAGTTTTTTGGGAGAAAACAATAATAAAAAATGATGAATATCGAAATCTAAGGTTGATAAGAGCGATGCAGCGCTCTGTTAAATTTTATATGATTGGGCCTAAATAAACTGAGCATATATAAGTCCAAATGAGGTTTAATTTTAAAACCAATTGGTACTAGGAGGAGTAACTCATTAGGCTTATATGCATGCTCAAGGTTATATATTCTTTCCATATGGGATAAAGTCCCACTTATATTTCAACACGCCCTCCTCATGTGTGTGCTAATTTGCGGCTCAACACATGATACAATCTATTGTGACGAGGTGGTGACGTGTAACCTAAGAGCAACCTGCTCTGATACCATGTTAAATTTTATATGATCGAGCCTAAATAAATTGAGCACATATAAGCGCAAATGAGGTTCCATCCTAAAACCAATTGGTACTAGGAAAAATAACTCATTAGGCTTATATGCATACGCAAGGCCATATATTCTTTCCATTTAGGACAAAGTCTCACTTATATTTCAACACGCCGCCCTCATGTGTGGGCTAATTTACGGCCCAATACGTGACACAGTCTATTGTGACGAGATAGTGACATGTAACCCAAGAGCAACCTTCTCTGATACCATATTAAATTTAATATAATTGGACGTAAATAAACTGAGCATATATAAACCCAAATGAGGATCTATCATAAAACTAATTGGTACTAGAAGGAATAACTCATTAGACTTATATGCATACTCAAGGCCATATATTATTTCTATATAGGACAAAGTCTCACTTATATTTCAACACGCCGCCCTCACGTGTGGGCTAATTTACAGCCCAATACGTGACACAGTCTATTGTGACTAGGTAGTGACATGTAACCCAAGAGCAACCTTCTCTGATACCATATTAAATTTTATATAATTGGACCTAAATAAAATGAGCATATATAAACTCAAATGAGGTTCTATCATAAAACTAATTGGTACTAGAAAGAGTAACTTATTAGACTTATATGCATACTCAAGGCCATATATTATTTCTATCTAGGACAAAGAACCACTTATATTTCAACACGCTCCCCTTATGCATGGGCTAATTTACGGCCCAATATGTGACATAGTTTATTGTGATGAGGTGATGACGTGTAACCCAAAAGCAACTTGCTCTGATACCATGTTAAATTTTATATGATTGGGCTTAAATAAACTGAACACATATAAGTCCAAATGAGATTCCATTCTAAAATCAATTGGTACTAAGAGAAGTAACCCATTAAACTTATAAGCATGCTCAAGGCCATATATTCTTTTCGTGTTGGATAAAATTATATATATATTTTAACACACTCCTCTTACGTACGTGCTAATTTACGGCTATCGTTCCTTGTTCATCGGCCCTTTTTCCTATTTTTCTCAATCTATCTTGTATTCTTTTAAAAATTAACCAGATGGTCCGTGCCTCCGCACGACCATTTTTGGGTTTTCGACATTTATTTGCTAATTTACTGTTGTATGTATGTAAACGACATGTTGTGTGCTCATTCTTTTGTAAAACGTATGCCGTTAGCGACTGACGATTCATTTGTTTAATTACCATTCAGTACGGTTGTAGGACTTGCCTGCTACGACATATCGGGATCATGTTTGTTGGAGCTCCATTGTTTTATTTTTCAAAAAAGCAAAGTTTACTGAATCTGTCTCTCCGCTACTAAGAGCTCGGCAACCATGAAAGAGCCGAACACGAATACAACCGCCGACGACTTCTCAGCCCTTCCGTTGGAGTTCATACCCTACCCTCCTCTCCCAGAACCCACTCCTCCGACCCATAATCCCAATTCCACAGCCCCCACTACTCCCACCCTAACCCCCAACCACTTCCTCTCCTTCTCCATCCCTAAGAAACGACGCCGTGGCCGATCCCAACGTTCTACTGCCCCCACGACGTCGTTTTTTCCGCTCCCCCAGATCCCTACTAAACCTAACGCCATCCCTAACTCTAACCCTCAACAACCGGTACCGGATGTTTCCGAAGAGATTATAGTGATCAACAAGGAGTCGACGGCAGAGGCCTTGACTGCGCTTTCAGCGGGATTCCCCGCCGACTCGTTGACCGACGAGGAAATCGAGGCCGAGGTGCTCTCTGATATTGGAGGAATCGGGCAGGTTAACTACATTCTCATTCGGAACCATATCATTGCAAAATGGCGCGAAAATGTTAATAGTTGGATAAGTAAAGAGATGTTTACCAACTCCGTACCTAAACACTGTCATGGTCTTTTGGATTCTGCTTATAACTACCTGGTGTCTCACGGATACATTAATTTTGGTGTCTCGCAATCGATTAAAGAGAGAATACCTAACGAGTTCACCAAACCTAATGTAATAATTATTGGTGCTGGTTTGTCTGGATTGGCTGCAGCCAGACAGCTGATGAGGTTTGGATTTAAAGTTACTGTTTTGGAGGGAAGAAAGCGTGCCGGCGGCAGAGTTTATACGAAGAAAATGGAGGGAAGTGGCGGAGGAGGGAACAAAGTGAGTGCTTCAGCGGATCTGGGCGGGAGTGTATTGACTGGTACATTGGGCAATCCGTTAGGGATTTTGGCGAGACAATTGGGGCATTCTTTGCACAAGGTGAGAGATAAGTGCCCCCTTTACAGGTCTGATGGCCAACCTGTTGATTTAGATATGGATATGAAGGTTGAGACTGCATTCAATAAATTATTGGATAAGGCCAGTAGGTTAAGGCAGTTGATGGGGGATGTTTCGGTGGATGTGTCACTAGGGGCTGCATTGGAAACTTTTAGACAAGTTTATGGAGATGCAGTCAATATGGAGGAGATGAACTTGTTTAACTGGCATTGTGCTAATTTAGAGTATGCCAATGCAGGTTTGCTGTCGAAGCTTTCATTGGCATTTTGGGATCAGGATGATCCATATGACATGGGAGGGGATCATTGTTTTGTGCCTGGAGGAAATGGGAGGTTGGTTCAAGCTTTGTCTGAGAATGTGCCTATTTTTTATGAGAAGACTGTGCATACTATTAGGTACGGGATTGATGGAGTGCAGGTGATTGCAGGCAGTCAGATTTTTGAGGGAGATATGGCACTGTGTACAGTCCCACTTGGGGTGTTGAAGAGTGGGTCGATCAAGTTTATTCCTGAGTTGCCTCAGCGGAAGCTTGAAGGAATAAAGAGGTTGGGCTACGGGTTGTTGAATAAGGTTGCCATGCTTTTTCCTTATGTGTTTTGGGAAACTGATATTGATACATTTGGACATTTAACTGAGGATCCAGTCGCACGAGGAGAGTTCTTTTTGTTTTATAGCTATGCAACAGTTGCTGGTGGGCCGCTCTTGCTAGCACTTGTAGCTGGAGAAGCAGCTCATAAGTTTGAGAGTATGTCCCCCACTGATGCAGTCACCCAAGTTCTTCAGATTCTCAAGGGTATGCGATTAAACTTTTCATATTATAAACTTATTTTTCTCATTTTCATCAGAGAATGGAAATTCTGAGAAAATAGACCCGTCATCCATGCTTATCGAAATTTCTCTGAAATGAAACATTTTGTGTAAGCATTTTTGTAAGTAATGATTTTTGTCTGCTGGTCCATGGTCATATTTATTTTCTCTGCAATTTTTATTCATTAATATGTTTTGTACATACAACTGAACGTTTCTATCCTTTTTAACAGAGTTGACTTTCTAGACTTCGATTGTTATCATTATAGAACTAGTAAGACTTCGATTGTTATCATTATAGAACTAATACCGAGTGTGACATAGTTTAATTTTTCTTAATTGACTCTTGGCTTTAATGCATATAGGTATTTATGAACCTCAAGGAATTTCTGTTCCAGAGCCTCTTCAAACTGTCTGCACAAGATGGGGTAGTGACCCATTTACCTTTGGTTCTTATTCTAATGTTGCAGTTGGTGCATCAGGGGATGACTATGATATATTGGCAGAAAGTGTAGGGGATGGCAGGCTTTTTTTTGCAGGAGAGGCCACAACTCGACGGTACCCAGCAACCATGCATGGAGCTTTCCTTACTGGCTTAAGGGAAGCTGCAAACATGACTAATTATGCCAGTGCTCGAGCCTTGAGACTCAAGGCAATCAGAAGCCCATCAAAGAATGCCCATACATGCGCTTCCCTCCTTGCAGATCTATTTCGGGAGCCTGATTTAGAATTTGGGAGTTTTTCGGTCATTTTTAGCCGAAAGAATACTGATCCAAAGTCAACAGCAATTTTAAGGGTGACATTGAATGAGCCTCGAAAGAGTCAAGACAGTTCTAGGCCAGAGCAACAGCATTCCAATAAGCTACTCTTTCAGCAGCTTCAATCACATTTTAATCAACAACAAGAGCTTCATGTATATACCCTGTTATCAAAACAACAAGCACTTGATCTGGGAGAGGTAAGAGGGGGTGATGAAATGAGATTGAGTTATCTGTGTGAGAAACTAGGAGTTAAGTTAATAGGAAGAAAGGGCTTGGGACCTGTAGCTGATTCATTCATTGCTTCTATTAAAGCTGAGAGGGATAGTCGGAAGGCTAGTTCGACTTCTTTATCTGTTATATCAGGTGAGAATGCTTTGAATGACAGTTTTTTGAAATTGAATAAAGTATCTTATTCCTTTGCATAGTTCTGAGATATTATTCTTAAATTTTCTATTATAATTGTAGAACTAAAAATCATTTTCTATCACTTTGGTAAAGGTACATCCAAACTGAAAGCAGGCACTTTGAAGCGAAAACTGGTCCGGTATGGCTTGAGGGTTTTGATGCATCTTGTATGCACATTACTCTTTGAGGTGATCCATTTGACTGATGTCTTCCTATTTTGATAACATCTTGTAGGAGAGCAAAAATAGTAAGGAATAGTGGTAAACTGTTACTTCCTGCAAATTCAAATGCGGTGCATGTTAAAGTGTTGGAAGAAAATAGGGAAACAAATCAGATGCCTTCAGAAAATTATAGTGCAGCACCTGCAGGTACACAAAATGTGAATTTTAGTTTTTATGTATAGATCTATTACATGGGTATTTTTGTTGATTTGTGAAGTGAGGATTTCTCTTTAAATTTACGTGGAATTGATGCTCCTTCCCTCATCCTCTAAACCTCATATGAATGGAGTTTCTGTTGATCTGTTTGTACAGTGATTATTGTTTGCTTTTTATTGTCAACAACAGCTCTTTTTCCAATCTCATTTCCTTGGAAACAATGTGCCTGAAGATGTCATACAACAGGAACCCAAAAAGTGGGTTTCTTTGGGATGTGCAGCTTGGCATTGTTTTTATGTTCTGTTATCTTTTATATTCTGTTTTATTAACGTTATTACAATACTTGAACTCTGCTAGGTCAGAATCAAAGTCTCACGTTGAAGAATGACACATAGCACCTTCCTTGTAAGAGGTAAGACGTTGTTGCAGTCATGGATGAAGTTGTAGATTGTAATCTTTGCTCAACTTGATGTTTAATGATGCTTTACATTGGCAGTCGTGTTTACAGAGTTGCTAATACATTGACATGAATTTCATGACTTAAAGATTTCAATCCCCTGATTGAGACTCATCTGAATCATTTCTGCAGATGGTTTGTGGAATTTTTCCTGCTTGCTTACAATACTGTCTTGAAGGTCTAAGGGAGAACTGTGAGTTCTCATTCCAAGTTCTGAAGATGTCTATACCGCATGCAAAACTCACCAAAATGATATAAGGCTTCTGCATATTTGGGTATGTCATTGCTATAGAGCCTGTATGTGTGGATGAAGTTGATCTGGAGAAGGCTACCATTTTGCAAATGTTGTGTGGCCAACATTGCTGAACCACCGACTAGCTATGAAGTTTAACTTACCTGGCTTTTTGCGTTGTGTAGAAAGAGGTCCATTTACCAGGGAATCTTTACTTGAGATAGAGAGAAAGTTAAGGTGCCGAATTAGCATCATATGCAAGGTAAGACAAATTAGCATCATATGCAAAGGTAAATTTTGGATGGAATTTTAATAATGGAAGTCATGTCAAGGCTTTGCCAAATTTTACTTTCGACACAGAAGGCTGCTATTTCCATGAGTAATCAGTGAAGGTTAATAGTGAGATTAAGTTTTATCATTAACACTAAACAAATTCTTTTGACGTGGGAGACTAGACAGCACTGGTAGTTTGCTTCTAATGTCGGGGACTGGAGGATGACTGTGGTCTGTGGAGCATGAGCAATTCTCAACATATTGGAAGAAAAATATTCCTGGTTGGCGCCGAACTTGTAAATGGAGCACAAATACTGTTCGCCTCGCGTAGGCTTAGTCAAGCCATCCTTTGGTAGTAATTTAAGGCAACAAATTGTTTTGTAATCACGCTTCAAGCATCACAATATGTCAAAAGTTAGAAATTTCTTTGAATTTGAAACTGCATTTTGAGATGAAAAGTAAATCTGTTGGTTTACTTGATGTCCTTTCAGGGTCCTTTAGCCAAACAATGGATAGGAGTGCCGGTGGTCCGAGAGGCAGTTTGCAGGGCTTGCCTTCAGTTTCTTGGCGAAGGAATTTCTTGCGATTGAAATTGATACGTCAAATGACTCACACTCTATGAGCCCATGAATGCGACATCTGGTTATATGGCTGCCAAATGGGGTTTTCAAAATAAAGAGCCTTTAGTTTGTTTTTCTTTCTGCGGCCCTGAACATCTCCTGGAACTTACGCAGAAGAAAGATTGACAACTGTTCTGCTAGCTTGAATAAGGAATTTAACAATTCAAGGCTGCATCATTTCTTAGGCATGAGAGCGATTTCAATTTTCTAAAATATTATTCGAAAATGCTTTTTTTCATTAAGCTCATAATATATAAGTTTCCATTTTTCATTTTTCTTTTTCCTTACATAATAAACCAATGTTTTAAAAACCGGACCGGACATTAAACCGGTCGAAGGAAAGGTTTAAGGTTTAGAGGTTCAACCGGTAGTGAACCGCTATAAAATCGGTATATAATAAATAAGAAGTAAAACTTGTAAAAGTAAGCAAAAATAAAATATTTTATTGAAATAAAAAATACACCAATGTCTATTATTATATAATGAACTAGTAATAAATAAATAT
>JANZXR010000172.1:19823910-19835809 GCA_027575705.1 Erythroxylum echinodendron | reverse complement strand
TCAAGAATATTGCTCTACCTTCTCTCTTCGACACCTTCAGACATCTTACACACACACCTTTTATTCTTCAATCTTTCGTCTGTATTTGTTGATTTTGAGTTGAGGTTGTTGGAGTATACGTGATTCCCATCACACCCACAACAACCCGAAACATGTTCGAGGAAATGACCAGTGGAGAAAGATAAGGAAAAAGCTGCAAACTTTGAACCCTATGGAAGTAGCAGAGCAACGAGGAGGAAGATGGGTGTAGCATTCCCAAATAACACGGTAGAGAGATCATAGTAAGAGCTCACTAGACAAGAAAAACATTACATGGTCTTTGTCTCCTCGAACCGGTGTAACCGGTTCGATGAAAACCGACCGGTTCTCTCACAAACCGGCCGGTTTTCATACTGAGAGGTTTTTTTTCAAAACCGAACCGGACCACTGACCGGTTCAAACTTTGTCCGGTCGGACCGGCCGGTCCGGTCCGGTTTTTAAAACATTGTAATAAACAATGGTGGCAATAAGGTTTTTGTGAAAATTTTTATACTAAAAATAAAAAATCACTAGAATTGGTGCCATACGGTACCTCTAAAATCACTTTTAAAATAAATAGTGATGACATTATTACTTTCATGAATTTTCTCACTCAACATAGCCCACCATTAGTTCCTTTACCATACGATACATTACACATAAAGTCACGAAGTTAGCTCTACATTGCTTACCAGCAACTGGTTAACCACTATTTATGGAACCGGTTCTGAATTGCTTACCCGTGATAGGTTAACTGCTATAAACCAATAGTTACAGAGCTGGTTCTACATTGCTTACCTGTAATAAGTCACGGAGTTAGTTTTATATCGCTTACCTGTGGTTGGTTAACCATTATTTATGGAACTGGTTCTACATCGCTTAGTGTTGTACTATAGGTAAAAGTAACTCTTACATTTAAAACTCATCTTCTTTTCTAAATTAAGTATGAGAAGATTCATAATTGAATTACCAATCATACAAAATTTAGCTTTCAAATTAAAACTTATATATTGCTAAAGAATGCACTTATATTAGCAATATTCACTTATAATATCTTATTCACATAAAACTCAACATAAATGTTCATTTCATGAAAACCATTTGCATAAAATCGATTTCAAGAACACTCACAATTCATCAATTATTTTGCAAAGAATTTAGTCATGTAAAACAATTAAAAGCCACTCACTATTTTGTAAGTTTATCGTTGAGCACACTCACACGTTCGGTGCCTCTCCTTTGCCTACACAAAATGCATTTTGCTTAGGCATTTATTTCCAAATTAGGAAATAAGGCATTAAAACTATATATTCGGTTTAACCAAATTTGATATTTCTATCTAATTGTGTAACACGCACGCTAATCATATTTCTGGTTACTTCCATAAGCTAACCTATTGGTCACCATTTCCAAATCTAACTTTAAAAGTCACTTAAATACGATATTTTATCCATTATATCTTACCAATTTCTTCAAAACACTATCTCACCCAATTTAACTCACCATATCATAAGCACATATAATGAGTCACAGTTATGGACCTATGTCCAGAATCCATACCCACTTTTTTCCTTAAAGTTCACATATAAAACATTCAAATTAGGTTTTGAGATCTTCTATTTCATTTGTTCCCCTATGTCTCTAGTTTCTATATCATTAAAAATCATGCCATTTCAACTTATAAATCGTTAAAAATGTACCAAACATCACAAGATGTTTCAACACAGGGTTAGTATCAAGTTACCATTTTAAATCTCAAATTTCAATATCATTCATCCCAAATTAGGTCTAGATTTCTTCTAGAGATTTTTAGTAATATGTCTTAAGTTTTAGTTACAATTGGAAACACCCAAGTTAGAGGTCTTTAGGCCTAGTTATGGCCAAAACATTGGGACTGGTTCAAGTAAACCTAAGATAGAATATTTATACCTAGTAAAACTATTCACTTTTGATGGTTCCTATTAAATCAATTAACAATATTTATATAAGATATAGAATGCTAAGATTTTAAACAGTCAAAGTTAATGATTTTGGGTTGTAATGCTTAGATGAAGTATACATTATCCAAAAAGTCTATAACCAAATCAAATAATAAAATATTATGAGGTATCTAAAAGGTTGGATATAATCTTGCAGACCTTATCAAACAAAATGTTTGTTACAACGTATACTTATGATAGAATGGTTCTCAAGATAAGTAGTGCAAGTAAGATGAAATTTGAAAGGTTCATATCTCATGAAAATACATTCACTTGGAACTACTGCCTTGTTAATACAATGTATAGTTAAAAAGGCTTCGAGACATTGAAAGACACACATTTATAATAAATTCAAAGAGTTTGTTTAAAAGATAATTATGGATTTATCATATCCGTAAGAAGGTTAATGGGAGTATAGCTATACTTTTTGGTGGGAGCGTATAGAGATATACTATTTATAGAGAACAAAAATTCATACTTATAAATGTTGATATATGATAGTTTTAAAACAACTTTTATGGATATAAAAGGTAATATCTTAATTCTAAAAGGTAGATCTATAAAGATAGATATAAAAATTGTTTACGTATTCTATTCTAAGTGCATAGATAATGTACTAAAGGAGTTTAGTATTTGAAATATCTGATATAAAGTATAAAATATGTCAAACATATATCAATACCATGTAATTTCTTATACCAATATAATCAAATTATATGCAAAAATCATCAAGCCTTATTTGGTCATATTTATTAATCTTCATAATCTAAAATAATGTTTTAACACTTTAGATAATTAAATTATATTAAACATATTAATTCCTAAATGAATTGAATTTATATTCCAAATAAAACATCTTTCCAAAATTTTATAAGTAATCCAAATAAAAAATATTTTAAATCTAATTAGAAATTACTTTTCCTTAATTAGAAAACAATTTTCTATATTAAAACAAACTAATTTTAAAATAAAATTGTGCCACCAAAAGTAGTCAAGGTAAATTAGTAGTAATAATGGTAAGCAATTGAGGCTCTTTGAAAAAATCAACATATATTGATAGATAGTTCTTGACTGTTTCCTTTTTAGCCTCCCTCTCATTGTTCTTCTTCTCTGCCTTCCTCCATGTTCCTTCTTTTTCCTCTTGATCTTCTTTGTAAATTTTTCCCTCTCAATCTACCTTTGCATTTCCCATCCTTCCTCCCCCAAATGTGCCTTGGCTCTTTACTATAGTCGAACTCTTATTGTGCGTAATCCTGGGGTTTCTTATTTCCCTCCTTTTAAGTTACCATTTCTAGTAACTGTGTTTTGAAACCTCTAAGTTTGGTTATTGTTATTTCCCTTGCATAGCAAATCTAGAGTAATATGCAAACTTAGGGAAGTGCTCCAATTTAAAGTTTTTCCCTTTACCCTCAAAATCTCCAAGCCTAACTAGTGTTCCTACTCCCCCATCTCCAGCACCATCCTCCTTTAAGAAAGGTAAAGCTTCGACATCCAAACTTCCTTTGAATACTTGAAAACCAGTTATTAGGGACCCCGTTCCTTTTTACTATATTACTGTTCCCCTATAAAGATGGGATGGAGATAATATCTCCTTCTCTTGACAAGTTTAATCAGGGTGCCAATATTTGTTCCTCAATAATATTCAAGTTCTTTTCATGGAAAATACCAGTTTTCCCCTTAACTAAATAATTGGCTACTGAGAATTAGAAGGCTAGAGGTTTTATGGAAGTGATGCTCAATGAGGACCATTTATTTCTCTTTCAATTATCTAACAAGGCTCATGTATAAAAGATCATTGAATAAAGGCTACACATTTCAATAACCTGCCTATATTCCTCCAAATATGGAGACTTAATATCAAAATAAAGGAAATCTAGCAAAAGCAAGTTCCCATTTGTGTTAATATTTACTAACTTCCACTCAAATACTAGTCTACAGAAGGGTTAAGCTTGATTACAAACTATATTAGCAATATTGTGTGTGGATGAAGCTACTTCACTGAGATGTAGTTTGGGCTATGCCAGATTATGTATTAATATTGATGTATATAAAGAACTCCCTGAGGAAGTTCGTCTATTATGCTTAGGGGAAGTTGATCAGTTGAATGAGGATTTCATTAAGGTCTCCTATTGGTAGATATCTTTATTTATTCCCCAGGGTAAGCAATGGTGTCCCATGAGTAAAATCTTTCTGAGAGTAGACTTGAGGAGTTAGTAAGCTAAACACTAGACTAGGATAAATAGGAAATTCTAGAGAAATTAGTAAACCAAACAATGGACCAAAAAAAGAAAGTTATACTTGAGGAATGATAAGTGTAGTTTATACTGTGTTTTGATAGGTGTTTTAGTGTGTTTATAGGTGTTTATTAGATGACTATCGCATGCATAGGCTTAAGATTGTGTAAATTTGAGTGTTTGCTTATATTATAAGTGTTTGTGTAGTTGATAGCATGTTTTTAATCTTAATTTTATATTTCTCGAGGTGTTTAATGTGTTTGTTAGTGTTGAAGTTTAGATAATTGAAGAGCAAAGATGTTAGAGGTGTATGGAGCTGTATAAGCAAGGTCAAGATTGTGACTCCAACGTCACGATCATTACAGAGGCTTCTCAAGTGTGACTTTTTCCATTTGTTTTAAGGTTTGGGCATTTTTAGAATTGATCAAAGGGGGAAAACCTTAGTTACACCGTGAAAAACCTAAGACACATATTAAGAAAAAAAAGAAACCTAAAAAATGTAGCAGACATCTTACAGAAGTGGATCAAACATGGGAGATCAAGAAGAACATCCAAAGTTCTAGTTTTTCATAACATGCTCCAAATTGAGTTTTTCTTCTCTTCCTTTCGTTATTTGCATTAAAATTGATGTGTAAATTGAATTCTCTGATGTCTATTACATTTATGAAGTTCTAATTTCCATATTATTATTCCAAATTTATTTTGTGACTTTGTTTGTATTGATTCAATACAAAATTCTAGTATTGTGAATTTCATCCTTTGACAGTAAATTGAGAGAGTAAGTTAAAAGTAATAAGATTATATGGTACAACAAGAATTGATAATTTAATAAGTCATGCAATTATCAAATCAAACATCATTTGAAGAGAGATCTTGTGTAAGAACTTGATTATCCAATAGATAACTTCAGATCCAACTGAAAACGTTAGGAAGTTTTATGAATTGAGAGGTTGCAAAATTTGAAATTTTAGGTTCAATTAGGTTTAATTGATTACATCTTGAGAGAGAGAAATTATTCCCTTTGAAAATCTAGGATCGACACAAAATTGGATCAATAATAGTAAAAGGAATAAAATAATGAAAGAATAAATTCTAAGTATTCATCCTTGATCAACTTTAATTCAATGTAGCAGCTTATTTGTTATTTGTTTACTTTCTTGATTTTATTTAATTGTTTTAATTTTTGTCATTATTTCACTCAAATCATATTATAATACCTTAGACAAATTTAGGTTTAATTATTTTTATCTATTTCTTCATAGGATTGATACCTTTCAATACTACAAGATACGATCTATATACTTGCGAGAATTGAGAGTTTTATTAGATATGAAACCTTCTTAACAAGTTTTTGGGGTCGTTGCTAGGGAATTAGTTTAGGACCTTTCTAAATAGTTTGATCTATGTAATTTTTTTCCATTCTTATGTTCTTTCTACTATATGAGCATAAGCATTATTCATAGTTCAAGCAAGATTGAAGAAACTCCAGTCGTTGATATCACAAGACAAGAATGAGCAATCTGAAGAGAAAGATGCTAAGAAGAGATCAAAAGAAAAATGGAAGGACAATTTAATCAAGGATATCAACAATGAACCATAATGGATTTCATAAGACCAGGGTTTAATACTGCACATTAAGGCATCGCTTGACCATCGGTGAAAGCAAAATCGTTTGAGATCAAGCCAATATTGCTAGATATGCTATAGACCAACATTTAGTTTTATGGGCTAGCTAATAAGGATCCTAACGTCCATTTTGTGAATTTTCTTGAAATATATGATACTTGTTGATATAATGAAATGTCAAAAGATACCGTTAGGATGAGGCTTTTTGACTTCAGACTAAGGGATAGAGACAAAGCATGGTATCACTCCTTCCTGACAAACATCATAACACGAGAGTAGCTAGTGTATGCATTTTTAGACAAGTACTTCCCTCTGATGAAGAAGAAGAGGTTAATAAAGGAGATTACAAATTTCCAAAAGAATGACAGGGAGTTGCTATATGAAGCGAGTGAACGTTACAAGGATTTGCAGAGTAGATGTCCTCACCAAAGCCTACCCAAAGAATTACTATTGCAAACCGTCTACAATTGAATTAATCTACCAATAATGGGCACTACAGATGCAGCTTTTAGAGGATCTCTGATGAGGAAGATAGTTGAAGAAATAGATGATTTTCTAGAAGAGATGGCAAATAATAGTTGTCTTTAGATGTCATATCGAAGTAGATAACAACTGACCTTCCACAATCAAAAGGGAGTCATTGCTATTAATTTGGTGATAAAGATTGACAATTTAACAAAAAATTTAATAGCCTGAAATCCTTTTCAGCTGCTCTAATTAAAGAAATTCAAAACAGATGCAAATTATATGCACAAGATAACTAAAGTACCGTTGATTGCTTCTTAATTCAAAATAATAATATGGAGAAACTCAACTACATGGGAACACAATTTGGTCAAGGAGGAGGAAACAACCCCTACTTTTAACACTTACAATCCTGGGTGGAGGAACCACCTAAATTTTTCTTTGTCAAACAATGCCGGTAATCAAATGCAGAATCAAGGTCCACCTGGATTTCATCAAGAGAAGTCCAATGTTAATAATTTAAAATTGGATAACATTTTGGATAGATTCTTAAGTATGGAAGGAAAGTTTGAACAGGTAACTAAAAATCATGTCTCTTCCATTCAAAATTTAGAGGCAAATGTATTGTCTATAAGGTTCAAATGGGATTATTGGCAAATGTGTTGTCTAAAAGGTTCAAATGGGATTATTAGCAAATGTGTTGTCTACAAGAAGTGTGGGGAGTCTTTCGAGCAATAGTGAAACAAACCCTAGTGAGAAACTCAAGGGAAAGAACTTGAGCACCCAACAGAGAAATAAGCTGCAAACCACCCAGTAGAGGATTAAGAAATAAAGAAGGACGATGAAAGGAAGAGCAAGTACCCTCTCTACAAAGCCCTTTGCCATATCCACCCAAGATTCCATTCCCTCAATATTTAAAAAAGAGAAAACTGGATGCATAATTTGTAAAGTTTGTGGAAAATTTAAAGACTTTGCAAATTAACCTATCTTTGTGGAGGTATTGGAGCATATTTCCAAATATGCATGGTTCTTAAAGGGTATATTATCAAAGAATTAGAATTGGGAAGATAACCAAACGGTAGCCTTAACTAGAAGTTGTAGCTCCATAATCACCAGTCACATGCCTACCAAACTAAAAGATCTAAGAAGTTTCGCAATGCCCTATGAGGTTTGTGAATTTGAATTAAAAAATTGCTTGCGATTTAGGCATAGGTATAAATCTTATGTCTTTTTTGATATTTAGGAAATTGGAGCTCAACTAGGTGAAGCCAACTTCGATGTTGATTTAGTTGGTAGATCAATTAATTAAGAAACCATTTGGAGTAGTGGAACATGTCTTAATGCAAGTGGACAAGTTCATTATCCTTATAGACTTCGTAGTCCTAGATTTTGAAGAGGATAAGAATAGTCCACTAATTCATGGATGGACTTTCATGAACACTGGAAAAGCATTAATAGACATTTATGAAGGTAAACTAACACTTCAAATTGGTAAGGATCAAATGGAGTTCAACATAAACAAAGCCTTGAAAAAAATATGAAAGAAAGTAGTTCTTGCAACCATACCACCCTCCACTAATGGTATATTAAGGACAGAAGCACCCATACCACCCTCCACTAAGAATCCACCAACTCTAGAGCTTAAACCTTTACCCACACACCTTAGATATGCCTTTCTAGGCGAAGTTCAAACTCTTCCCATCATCATTTCCGGTCAGCTCGATGAGGAACAAGAGAGTAGGGTGGTAGCGATCATAAATAAGTAGATGAAGTAATAGGATGATAGATATCTGAAATTCAAGATACAATTCTAAACATTATTACGCATAGGATAAAACTCGAAGAAGGAAACAGAGTAGTAAGAGAACGTCAATGAAGGTTGAATCCTTATATGAAGGAAGTTGTTAAGCTTTTAGACATGGATATCCATATACCTGATATCTGATAGTGAATGCATTAACCTAGTATAATGTGTATTAAAGAAGGGCAAAATGATTGTAATGAATAATGAAATTAAAGAGTTGATTTCTACAAGAACTGTCATATGATAGAGAGTTGCGTCGATTATCGCGAACTTAACAAAGTGACTACAAAGGATCACTTTCCTATCCCATTTGTAGATCAAATGATAGAGAGAATAACTGGTCATTTATTCTAATTCTTCCTAGATGGTTACTCAAGATACAATTAGATTTTTATCTATCTGAAGGACTAAGAAAATACCATATTTATGTGTCCTTAAGGAACATTTGCATATAGACGGATGCCTTTTGGGTTGTGAAATGCTTTGGCTCCATTTCAAAGGTGCATGATATCTATCTTTACATATATGATCAAGGACATTATTGAGGTGTTCATGGATGATTTTTTAGTCTTTGGGGACCCTTTTGAGTAATATTTGACTAATTTGGACAAGTACTCCAAATATATGAAGAATCACATTTAGTGCTAAATTGAGAGACGTACCACTTTATGGTGGATGAGGGCATCATTTTGGGACATAAAATATGATGCCAAGGGCTTAAAGTGGACAAACCAAAGCCAGAGGTCATAGGGGAGCTTCCACCACCCATCATTATCAAAGACGTGCAAGCATTCCTAGGTCATGCAGGATTTTACTACCACTTTATTAAAGAATTTTCACAAATTGCTGGACCTCTGATGAATTTATTAGTAAAGGAAGAGCCTTTTCCTTTTTATGATAATTTTTTATTTGCATTTAATCCATTAAATTGGGCACTAGTATCAGCACCAATCTTAACACATTACAAGATTGTTCATTGCCATTTGATAGTTGTTCATTAGTGTGTCTTTTTCTAAAGTATTCAACATATGTTTCTTGCATAATAGGTTATTATTGTTGTGTTTTATAATTTATTTTGTATGTTTTTGCTTAGTTTGATCTTCATTGTGTTCTTTTATGTTTGATAGTGATTTAGGGTAAATTGATTTTTTTGATGTAGGAATGGAGGTGGCAACCTTTGTCATTGAGGTAGAGACCAAGAGAGGAGAAGAGAAGAGGCGGAATTATATTACAAGAACCTACGATCATAGGTTTCATACCGATTCCCATGATTGTGGATGTTTAACCTGAGCATACACGCGGGGTTCACTTATTCTTTTAGGTTTTCATTACTATAAAAGGTTATAAAACCCCAATAGATGAGAGAGCTTTGATAGAGACTAGCCTTCTTGATTAAAAAATTACATTTAGAGTCTTGGGAGAAGTAGAGATTTAAGGTTTTTCATCCACAATTAGGAAAAGATCACACCAACGCCGAATTTTCCGATTTTGGGCTAAGAAGAGGAGGAGTTTGATTCATTTACTTTTCTTTCATTTTTTCTCTTCTAGCATTTGTATGAAGGATTATTTGAATGTTGGGGTTGTTATAGACATGATGAGTCGCTGATTTATTTATAGAGATTACTTTTCTACTTCTTGTTGAAATCCTATTTTGTTGATTCGAATAAATGAAGCTTTTCATGGATGATGAATTTGTACCTTACAATATATTGAGAGATTGAGTTGGGTTATTTGTGTGGGGTTATACAATAAGATTTGGCACTTTATAGACCTACATTCATCAAGTTAATTGATTAGTTAAAAAGAGAGATCTTGGCTATTTAATTGATCACCCATAGGATAACTTCATAACTAGTTAAATTGGTAGATTGATATTGTAGATTGAGAGATTGCGTAATCGACTCTATTTTATTTGGATAGGGACCATTAATTACACCTTGAGAGAGGGTAATTAATACATTAGGACATCTTAGGTGAGGCTCAATTCAATTAAAAAAATAGGAGGGAGATAAGATAGGAAAGAAGTGATCTCTAGTTGCTAAAATCTTGATTTCCAAGTTTTTGCATTTTTGTGTTATTATTCGTGCATTGTTGGTTGTTTAATTTATTTTAGTTTTTAATTTATTTCTATAGAAAAATTTGGTTCTTAAATAAAGATCAATCGAAATTAAGTGGTGCCCAAGCACAATCCTTATAGAATCGATATCTGCTTATTACTACAAGTCACGACTCGTATACTTGCAGTTTTGAGCATAAAATGAGTAGTCTATTTTCCATTCAACACTATTCGAAGTCATGTGCAATGCTAGTGACCAAGTTGTGAGTTGTGAGTGGAGCTAAAGGAAGAATAAGAAGCTGCACTTGGTATACCACGCAATCAAGACATTAACTGGGTCCCAACTTAATTACACCACCATTAAGAAGGAGTTAGTAGCGATGGTGTATACATGTGATAAGTTTCGGTCATAACTCTTGGGCTTTAAGGTTATTGCTTTTACATATCATGCTGCAATTAAATATCTTTTCGCCAAGAAGGATGCAAAATCAAGGCTTATTCGATGGGTTTTATTGTAAAAGAATTTGAAATTAAGATAAGAGATAAGAAGGGAGCAAAAAATGTGATAGAAGATCACTCATCATGATTGAAAGGAGGGAAAATTGAGCAGAGCAATGATATTAACGAGCAATTCTTCGATGAAACCCTAATGTTACTTGATTACAGTGTAGCACCATAGTTTGTGGATATAGCAAACTTTATTACAAGTGGTAGACTTCCTTCAGATTTACCGTATCAATAAAAAAAGCAATTATTGTTTGAGTGTACTTATTATTTATAGGATGACTTGATTCTATATAGGATATGTGCTGAAGAACTAGTAAGGAAATGTGTTTCGAAGGATATGTCAGATATATTGATGTAGTGTTATACAACTACGTATGCTGGGCATTATGGAGCGAACAAGATGGCGACAAGAGTACTCAAATGTGGATTTTATTAGACACATTGTTTAAGGATGCTTGAGAATTTGTGGCACAGTGAAACAGATGTCAAAGAGTGGGTAACATCTCAAAAAGAGATAAAATGCCCTTATCTAACATTGTAGAAGTCAAAGTTTTCAATGTGTGGTGACTTAACTTCATGAGCCCTTTCCAATCCTCCATAGGGAACATGTATATTTTAGTAGAAGTGGACTATATGTCACAATGCTTTGAAGTTATGGCAACTACGACGAATGATTGCAAGGTAGTGAAAAAATTCATTAAATGACTATTGAACCAATTTAGAGTGCTAAGAACGATAATAAGCAATAAAGGAGGACATTTTTATAATAAATCTTTTAATGCTCTTTTAAAAAGATATGGAGTTCACCATTATATCACCACTTAATACCACATGCAAAAAATTGGGTGAAGAGAAGTCATACAATATGAACTTGGAGAAGAAGACAAATGGTTCAAGGAAGGATTAGGCATTAAAACTGGATGACACCTTATGGGCTTATTGATTCACCTTTGAAACTCTGAATTGAATGACTCCCTTTAGTCTTATGTATGGTCAAGCTTGTCATTTGCCCATGGAACTTGAGCATGGAGCATAATGGCTGACAAAAATTAGAAGCAAGTGGGTGAAAAATGACTTCTATAATTGAGCAAACTCAATGAACTTTGGCTTAATGCATATGAGAATGCCAAGTTATACAAGGAAAAGGTGAAGAAGTAGCATGATTCTTATTTTAAAAAGAAGAGTTCAAAGTGGAAGATATGGTTTTATT
>JANZXR010000172.1:19787767-19803698 GCA_027575705.1 Erythroxylum echinodendron | reverse complement strand
TAGTTTTCTCTGCTTTCCCGCAGTCCCTTCTTCACCAAAAAATTAACTTGAGCGTCGGAGAGGCCTATCGGGAAACACCCCCGACGTGCCTTCTTTATTTTGCAGGAATCCTCAAGCCAGAATTCTCGCGTTCAACAGTTGTCTCCATGGATCCAAACGGAAACGTACAGCCTCGTCAGAATCCGGCTGAACCAGATAAAATGTTTCATAGGCTTCCATCATTTCTGAAAGTTCGAAGGAGAGAATGATTTTGCAAAATTTCCAATTTAATCACAATCGTCTATAGCACAATAAAAAATTAGAAAAATTAAACCTACAAATATAAATTAATAATAAAATTAGTTAACGCAATTTGATACATTTTGTTTATATTTATAGGTCCTCACACAGCTTAATACTTTCACCAAAGAATTATAATAGTTTTATATAAGGCCTTAAGAGTTGATTTATGTAATTCTTGTTACTATTTCTCATCCTCACAACTTATGAAAGTATTTCACATCTAGTAACACGATTAACTCGTTTTAATCTCAACAAAGAATTTTTTTCAACAACTTTTAACAAAAAAGACAATTAACAAATAACTCAAATAATTAAAATAACTAGGAACTAAAAACGAAAACACTTGAAATAGAAAGGAACAACTTCTCAATAAATTTGACTCCTTCTAAAATAGATTTGAACAACTTTTTAATAAATTCAACCTCTTCTAAGATAAATCTGAAAGTTGTTCACCAAGTAAATTATCGTATTTAGGTGCTGGCATTTTTGTGCTTTAATCTCATCCGTGAATCATCAAGGGTAGCCACTCACATCACTCTTCATCAAAACAAAAAGACAACACAAAGGGAAAATATACAGCAGAAGATTGACGTTGAAGAATTGAAGAAAAATACTTGATTCACGCAAAAGCCAAAGGACAATCATATCTGCACCAACAAAATCATCAATGACACCCCAGCCCAAAAGGTAGTCATAGTAGAAGAAACTCACAGCAAGAAAAAATTCAACAACGACAACACAAGGAAGATGCACAGCCAAAGACTCATTCGGCCAATGTAATGTAATTCACCGAGGAGTCTTCACTAGGTAGGTTCTTCTCACATCTAATTTGCTACAAATCTTATCCGTCAATCACAAAACAAAAGAACACACAGCAAAAGGGTGATAAGAACCTTAGGAATGCCACACCCAAAAGCTAGCTTATAAGAGTGGAGAGTCAAAGTTCTAATAAATCCTGCACTAACTTTGTATTTAATCAATGTGAGATTTAAGTCTCATATCTTACAATTGGATCAAACTAGAATAATGGTCCCCCCTCTAAGAACCAACGTCTTCGTTGGTCACGGCCATCACTCCCAGGCCACCACTCTAAGACAGGGCTCTGATACTAATATGATAGGATTTACTCTATACTTTGGTAATCTTAAGAACTAATTAAGTGTAATTAGAAAATTAAGAGAAGGTTTAGGAAGAAAGTGAAACAAACAAAAATAATCTCCATATCCTTTGTGCTACCATTGCAACCCTATTTAAACTAAGAAAATAACTAACCAAGTCCACTTCTTGCCTATTATTAAGGCCACTAACGTCATTAGTTCCAACATAAACAACGTCCTAATCTAATAATAAAACCAAATTGACTGATTCTCCTAGCAGTCGTCTGTAACGGGTAAGCCATATTACTTAGGCAATAAGTCTTTGGTTCTAATCCGTATCAGCTCCACCCCCTTAGGATTGTCCTTGTCCTTGTAGACAAAAAACTTTAGAGTGGTGACTTGGAAGTGTCAATCGTGATCAACATGGCCGTGATTGACAAAGACGTTGATCCTTATGACGGGACCAATGTTACGGTTTGATCCAATCGCAAGGTATAAGACTTGGATCTCATATTGATTAAATACAAAGTTAGTGTGAGATTTATAAAGATATCGGACTCTTCACCCGCATAAGCTAACTTTTGAGGTGTAATTCTCCTCAAGTCCTTATCAAAGGACCTCAACTGCATAGGACGAATAAAAGGAATCACGACAGTAGTTATGTGATTCTCAAAGAGTCTTCACAAGATTGACTTCTATCTGCATACAAACTCTTGTCAAAGATTATCTAACATAGCTTTAAGATTTCAGCCCCCAACTCATACAAGAATTATCCTTAATTCAGCTCAAAAAATGACAATTCTTAATCCATAGTCCAACTATAATCAGCCAATCAAATTCAAGAATTATTCTATCCCATCTTGATCCAATTATTAAAGTAATTCCAAAATTAAATCATAAGATATATAACGTATAACTTAACAATTTCCTTCTCAAGAGAAAACCTGAAAGAAAGGATTATTTGTATAATCTTTGGTTTTCTAGATGCTTGAAAGTATAGTAGACATCAAAGCATATAGAAATCGTCCAAATGTGAGAGTAGTACAAAGGTAAACATAGTGCCTCTGTTGTAATATCTCCGGGATCATGGATATTAAATAAGTGTGTAAAAGGATAATCACGAGGAATACCCATTGGTTGAACTAGTGTAAACAGAGTAAACTTTTGGTTGAATAGTTAAAAAAACTTTGAATCCAACTTTAAGTGTAAGAAATATGTTTATACAATTGCTGGAGCACCGATTAGTAGGTCTTTCTCAAAATTCGTAAATTAGAATGATCATATTGAAGATTATTACATTTGAGTTTTGAGATTAAATAAGATGTTTTGAAAATCTGAATAAACGAGGTTGTTATGCTTCAAGTAGAAACTAAATCATGCCCGTGTTAAAAGTTGTGTAGAAGGGATAATTGTTTGCTTAAATAGTAGCATATTTTCAAGATATGACACGCCCATTTCAATTAGAAAATGATGACCTGTTACATGGAATTCTAATTTTTCTATCCCTAACTTTAAAACTAAGAATTCTATGTATGTAAAGTGATTGGGTATTTCTAAATATTTGAAGCAACCACTCTTCACATATATGCTATTTTCTCCTTTCTTCTAAAAGGAATCTTCTTTGAAACCTTGAATTTTCTTATTTTTGTTCACATGTTTCTTATTATTATAATTTATTTTATTTATGAATTTATGATCTTAATTGAATTTTTGAGTTTGTGTAATTATTTGGATGGTGTCAAATATAATTAAATTGAACCTAATAAGAGAGCATGATAAAGAAGCTTATTAGTCCAATATTCTTTCAAAATCAAACATTATTTGGTATTTTGAACATAGCTTTTGATTGAAAATTTAAAAGTAGCCTTTACTTATATGAGTCTATTTTTTTCACCATTAAATATTGTCTGATATTTTGATAATAAGAATACCGGATCAAGGTAATTCAAGCGTCCAAAAAAACCAAAGAACAATTTTGAAACTTCTAATAAGACACCTAATAAATCAGCTAGCTAGATCTCTACCATCAAGTAGCTGATGACAGTATGAATTTTCATAAATTGGTATACGACTAGCACACTATGATTTTCAATCTTTAAAAACACCTAAATCATTTTTTTGGGACAATTTTCAAAGGGACAACTTCCCCAAAAAAAATGCAAAGGAGAGAAGAAATGTGTTGGGGATGGACATATTGAAGGACTATACAATAATTCAATAAACTTTTCTTGACTTTTTTATATTTTTGGAAGTGTCGAGACAATTGTTTGCTTTAAAAAGAGAGATTTAAGGTACCTTTTATATAAAGTTAGTAGTATATGCCGATTAGGACTTTGTATGTTAATTTCTCTTGAACTTGACATTGCAGGTAACCCAGATTTTTAAATAGATGAAGATGTTGAATCTAGATATGGGCAATAAGGAGGCATGTTATTAGTGTGACATGTATGAGCATCCTTCTCATATACGTACGAATGTGGAGCCTACCTTAAATTACTATAAATATGCAAACTATATGACTACTTATCAGGGAAACTAGTCATCAAGAACAATCTTTTCTCTAATGCTTATAATCTTGGAGGGGGAAATTACCTAAATTTTTCTTGTGATGAGTAAAGAGTTGAAGTACGTAAACCTATACAACCATCTAGGTTTCAATAAAGATCTCAATTTTAACAGCCACTATCTTTACAGGATAAAGGGATGGAAGAGATTCTTATTCAATATATGTCTTCCATTGATGTAAAATTAGATAACTTAGGAAAATCTAAGTGTTATATAAGATAGCTTGATAAGGTGGTATAGTCAAATTCTACATCCATCCATAATTTGGAGGTGTAAGTGAACTAATTAGCCTAAATGGTAGGTGAAAGAGGTTAAGGTAAACTTTATAATAATATAAAGGTAAACCAAAAGAGAGTGTAAGCCATTACATTAAGGAGTGACATAACATTTGATTTTGTATCCACTAAGGAAAAGAAAGTGCAAAATTCAAACCTAAGGAAGAGGATGAGGTAACTTAAGTTCAAAGGTCAGACTTGGTGAATAGTACAACATCAATGCTTTAACTCACTATTAAATCCCATAGGCCCCTATTCTATACGCTCAAAGATTGAAAAATAGTAAAGATAAGGAAAAATTTAAGAAATTCTTGAATATTTTCAAGAAGTTGCACATCAACATCCCATTTTCCAAAGCATTAACTTAGAGCCTTCCTATGAAATAATTTTAATTGAGGAGTGTAACACAAATTTACAAAATAAACTACCTCCAAAGTTAAAGGATCCATGAAGTTTTGTTATTCCATGTCATTTTGGTGCTTCGATATTTATAGATACCTATATGGTTTAAGTACAAGTATTAACCTTATGTTTTTATCTCTTTCTAAAGCTTAGGATAGAAGAACCCAAACTTATAAATATGTCACGCAACTAGTTGATAGGTCTACTAGGTAACTAACTAGACTAGTGTAAGACTTATTTATTAAAGGAGGAAAACTTATTTTTCTTATACATTTTTTTTATAATGGCCAATGAGTATGACATTAAGATTCTCATCATCTTAGGAGATTGTTCATAACTATTAGAGGAAAATAATTGATGTGACCACAGGTAAATTGACATTGAGAGTGGGAATGAGAAAGAGGAGTTTTAACATTTTTAAGACCTTAAAAGGGCCTACCTTTGATGATACTTTTTATAGGATTGACAATTTTGATTTTATTATGTATAAAGACTTAGTGTTCTTGGTAATGACACCATAGAAATATATTTAGCTTTATGACTTAATCAAAAAGAGGAGGATCCTAACCTTATTATGTGTGCATTTAGGTTAGAAGGAGATGACTATAGACTTTATCGTCATTATTTTTTCCATGACTAGCAGAAGGAAAAACCTAAATTCCTACCATCTGGTAAAGAAACACCTAGGCTTGATTTGAAGTAACTGCCTTCTCACTTGTGTAAAGTGAGTTTTTTGAAACAATAATAATTATCTTGTTAACATCTCTCCTTTTCTAAGTTCTGAGTAGCAAGATATGCTACTTATGGAAACTAATAAGCCTTTAAATAGTAAGAAGAATTTTAAGGAGCCACTAGGGTGAAGGGCTTAGTGACCAAGTGCTATAGACATTAAATTTAGTACTTAGTGGGAGGCAACCTAATAATTTTTTTTAATTTAGTAGTTTTAAAGATCTTTAGTAATAGTTTTAGTTTATTTTTGCATGATGTTGATGTTTATTGCATGTGGTTTTTTATTTAAAAACAAATGATTTGATCATGATTATCTTATTTTGGTTGAAAATTAATGAAATTTTGCAAGTTTTATAGGAAACATACCTACACTCTAAAGTAGAGATTAGATTTCACTAGCCTAGGAAAAATTGTAATGGCATTAGACAAGGTCAACATTCTTTTATTATTAGGGAAGTACCAATTATCCTAATTTCCTCTTTTTCCTTGTTTTCTATGTTTTTCATTGTTCTTGTATGTATAGAATTGAGGACAATGTACAGCTTAAGTATAGGGGGAGAATTAACTATTATGTTTATCATTTTTTATAATTAGCTTAATAGGGAATAATATTGGAAATTTTTTTAGCTTTATAAGAAAACTGATCGAGATGATTCATTATAAGTTTGTTTTTGTTTTGATTTGATTTAATTAGGCAAATAGCAAGAGTATTAATGGTTAAGTTATTTTTAATTTACTTCCAAATTGTCATCCCTAATGATAGCGCCCCTATGTAACAAACTAATAAGAAAAGGGAAATGATACCTAAAGATATGATAGAGAACGTCATAGAAGAAACTTGGTAATAGATTTACGACTTTTGAATGCCTCGTTTAGTCAAATTCCAATTTACATCCATGGCAAAGAAATTTTGGATTCTACCCCTTAAAAAACCATTTGATTGGGTCCCACAAGGAAAATTATAGATAAGTACTATTGATTTCATATAGACTATGGACTTGACATTAAGGACTATAGAGACTTAAAGAAAGTAAGTAGTCTGATCTAACAAGTGAGATAAAGGTAATTTTTATCCAATAAATTTACAAGCAAATGTAGTATAAGACCTCAAATCCAAAGGGAAAGGCTGTGTTCATAAAGCTAATAATATGGTCTACCATAACCATATTCACCTAACATGGAGTTAATTGACATAATCATAAGAGGTGACTTGAAACTGAGCATCTTACAAATTAAAAAGAACAAAAAATTGCCTCAAATTGATAAACCTTATTGATCAACTAGTAAACAAGAAGAACATAAGAGTGTCCATATCTTTAGGACTGAAAAACCTTTTAGAGGCTCAAATGCACAATGATAAAGAAATTAATGACCTGAAAACTATGTTTCAACAACTGATGTAGAAGTTAGGAAAGGAAGACTAAAAAATGACACCATAAAGCTCTAGAGACACATGATACTACAACTTATCAATTAGATTTAGTAAGTTGGACTTTCCTACTTTCGATGGAATGGAAGTGCAAAGCTGGATTTGTAGTATGAACAATTTTTTTCTATTGACCATATACCATCGAAACAGAAAGTTCGAGTAACAACCCTATGTTGAGTTTGGCTCCTTAATTTGTCCCACATTAGTTAGGGAGCACATTTGGAGCAAGACTCTTGCTTATATAAGAAGGGTGCTACCTCCTTGGTTAAGTGCACCAATACAAAGTCAAAGATTTGTATAACAAATTTTGACTCTAGTTAAATTCCTCTTTTGAGGTGAGAGTTAGAGAGTTTGTTTTGAGTATTTCTTTGTGGTTGTATTGGGGTATTGGATGAGAGAAAAAATTTTGTGATTGTAAGAATTTTCATATAGCAGATTTTCTTATAGGTGCCTATGGTTTTTTTTTTCTTATTTGGGAGTTTCCATGTAAATTCTCTTGTGTTGTTATTATTTTTCTATTTTATGATTTTTTTTCTATGAAATATCCTTGAGTGTGGGTTTGGGAGATCTAAAATTCTCAATAATTGGTATCAAAGTCAATGTGTGTTTTTTTTGAAAATTCTGAGTATGCTTTGTGGTCGCAGTTTTGACTGATCTTCCACATCAGAAAATATTTTCAAGAGAAAGGTCCTTAGGTGCGGTAGAGCTTTGGTGTGGTATATGGAAGTGCATGTCTAGGAAAGTTCTAGCTAAGGAAAGACTTGGTACTTAAGTGTGTCTGTTTGTGACCCGCCTCTCTTTTCTGAGAACTTACCTAATGTACTATTCATTTCTACGGTAAAATTCATCAAGGCAGAAATGCACAGAAAAAAAGAATGTCAAGAAATAGGGCTTCGAATCCTGTCAGATTTGAGGTAGAGAAATTCGACAGGAGAATCAATTTTGGCTTGTGGCAAGTGCTAGTCAAGGACATTTATTGAAAGGCAGGTAAATCCCTGATATCAGTACTGCTACTAGTTATTCTGGAAAAATGGGTAGAACGGATAGATCTAGTATGAGCGTTGAAGATTGGTAGGATCTGGATTTAAGAGTGGTAAGTGGTGTTGGAACCCACACCCCACCCGTAGGTGTTTGCAGGTTATACTGCGGCGTGTGTTTGCGGGTTATACCGCGGCATCCAACCTTAATCAGTATTGTCCTCTTTGATACTCGAACTCGAGACCTCAAGGTTTTGTTGCATCTAACTGTACGCCTCTTACCATTAAGCTAACTTAGCTCAATGGTAAGAGGCGTGCAGTTAGATGCAACAAAACTGTGAGGTTGCGAGGTCAAGTCGCAGCCAAATCGGACAATTCTAATTAAGGTTGGATGCCGCGGTATTACCCGCAAACACACGCCGCAGTATCACCTGCAAACACCTACGGGTGGGGTGTGGGGTCTAACATTCCATACACAAGTTGATATGGTGTTGTGCCTATGGGAGTTTTGAAAGCTGTTCTATAAGGCCACAACGCGTCATCTAACTTTAAAGCTCAATCTTTCCTTAAAGTGCTCACTGTCTTCTCCAAAATCCTTCTCATCTCTCTAATTGTCACCTCTACTTGGCCACTAGTTTGGGGGTGAAAAGAGATAGCTACTCCATGATTAACATTATATCTTCTCAGAAGGGGTCTTAAATGGTTTGTTGGAAAAATGACTCCCCTCTTCACTTATAATAGCTCTAGGCACCCTAAATCTAGTAAAAATCTTCTTAATAAACTTTTGAACCACCTTGCCATCATTAGTTAGAGTTGCGATTACCTCAACCCATCTGGAAACATAATCAACCCCAACTAATATGTAGGTGTTACTTGTAGAGGATGGGAATGGTCCTATAAAGTCTAGGCCCCACACATCGAATATCTCTACCTCTATTATGTTTGAAAGTGGCATTTCATCTCTCTTTGATATGTTGCCCACTCTTTGACATCTATCGCACTTTAGCCCAAAATCTCGAGCATCCTTAAATAGGGTCAACCAATAGAATCCACACTCCAAGATTCGCTTAGCAGTATTGTTAGCTCCATAATGTCTTGCATAAAGTGAGCTATGACATTGCGTTAAAATTTTGGGCATTTCACATTTGCAAATCAAATTGTCAGCACATATCTTATAAAGAACATGTTCATCCCAAATACAACAAGAGCATTGAATTAGAAAACGCTTCCTTTGTTGATATGAAAGATTAAAAGGAATAATACCACCTAAAAGGTAGTTTACAATATGTGCAAACCAAGGACGAAAAGGATTATCTACCATCATTACGGCCTCGTCAGGAAAGCTTCCCTCAATTTTTCTTCCTCTTTTTGATGTCCTTCTTTAAGTCTCGATAAGTGGTCCACTTTGACATTTTCTACTCCCTTCTTATATTTAATCTCAATGTTGAACTCTTAGAGTAGGGGTACCTACCGGATGAGCCTCGCTTTGGCATCCTTCTTAGTAAAGAGGTAATGTAACCTTATATGGTCTGTAAAAACAATAAATTGTGAGCCTAAAAGATAGGAATGAAATTTTTTATAAGAAAATACCAGTACAAGCAATTCCTTCTCAGTAGTTGTGTAATTCAGTTATGCTCCTATCAACATCATACTTACGTAATAGATAGCATGCAACCTCTTTTCCTTCCGTTAGCTAAGTACAAAATCAACAGTATGGTCACTTACATCACACATATTCTCAAAAGGAAGAGACCAATCTGGTGACGTCAGAATTGGTGCTGTAATGAGTGCCTTCTTCAAATTGTTAAAAGAATTTAAGCAATCATCATCAAAAACAAAAGGCACATCTTTGACTAATAAATGAGTCAAGGGTCTAGCAATAAGGGAAAATTCCTTAATAAATCGTCTATAGAATCCTGCATGACCTAGTAAAGCTCAGATCTTTGTACTTTAAATCTTATGGCCCAATACAATTCTTTCTTGGACTATAAAATGACACTTCTCCCAGTTCAAAACTAGATAAGGCTCCTCACATCTTTGAAACACCCTGTCTAAATTAAGTAAATAATGATCAAAAGAATCTTCAAAGACAGAGAAATCATCCATAAATACCTCCATAAAATTTTCATTTATGTCTGCAAATATGGCCATTATGCACCTTTGGAATGTAGCAGGTGCATTGTATAAACCAAAAGGCATCCTCCAATAAGCAAAAGTCCCATAAGGATAGGTAAAGGTAGTCTTCTTTTGATCGTCCGAGTATATAAATATTTGATTGTATCCTAAATATCCATCAAGAAAGCAATAAAAAGAATGACCAACCATATAACATCCTGTTACAAACCACCCTCTCAATCATTTGGTCCATAATAGGTAAAGGGAAATGATCCTTTTTGGTAGCCAAATTGAGCTGCCTATAGTCAATACACACTCACCAACCTGTGACAGTACTAGTGGAAATCTTTTCACATTTTTCGTTCTCTATCACCATCACACTACCCTTCTTCGGCACATACTGTACTGGAATCACCCATCACTACCTGAAATGGGGTAAATAATCCCCGCATCTAAAAGTTTCACCACCTCCTTCTTCATAACCACTTCCATATTTGGATTTGACCTTCTCTATCTTTCTCTCACAGTTTTGCACCCTTCTTCTAGGTCAATCCTATGCATCACTACATTGGGGCTAATCCTCCTAATATCAGAAATTTGCCAACCCACAGCTCTCATCCTCTTCCTAATGGTCTCCACCACTTTCTCTTCTTGCTCACAATATAATTCATTGGAGTTAATGATGGATAAAGTATAGTTCTTCCCTAAAAAGGTGTGTCTCAAATGGGAATGTAAGGGTTTAAGCTCTAAAGTGGGATAACAATAGAAGGTGATATAGGTGTATCAGTTCTCTCTAATTTCTCTAAATTAACTTCCTCACATAAATCCTCTTCCTTCACACTCTCATCCCTGTGCACTTCATTGACTTCCTCTTTAATCTCCTTCACATACTCATCTACAACATCAATTTTCATACATATATTACCATCCATCAGTTTTTGCAAAGATTTTGACATATTACACTCAACCTATTCATCAACAATTCTCAGCACAAGTTTCCCTTTACGCACATCAACTAATGCCCTACCAGTATTCATAAAGGGTTATCCAAAATCAATGGACAATTCTTATCAGCTTTAAAATACAACATAACAAAGTCATAGGAATTATAAATTTGTCCACTTTTACCAATACATCTTCTATAACTCCAAATGGCCCTTTAATGGATTGATCCGCAAGTTGAATCAGTATAGATGTTGGCTTGACCTCTCCTAGTCCCAGTTTCCTAAAAATAGACAAAGGCATCAAATTAAAACTTGCACCTAAATCATATAAACATTTAGAAAATTCAAAATCACCAACATCATATGGTATTGTGAAACTCCCTAGATCTTGCAATTTTGAAGGCATTTGGCTTGATATGATGGAACTATAATTTTTTTTCAACGTTACTTTCTGATTGTCTTCCCAAGTGCATTTGTGTGAGTATATCCTTCAAAAATGTCGCATACTTAGGTATGCACTCCAAAGCTTCCACCAATGATAAATTAATCCGTAGTCTCTTCAGTTTCTCCAAAAATTTGGAAAACTGAGTGTCCACCTAATGTTGTTTCACCCTCTGTGGATACAGAATTTTGGGCTTATAGGGTGGTGGTGGTACATACGAACGTCCTTCTTCCTTTTCTTCTTCTATCTCCTTACATTTCTCTTTTTCTTAGTTGTCCTTTTTCACACTTGGTTCTTCCATCTTCTTGCCACTTCGAAGTGTAATATCCTTGAGTTGCCCCCTTGGAATGGCCTCATTATTACTCGATAGGCTACCTGTACTTCTAGAAAATAACGTATTAGCAAATTAACCTACCTAAACCTCCAAGTTATGGATCGATGAGGTATGGTTCTTCACAATATGATCAAACTTCACCTCCATCCTCTTTTGACTTTCCTCCTAACTAGCAAACATTCTCTTCTGGTTCTCTTCTTAAGCTACCATTTTGGAACCAAAAATCTCCATAAACTTGTCCATTTTGCTTTCCATAGATCTAAGTCAATCTTGCTAAAATCTAGGAGGTCCTTACGGTTTTGTTTGGCTACCTGTATTGTTAGTGCTACGAGAAAATTTTGGTTGGTTTTTTTAGCCTGGATTATAAGTATTTGAGTATAGATTATTACCTCTTTATGGCTGGCCCAGATAATTTACCTATTCTGTAACATTGGCTCCTAACAGAAAACATTTAGCTGAGCCATGGTCGTTCTGCCAGCATAGCTCACATTGTACTTGCATTGCCTTAGCTGTAGATGCAGATGCTCCTTACATTTTATGAGGGTTGTAATCTGTGCTTGCAAAGCGGTAATAGAGTCAATAAGGATTATACCTTTTTTCTCCTTCTACCCATGTCTACTCCTCTCGCTTGACTACATGCAACTGTTGTTCGTTAACTTCTCCAAAAGGTTATGAGTTGCTTCAATAGTCTTCCTCATCAATAAACCTCCAGCGGCTGCATCTATGGATCCTCTCGTGCTTGGATTCACACCATTCTAAAACATTTGCAACAGGAACTCCCTTGGAAGGTTGTGGTGGGGACAACTTCTCTGTAACTATTTAAATCTCTCCAGGCTTTATAGAGAGATTCCCCATCATTCTGTTGAAAATTCATGATCTCCTTTATGATCCTCGTCGTCTTGGTCAACAAAAAATACTTTACGAAGAATGCTTGGGCAAGCTGCTTCCAAGTAGTGATCTACCTCAAATTAAGTGAATTATACCACACCTTCACTCAATATCTCAACGTGAAAGAAAATAATTTCAATTTTACTGCATCATCGGACATTCCATTGAACCGAAGCATGTCACAAATCTCTAAAAAATTGGCGATATGGGTATTTGGATCTTTGTTGGATAGCCCACAGAAATGCACACTATTCTATAATATGTTGAGGAGTGTCGGCTTGATCTCGAAATTGTTAGCTTGAACTGCTAGCCTCGCAACTCTTTAAGAACTAAATCCTAGCCTTAGGAAGTCCATTAGTGTCCTCTCTGCTCCTCCTTGCTCTCCTTCTTTAGTTATATCTCTCTATGTAATATTTTGAAACTTCGCTCTTCTTAACTCTCTTTCGTGTCATTTAATATCGAGAAACTCGTCTTCACTAAATTCTGTTAATCTTCGCAAGCTCCTGGTGTTCACGCAATTGCAAATACACAAGGAAAAGTATCAAAAACTCTTAAATCAAAGTAATCTAAACTAAACAAGATGCTAAACAAACAATCCTCAACAATGGTTCTAAAAACGTGTTGATGTGCAAAACAATCTACTACTTTTATACTCAAAAACTGCAAGTATATGGGTCGTGACATGTAGTTAAAGAGCAAATATCGATCCCATAAGGATTGATGCTTAGGCACTACTTAATTACGTTTAAACTTTGTTTAAGAAACGAAATTGTTAATGGAAATAATCTAGAAAATTAAATCAAAATAAAATGACTAACAATGAACAATTAATAATACCAAAATGCAGAAAATTGGAATTCAAAGTTTCAATGACTAAAGATCACTTTTCCTTATCTTGTCTCCCTCCTATTTTATTAATTGAATTGTGTCTCACCTAAGATGTTCAAATGCATTAACTACCCTCTCTCAAGGTGTAATTAATTTTCCCTAATCAAATTAAATGAAGTTGATTAAGCAATCCCTCAATCTACCAAATCACTCCACCAATTTAACGAGTTATTAAGTTATCCTATGAGTGATCAATTAAATTAGTCAAGATCTCTCTTTTAACTAATCAATTAACTTGAAGAATGTAATTCTATAGGTTGCCAATTCTTATTGTACAATCCTACACAAATTACCCAACTCAATCACTCTACTTATTGCAAGGTATATGTATATAATCAACATTCATCAAATACATCTATTATTCAATTCAATAAAATAGGAATTTAACAAGATAGTTTAAAAGAATAAAAATATATCAGCCACTTATGGTGTCTATAACATCACCAACATTCAAATATTCCATCATACAATGACTAGAAGAGATAAAAAGACAAAAAATTAAATAAAGAAAAGTCCTTCTCTTCTTTGCCTAAGTCTAGAAATTTCGGTGTTGATGTACTATTTTCCTAATTGTTATTGAGGATCCTTGAAGGATCCTTGAATCTTCACCTTCCTCAAGACTCTAACTCTGGATTTTTCGCTCAAGGAGGCTCTTCTACACAGAGGGTTCACATCCTTTGTCCTCCATAGGAGTGTAATATCTTACATAGTCTAGAAAACCTAAAAATTAATTAAACCCCAAATATATTCTTGGGTTAAGCCAATTCCCACGATCATGGGTTCTTACACCAGAAAGCTTCATCTTCTCTTCTTCTCTTTTGGCTTTTAGCTTAATTGCAAAGTTGCTCAATCCCTATTCCTACATAAAAACAAACAATTCTTACCATAAATTATCATCAAATATAAAAGAAAAACAATGAAGATCAAACTAAACGAAAACATACAAAATGAATCCTAAAATACAACAATAATAAACTACTACAGAAGAAACACGTCAAATACTTAGAAAAATATATACTAATTCACAACTATCACTACATAGCAAGATTTTCTCTTAGGATTTGTTAGGCCAATTATTAGTAAAGCTTTAATTCAAGAACTTCGAACCCCAACTATTTTGTAGTTGTGGTGGAGTTTGAACATGGTGGCAATGAAGGGAACTATAACAATCTTAGAGTGCAGTGTGGAAGTTGGAAGTTGCACAAAAACTAAAAAAAAACCTTAAACAAAACCTTTAGCTAATGAAAATGGAAGATCAATGGAAGCTTGTAAAGATTGGTGCTTGATGAATAGATATGAATGAGATAGTCAATCACAGTCAATCACAACTCTGGTTTAGGAAATACTAGAGACAGATAGAGAAAGAAAAGAAAATAGAAAGATGGGTAATGAAAAAAAATTTGTCTTATGTAAAAAGGCCAGTATAAAAGGACTTAAAGTTAAAGCATTGAGTGGGCCCCACTTTAATAAAATTTGGAAAAATTTATCGTAAAAAAATCCACATCAATATTTAACTAATGGAACCTTAACTCTGTGAATTTTTTTGTCCATTTAAGGATTGTTTTGAACATTTTGCAAACGTTAGGCTTCAATTTGAATGCTCTAAAATGTTAGGGTCTAACTCAAATTTTAATGTAAACAATGAGGGCTATATTGCTTTTTTGTCCTGGAAGATAAAGAACATAGAGAATCTATAATTTATAAATTTCCAGAATAGTCGATAAGATGCTTTAAAGATTTAAGCTTACACTATAATAAGGACATGTTTTTTATTCTTTATTGCATACAAGAATTAAATAGCCACAACTTTGATATCTATTATGAGCATAGTTATGATGATTTTGCAATAAACAATATAGAATATGATTTAGATATCGATAATGAAAAAGGGTTATTCCAAGCTCAGGTGGAAAAAGATGATTAAGATTTTGTTGTTATATAGATGAATGAATTTGATTCAGTAACAATCACATCTTAAATTATATCAAATCATGTATTTAACATTTTTATTTTTTATTTTTAATCATACATGTATGTGAGAGTTTTTGAACCTCTTTATGCTTGGAATATACTTTCTTCCTTTTCTTACTCATAGATTTTAAAAATTCAACTAACTCATCATATAAAAGATTGATATCAAATTTATCATTATCATCATAAGCTTTTGAGGAAGAGGACAATTCATCATTATTGACCAAAGAGCATATACTTATTACCATATTTTTGGAAACTTCAATTTCTAGACTAATAGTGTCACCTTATATAGTCATAGGTGTTTTTCTTATTTTTCAATTATTTTTCCCTCTTCTTCTTTAACAATTTCTTGAATTTACTTGTGATGAGCCTTATATTATCCTCATTACTCTCCTTATGAAGATCTCGTCGTCATCATCTTTCTCATCCATAGAGAACTTAAACACTATGTTACTTCTTTTTTGAGCCACATCCTCTTTATATAATTCATTCATCCACATCTAATAGTGTTGGGGGCCCCGATTCCTTTTCTTACTAAATAAGCATGTGTTCAGTTTATTTTGAGGTTGAGTTTGATTAATTTGTTTTGG
>JANZXR010000172.1:19764648-19787667 GCA_027575705.1 Erythroxylum echinodendron | reverse complement strand
CGCGCTCGCGGTCTTGAGGGCGGGTGAGGGATTCGCCTCGCAGCTCCTCGCTAGCGCGAGTGCTCGCGGTCACCAGCGGTGCCTCCCAATCGCAAGGCCGCTGCGAAGGCGGTGAGGGTTCTCCTCGCAGCTCCTCGCGAGCGCGAGGGCTCGCGGTCGCAATAGCGAGGAGGTCGCGAGGGCGAGCGATGGTTAGCCTCGCAGTTCCTCGCGAACGCGAGTGGCTCGCGGTCGCCGCGCCTTCAGCGCGCGCGCTTTGTGCTCGCGAGGAGATCGCGAGCCCGAGCATTCAGCCGTGCCTCTCGCGGCAGAGAGACGGTCGCATTGCGACGCCGCATATAAATTTTTCTGATTTTTTTTCTTTTCCTTTTGAATTTTAGACCTCTCTCCACTCTTTTGGCCGTAACTTTTTCTTCCGACCTCTGATTGACCTGATTTTCGAAGCGTTGGTTTTCTAATACATTTTTCTACCTTATTATGCATTTGAAAATTTTTAGATATTATTTTTGAAATCTATGAATTAAATCAAAGTGAAAGAATCGGAGGTAGGTCAAATGAGTTTGTTTGTTTTAAGGTTTGACCTGGTGGGGAATTCCTCCCTTGTGGGACGCGCGTCCAGATGTTACGTAGGACGTCAGGCACGTGACTCACCAGGGTGGGGTTCCAGAAAATAGGAAGGAGTGATCCAACTAGCTCTTCAAATGGCAATGTTCTCAAAATTTTGGCTTCTTATATGACTATCACCTTTGTCTCCCAAGCTTTTGGTAAAGGTTTAAGCAATTTTCTCACTAATTCAAGATTAGTATAACTCTTACTAAGATTTGGAAATAGTTAATGATATAATTCAGTGTATATTTTCCATTTTTCTTTATATGAAATAGCTTATACTGATGCTAATAAGCTAACTTTACTCTCTTTTGCTTAAGTAGTTCCCTCACTTGTGATTTTAAGTGTAAGTTATATCTCAAGGGTGATTTCGTAAATAGAAATATATTAAATTTATTTATATTAAAAGCAAAAAAAATATCTATCACTTTGCTATTTAATGCAATGAGTCTCTTATCATTTTTGCACTGCTCTCTTCTATCCTTTGATACCTTATTCTCCACTTTATCTACAACTATGGTTATTAGGACGTAAAGACCATTCTCTATAATTCTCCAAGGATCAACCCCTTTCGCTAAAGAAAATGCTTTATCATAATTTTTCAATAAATGTAATTACCACTTTCAAAGAAAAGGGGTTTACCTTCACATTGACTATCTTAGTTAAAAACTTAATCAAATTATTCTATATTAATATTTTCACAAATTTCACTAGAAATATAAATGTAACGAACGAGATCCATTCTAATAACAATTATTCGTCCTTACGTGACACACAATAAAGGGATGAGTCTTTTCATAAATATCACTATAAATATAAAAGTAATGAATAAGATCCACTCTAATACTAATTATTAGTCCTTAAATGACACGTAAGAAGAGGATTAATTTCATGTATCCACTTTTTATAATATTTAAAGACTAGTAAATGAATTTTATTTTTATAATGAATAATTATAGTAAATTTATATATGATAATCACAATAATAATTAAAGAAAATAGAAAAATAAAAATAATCAATTTATAGCGATTCAATCAAATAACTTTTAGCCTACGTCCATTCCCCAACCTTCACTTAGTAATTTACTATCTTTTCCCTTCAATAGGTGAAAAGTAACTCTCTATACAACATTTTCTTTATTACAGATGAAAAGCAAGCCTTTACATATCTTCAAGATTAAAAGAAACTCTCACAATGTGTATGCCATATAATTTCACTAACTACAATACTTGCACAACCATATATATTAAAACATTCCTCTTTTTCTCACATTGATGAGAAAACGTTCAATATGTGTTACACACACAATCATTTTCTAACTTCTTACGAATTTATTAACTTTTTATCATGTATTAGATATCTCCCATGATTTATATGTGATTTATTTATACTTAAAATGACTTAAAATGATCATAAGAAATAAATTTTTTTGAAATATTAAAAATTTATTAAATTAATAAGGGTAAAGCACAAACATCTGGAGAGACAAAGCTCTCCTATAACAAAACATAACAAAAATGGCATCAAATGAGTGTCTTAGTTGCTAGATATACACGATAAAAAGACAACATTGTCATTAACAAGTGATAAGCTAAAACATAGTGGCATTTTGTAGATGGGTTAAACCACACCATTAAGGAGATGAGTCTCCAAAAGTTTCCCAATTAGGGCTAAACATCAAGGGTGATAGGTGATCTTCTTCTCTATACAATTAATGTTACCAAGGTATGAAAATCTCTAACTTGAATCATGTAACTTTTTCTTCTATTAACCATTGATTTTAATTATAATTTGCTAGGTTTAAACTTTATCTTAGCTTGGAGTAGTCGTAGTAGTTATACATGGTGAGTCATGGTGGTTTGATCTCAGCTAAGATCAAACTCCTTTTTTGACTATAATTGGGCCCTACAGTGGTAGAACCTGGCGAACCGGGCATACTCCTTCCCATCCTTCTGTGGACCTTACTTCTCTTATGATTTAATTTATGATTTGATTTTTGCTACTTTTTTGACTCTAGAAAGGTGAGTAGTGGTGGTTTGATCTCAGCCTAGGTTAGATCTAACCTTAGATTTTCTTGATTATTCTTGTTCAATCTTAATTTCCTTTTGCTTAATCCTGACTTAATCTTGACTTCCAATCATAGATCATAGAATTTGGTTATAGTGAGAACATTTACTTTTGAATACATTGATTCCTAGACTTCGATTAACTCTTCAAGTAAATCCTCCTCTTTGTAATTTTGTGATTAACTGCCCTAATATTGATTTGTTAATCTTCATCTATTGGGGTTGCATAAATGCATCTTTTATAATATTTGCTTCTTTTTTTATTGTCCAATTGAGTAGTGTTAGCTTCTCTATTGTTTTCCTTCATTTTTTTTTAAATTCCCATGACAGTATCTATCTCAATATGAAGAGAGGCTTGGGAGTCTTAAAATCATACATAATTAGCCTCCTTAGATCAAAATAGTGGCATTTATATGATGCTCACTTAATTCTACTTCCCATATACCCATCACCTACACTATTACCTTTCTCAATTTCTATAAATCAAGTCAAAACACCCCTTATAAACCCTATCAACAAATATAATAGGACTAAAGTCTACAAGAAACCACCAACATTCTACTACATCTGTTCTCCATCTGATTCATAATTGGTTGCTCTCTTATACTTGCAACTGTGAACTTAGTCTTAATGCGTGTCGAATGTATCATAAAATAAAACCTGACTCTATACACCAAAATTTATAGCAGAGGTAAGCAGGGATCGTATCCACAGAGAGTGTTTGTAAAGATTTTGTATTAAAAGGAATTGGTGTTTAGGATATAGGGGGTTTTATTGGTTTCGAATAACAAAATATAATAAATTAAAGTAATGAAAGCAATTTAAATCAAACAGTGAGAAAATGATAAAAGTGATAAATGGGTTTCAAATTTAGTTCTTAGTTTAATCTTAACCTACATACGAACAAACATACTTTGTTGTCAAGTTTTTCTTATACCTTTCTTAAACACTATTAATCGTAGATTAACAATTAGTTCTGTTAACCTCAGTTTTTCCTTAGGTTGTGTTTAATCAAAATAAAATCCTTAACTAAACTTAGTTATTGAACAACCTAGAACAAGCTCTCCAAATTTAGTAAGACAGTCGTATTACGAATAAGAAAAATAGATTAATCTAGGCAACAAACACACAAGTTATGGTCATTTAACTTATGTTACATTATCCCTAATGATTTAACAACATTAGCTACCATAAATGAATCGAAAACATAACCATTACATATTGTATCTGAGATTCTAACAATATGTTTACATAAAAACAATCTAATAGAAGCATTCAAATCATCTTATACAAATAACCAAATCAATAAATAAAGGATAATATAAACAATCCCTAAGGACAAAAAGAATAACTATACAAAATGAGAAGATGCTCAAATTTGTTCTTCGATTTCGATTTCCCCTATAAACTGAAAGAAGGAAGATTAGCGCTCCATAGATCCCAAAAAATCAAGAATTCTGCGACCCCTCCCCCCCATGTTCCAAAAATGATTAATGTCTCTCTTAACCACTCAAATGTCCCTTTATAGAAGAAATTAGGTTTTTTGGTTTGTATGCAATCGTGCATCAAGTGGATGCAAGACCGTGCATCTTCCAAGTCATCTTCAAAACTTCATTTTCTTGCATTTTCTTATCCCATCTTCACCCCAATCCATCTCTTTCTTGTTCTATAAAGACAAATGAGTTTGAACATCATTAAGATGGCTCAAGGAATATGCTTTTAACTCATTTTAGCTTTTATGCTTCAAAATTGTACCTAAAACTAAATATGAACTAAATCGAATGTCTTAAGCATTTCAAAGCATTAATCACTAAGTGTTATAGAGTAAACATATAAACAATTAAGCACACATCAATTTTCCCCACACTTAGTCTTTGACTGTCCTTAGTCAAAACTACAAAATCAAGGTCGCAAACCAAAACACTTCTACATTTTCCATATTTTCTAGTAATACACAATCATAAGAAAAGATGAATAACTTTTAGAACCATGGCAAGAACTATACAATAAATTCTTTTACTTATGATAAATCAACAATCATCACCTTTAGAAACTGAGCAATCTAGTGGTAGACTTGGACAAAGTTTGTATGTAAATAGCACTAATCCATAGGTACACTCAAACACCATTGATGATCATGAGATTCCATAACTTTGCAAATCATTTCATTTCTCCACCACTAGGATTCACATGCATAATCATGAATCAAAGGACTTGTTAAAGTTGTAATGTACGAAAGCATTAAGGTGAGATATATTTAGATAGTGTAGTATAAAAGCCATCAAAGCTAGTTAAACAAGAAAACACTCACAGGCTATTTGGAATGGTTCGACTAGAATTTAATTGCAGTATTGAATTCAATTTAAATGTTTGAAAACACAAAAAAGAGATGGGTTCAATTCATGCATGTAATTGAAACTCATTCCCTTTATAAATTGAATTCACTCCTCCAAGCATTGGAATTGAATTCACTCCTCCAAGCATTAAGCTCCACGCCATATCTCCCCTCTCTTCTCTTCTCTATTTGTCAATTGCAAACCCTACATTATGGTCTTCATTGCTAAACTTTTAATTTATGTTTGATTGTAAACTAGTTGGAAACTTTTTCTTTCCACCTGCTATATTCCTGATAATGTAATAATATAATTTTTGGTTTTATCCTACTTGATCTTTTTCGTAGGTTCAGCTGTAATGTATTATGACTAGTGAGTTTTAACTTTTAATAAAAATACTTTTAATTAAATTTGTAATTTTTATTTTTAGTTATAAATTTTTCTAATTTTTATAATTTATGAATATGAATATGAAATTTTAAATTTTATTTTCTATTTTTATATAAACATTTAACTCACTTAAAAAATCTAATATTAAAATTAGCTATTTTACAATTTTAATTTTATAAAATAAAATTTCTTTTTTTAATTCTATTAAAATCTAATAAAAATTTACATGTTATTGATTTTCATATTAATAAATAAAATTATTCTTATTATTTTATCAATTTACTATTACCACATTTCATTAATTATAAAAATGAATAATTTTTAACTTATAATGCTAATTAATTTTAGCTATAATTATAATATTTTAATAATAATTAATAATATATTAATCACTGACATATAATTATCAATGAATCTTTTTACTTATATACAATAATCCTCATTATTCAATCGAAAATCATATGATATAATTGCATTGTGAAAGTTAATATAATACCACCTTGAGTAATACTTTAACCTATATATTAGTTGTAACAATTTGCATATTTTATACTCTTGACCCTTCTGAACAAAGTACATTTGATTATTTCATATATTATTTTTATCTAGTTTTCTACTTAAGAATACTTTTTTTACATTTGATGTAATTAAGATCTATTATGGTCACCAAAACTAGAATTAATTGGAATAAAGAAAAAAATCTTATTATTTAATAAGATTATTTTTAGTCAACAGTAAAAATGTCATATGAAATAATTGAATTCATTTTGATTGTATTCCAAACAGTGTAATTGAATTCAATTCCAATATTACTGGGTTTGTTCCAAACAGTATTAATTGAATTCAATTAAATCTCATTAATGTAATTGAATCCAATTCATTAATGAATTCAATTCGAAGGTTTCCAAACGCCCTGTCAATGGAATATCAAGCACAAAAACTAGCATTCACTCGAAAATGGGTACCATCAACAATGATGAATGCAAAAACTATGTTCCACATCTTAGATTCAAGCCCTCACACTATAAACCACACGAAACATAACCAATTAAAGGGATCACTCATAAAAATCATTAATAATAATACAATGAAACTATAAGGAGTGACCCTTTAAAACCACATCTCCCTTATTTACATCATAAGCAAATCACCCTTTACATACAACTTTAGGAGAAAGACTAATCATGAATAACTTTGCAAAACAAATGAATTTCCTCCTTAATAATTTTATTTGAATTTTTTATTTTTCTTTTCTTTTCTCTTTTTATTCTTATTTATTGTTTTTTTCTTTTTCAATAAAAAAGTGAATGAAGCTACATTAACAATGGAATACATTGAAACGAGATAACATGACAATCTATAAATTATAGCCGACATGCATATATGCCCATATTTTTTTGCATCCATGAATATTAACAATCACAAACACTCCACTAGTTTGAAGGCTTGGGTAAGACATTTGGTCAATTTAAAGGCTTATAATGCGGTTAGCACAATAAGAAAAGCCTAATAAAGCTCAAGGAGGCTTAACAAGAAGAAAAATGTGTTAAGTCAAGAAGACTTCACTTCTTCTATTGATTTTGATGAAAGTCAAATAATAATAATAATAATAGAAGTGTGTGGACTGTTTTGATGAATTTGTTAAGTACACAGATAAATATAAGTGGCACAAATCATCAAATCAAGACGATACTTAAGTAAAAACTAAATAAGACAGACCAATTGAAGTGATCAAGTCTAAGACATCAGACGAAACATACGAAGCTAAGCAAGTCGATGTAATTAAAGAATTTGCTAGAACGTCAGTTAGTTGGAGTTGGTTACAGGACTCAATTAATAATAGAATTTAGAAGACTCAATAAGCAAATTTCTTAAGAAGATCGTTGGAGACTTAGGCTATAAATATTAGTTGAAGTTGTAGAATTCAATAATAATTTTGATTGTACAAAAATACACAAGAGAAATTATATGCTCAAGTGCTTATGATGTGAAAATATTGTGAGAGAAAAGAAAGAAAAAAAAAAAGAGAAAATATATTTGTAACGTAAGTGTGAAATCGTAAACAATATCTTTTCGAGAGAAAGGAAGGCTAGAGCCTAAACAGGCTAAGGAAGCAAATAAAGAATACTTTGTGAAAGAGACCTGAAGAGGCTCTACAAGTGTAGAAATAATACTTGTAACATTGAAGGAGATAGCGAAATCTCAGACAAACTCTGAGGACTGGACGTAGCCCAAGATTAAGGGTGAACCATTATAAATCATAGTGTCATATTCTCTAACTCTTACCTTTTTAATTTTCTTATTGTTTAGAATAATAGATACTAATGTTCTCTATTGCATTACTCATCAAATTAAGTGCATTATATAAACTTGTAATCGTCTGAATTTGTCAAGAAAATCAAGAAGATTTTAAAGATTCATATCTTAGACAATTTAACACAATTCAACTAATATATATATATATATATATATATATTTCTATATATATATATATATATATTTCTATATTAACAAGTGATTTACTTTAGAATTATATCAATAGGTAGGGTGGCTAATGTAGCTTGTAAAACAAAGAATGCCTATATCATTTTCATATTAATTCATATGATAGAAATGTGATCTCGAATATAAAATCAAAGAAAAATCAAGATGTACATGTCATAAAGGTCACACATGAGCATAAGACAATGAGATTGATAGGAATATGTAAGTCAAAAAAGGCTCAAAATCTCACTGATTTTTGTCTACCACTAGTCACTACTCTTTTAAAGATAATGTATATTGACCAATCATTAGATTAAATTTACATGTCCAAGTTGCCAAAAAAATTTTGAGTTAATTCTAATTTCTAATTATAACTATATAGTCCTACAAGTAATAAAAAAAAGATAAAATGTTTGTTTGTTTGATCTGATTCTCTCTCTCTCTCTATAAACTTAAAAAATGTAATAAACAAACAAACTTAAAAACACACATGCACATAAGAAATATATAACTTAAAAGCACACATGATAATTCCTAACCCCACACTTAAAACTTACATCGTTTCCAATGAAATATTAAATGTAAGAAATGGAGCACTCAGTAGAAATAAAAAATATGAAAATTTAAAGGAAAAATAAACAAACTTCCCTTGGGTTGCATCCCAAATAGCGCCTTTGTTCATTATCGCTAGCTCGACTCTATGTCTTCCTCATTACATAACAAAATTATGATCTTTAGATGTCACAAATTCTGTCTTTTCCACTTGAGGTTCCTCATAATAGGGCCTAAGTTGATAATTACACACATTCATTATCTTCCCTATCTTTAAACTATTAATCTCTACTGAATCCCTACACTCTTCAAAAGTTTCCAATATCTCCTCACCCTTTTCTCGTTCAATTTCTCCATTATTCTGGAAAAAGGTGGAGGGTTAGTCTTAACAATAATTAGAGACTCAGTATTCACCTTTGAACTAAATGATACATCCTTTTCGCCTTCGAGCTCCTGCTTAGTTTCTTTTTCATTAGCAATCCCTTGAGTAGTCCTCTCAAGATTCTCAAGATCCGCTCCACTCTTTAAGGTTACCGCACTAACGTTCGTTAGATTTACCTCAGGTTAAGATGGCTACTTCTCTCTAGTTTATGATTTTAGGAGGTTAATAGCTACCGCCATCTAACCCATTTGCTTACCAAATTTTAGACTATAGACCTTGTATCTTACTGGAATTGTTTCGCATCCTACTAAAATTCTAGAGTGTTGGTAGCAAGAGACTTAACTAAGTCTTCCAAAGATGAACTTGAGTTGGAATAAGAGGTTTTTAGTTTATGTGGGAATTGTTGTGCATCCTACGACCTATATAGGAAGTAGTTTTGTTGGCTATCCCCTCCATAACTAAGGTTAAGGTGATCTCTCCTACCTGAGTCATAGGAATGGGAATATGGGTTATGGGTAACATTTCCACCAATAGTATTGATATACTCCAGCAGTGACATACTCCTTTCCCAGTGTCCTTTTTATACACAAACACTAACAAACATGAAAAGATCACGAAATAAATGTAAAAAAAATATATACAAAATACCAATTAAAATCAAAAATAGACATTGAAGCACTACACTCCCTGATAATGACTCCAAAATTCTTGATGCATATTGTATGCACCAGAAAATAAAACCTAAATTTGCACACCAAAAGTTATTATAGCGTTGAGAGTATGTGTAAAGGTTTTATAATGAAAGGAATCAGTGTTTAGGATATAAGAGGTTTGATTGTTTTTTAATAACAAAATAAAGTAAATTAAACTAATGAAAGCAATTTCAATCATAGTGAGAAAATGATAAAAGTGATGAATAGGTTTGGAACCTAGTTCTTAGTTCAATCTCGGCCTACACACAAATAAATATACTTTATTGTCTTGTTATTCTCACACACTTCCCCTAGAAACTATTAATCGTAGATTAACAGTAAGCTTTGTTAACCTCATTTTTCCCTTAGGACGTGTTTAATCAAAATAAGCACTTTAACTAAACCTAGCTATCGAACAGCCTATAACAAGAGATTTAGTAGAACAGCCACGTTACTAATAAGGCAAACAAGTTAATCTAGGTAACAACTACACAAGCTCGAGCCATTTGAACTATGTGATGCTATCCCTAATGATTTAACACCATCAGTTGCCACAAATAAATCCAAAACACAACTACTACATATTGTATTTGAGATTCTAGTAATGAGTTTATATAAAAATAATCTAATAGAATCATTCAAATCTTCCTTACAAAAATAAGAAAAGGATAACATAAACAATCCCTAGAGAGAGAAAGAATAACAATACATAATGAGAGGATGTCTAAATGTCACGACCCAGTACTGCATCGAGCCTATGACAATTGTCGCATTCCTGGGCTAGGATACTAACGATGTCCTTAAACCGACTATGCAAGGTTAAACACATGTCTTTCCCTTTTTATTTTTTTTTTAAATTTGGGTAGCACAATGGCTTTATTTTAAATCCCAAAACCTACAAACAACTTTAAACGCACTTCTATATTCTTACATGTTAGAAATCTCCAAGATTTCGTATAACGATGAACTCTAAATTCATGTAAGGGCATATAACATTTTATATCATTGGCATACGTACCAAAAGGATTCAAATACATCTTTGAACTCATATTCAACCATATATGTCAATTTACAGTAGTATCTCCCAATACAGAGCAATGCAAAACAGGCTCAGAAAGTCCGACGTTACAAGTCCCCCCTACTCAAAAGAGTTTTGCCCTCGAAACTCCTAAATCGAGGACACAAATAAATGGGGTTACTGACGTCTCATAGTATCCTCAAGCTCCCATGTCATCTCTTCGACCTTGTCGCTCTTCCAAAGAACTTTAACCGTAGGTACCTCCTTGCTGTGTAATTTCTTTCTCTGTCATTCCAAAATCTGAACTGGTTTCACCTCAAAAATCAAGTCTTCTCTCAGCTCTACTGGAGGTATCTCCAAAACATGAGATAGGTCTGGTAAGTACTTTTTAAGCAGTGAAACATGGAACACATTATGGATCCTATCCAAGTCCGCTGGCAATTCCAATCGATAAGCCAACATTCTAACACACTCTAGGATACAAAAAAGGTCTGATGTATCGAGGGTTCAGCTTCCCTCGACTCTGAAATCTGATAATACCTTTCCATGGTGATACCCGAAGAAAAACCCTATCACCAACAGTAAACTCTAATAGCCGTCGCCTTTTATCCGCATAACTCTTTTGACAATCTTGGGCGACTTTCATTTTCTCTCAAATGACTTTTATCTTCGGAGTGGTGACTTCTATCAATTTGGCTCCTTCAATTTTGGCTATGTCAACTTCATCCCAACATAGAAGTGTCTTGCACTTTCTCCCATAAAGTGCTTCATAAGGTGGCATACCGATACCTGTTTGATAACTATTGTTATAAGTAAACTTTATCAAAGACAAGTGACGGTCCCAACTCCCTTGGAATTCCATCACTTATGCTCTTAGCATATCCTCTAGTGTCTGAATGGTCCTCTCTGATTGACCATCGATCTGGGAATAGAAAGTAGTACTAAACTTCAGTTTAGTCCTTAAAGATTCTTGGAATTTTAGTCAAAATCGTGAGGTGAATCTCGGATCCCTATCTGATACTATAGAAACTGGCACCCCGTAGCTTCACAATCTCATCAATATACAACTTTGCCAATTTCTCTAATGAGTAGGTTGTATAGACAGGAAGAAAATAAGCAGACTTTGTCAATCTATCCACTATAACCCAAATAGCATTATAACCTTTCGATGAAAGAGGTAGGCTAACTACAAAATCCATTGTCACATGCTCCTACTTCCATTACGGAATAAGCAAAGACTGTAACATACCTGGGAGTTTCTGATGATCTGCCTTAATTTGTTAATAGGGAACGCATCTGGCCACAAATTCTGCTATCTCTCTTTTCATCCCTAGCCACCAATAACTCTCTTTAAGAGCTTGATACATCTTGGTGCTACCAGGATGTATAGCATAAGTCAAACTTTGAGCTTCCTCCAAGATAGCTCGCTTGAGACCCTGGTCATTCTGTATGTAGACTCTGTCTCTAAAGACTAATAGCCCGTCTTCCCTCAGTCTGAACCCCTCACTCTCTTCGAACGGGAATTGCTCTAGAATAACTTTTAACATGGGATTGTCGGCCTGCGATCTCCTGATCGCGTCAAATAATGTAGGCTGACCTTCAAACCGTGCTAGCAATGTTCTGCCATACTCTGCCACTGAGAGTCTAATCCCAAGGCTCTGCACACTCATCAAATGTGTCATGTAAGGATCTTGCCTAATAGTTGCTTCCAAACAGGACTTACAACTCAATGCATCGGCTACCACATTTACTTGTCTCAGATGATAGTCGATTATTAAGTTATAATACTTAATCAATTCCAACCATCTTCTTTGTCTGAGATTTAGCTCCTTCTATATCATTATGTACTTTCGAATTTTATGGATGTTATATATACGACAAGTCTTCCCATAAAGACAGTGTCTCCCAATCTTGAGTGCAAATACTACTGCCGCGAGCTCCAAATTATGTGTAGGATAATTTAGTTCGTGCTTCTTCAGCTGTCTAAAAGCATATGATCATCCGGCTTGCATAAGTACATAACCAAGTCCCTGGTGACTGGCATCATTGTATACCTTATACCTAACTCCATGGGTAGGTAAGGCAAGCACTGGTGCAGAAATCAATGGCCTCTTTAGCTCTTGAAAACTTGTCTCGCATTTATCATCCCATTGAAATTGTATTCCTTCCGGTTAAGCCTTGATAAAGGGGTTGTAAGTACTGAGAAACCTTTAACAAATCTCCAATAATAACCAGCTAACCCTAGAAAGCCACGAACTTCTATCACATTCTTGGGTTGTTCCTACTCAAGAATGGCTTCCACCTTTTTTAAGTCTACATAAATACCTTCTCCTGATACCACATGCCCAAGAAATCCTATCTTCTTCAACCAAAATTCACACTTTGAAAACTTCGCGTACAACTATCTTTCGCAAAGTATTTGTAACACAACCCGGAGGTGTCTAGCATGTTCCTTCCTATCCTTAGAATAAATTAGAAGGTCATCAATGAAGACTATGGCAAACTGATCTAAATAAGGATGGAATACCCTGTTCACAAGATCCATAAATGTTGTAGGTGCATTTGTCAATCCGAGCGACATCACCAAAAAATTCATAGTGTCTATACCTCATCTGGAAAGCAGTCTTGTGTACATCCTTTCAGCAATCTTCAACTAATGGTAACTAGACCTCATATCTATCTTTGAGAATACTGTAGCTCCTCTCAACTGACCAAATAAGTCATCAATCCTGAGGAGTGGATATTTAGTTTTGATGGTAACCCTATTTAACTGCCGATAATCAACAGATAAACGGAGGGTCCTATCCTTCTTCTTGACAAACAATACTGGTGCTCCCCATAGTGAATGACTTGGTCTGATGAAGCCTTTATCTAATAACTCTTGCAACTGAACCTTCAACTCTTTCAATTCAGCTGGTTCTATGTGATACGATGGTAAAGATATCAGTGATGTCCCTAGGACCAAGTCAATCGCAAAATCAAACTCCCGATTAGGTGGCAATCTAGATAACTCCTCCAGAAAAACATCGAGGAACTCACATACGATAGGGATATCTCTAAGTTCGATCCTCTGTGCCTAAGTTTCAATCATATATGCGAGGTATGCTTGGCATTCCCGAAGAATCAATTTCTTAGCCTTGACCAACGATATCAAACAACTCGGGAACACCCGTCGGTTACTGGTAAATTTAATCGAGACTCCACGCTAAGTGTCAAACTCCACCTCTTTCTTATAATAATCAACCCTGACGCGATGCCTCTCTAACCAGTCAATCCCCAATATCACCTCAAAATCTTAAAGATCGAGGGGAATAAGATCTGCCTCTAACTTGACATCACCGACCTTTAGCTTACAGGCCATATATGCTTCATCACAAGCCACTTGCTCTCCTAGAGGAGTGACTATAATGAGGGGGGAATCTAATGGATTTAGGGGATAACTAATGTCCCCAGTGAAGGTCACACTAAAAAAGGACCTTTCCGTGCAATATCGATCAAAACTTTAGCGTCTCTACTGAGAACACACATAACACCTTATAAACTACGAGTTAGCAACTGTAGGTTTTGTGACTACTTCAGTGATATGTTCCTCTAGCTCCGGTCACAAAGGTCTAACCTTGCGAAAACTTTCCCTTCCTCGTCCAACAATGCTAACAATATAAAATTAAATAAAAGGAGACATTATTTAATAAAATAAATCTGACTAAGCCTATCTTATCTGATGTCCCTTACAACTTAAAGAATATCAACAAGTACTTTTTCCAAGGTCAAAATTATCCGACCGTTAAGGGTGTCAACTTAACGATCCGAGACTCAACTTCTCAACTAAAGACTGTCGACACCCAGACTTAACTCCTAATGTAACATCACGTTACCTTTGGGAGGTTAGAATAGTAAATATGAGTGATTAATGAGAGCTTAGAAATGCATTTTTCATGTTCATGCATAGTATGACATACAAATACACGTGAATAGTGAAGGTTTTGCACATGAAAATAATTGTACATGCATTCATAAATGATTCTAGGTATTTTTGGACTGAGTTGTGATTTTTGAAAAAATTTTGAATTTGGAATTTATTTATTTTTTAAAAAATTTTATTGACTAGTGGAATTATTATATTTGTGAATTTTGATGAATTTAGGATCTATTTTGGAATTTATTGAGTATTATGGAAAATAGGAAAAAGAAGAGAAGAAATCAAATGAAGATTTGGAGATGGTTGGATTGTAAAGATGAGAGTTAAAAGGAGTTAGTTTCAAAAGAAACTAAGTTAGAACTTAGACCTTAGGAAAAGTGACAACTGTAAATTGCCTTTTTTATCTGTCAGAAGTAAGTTTGAGTGATCTGAGAGTTAAAAAGGGATTTGTTCTTTTCCTAAGTTCTTTCTTTGTTATCATCTTCTCCAAATTGCTTCCCATACACAGAGTTTTTCATCAAACTCCTTCCGAGAGTTAACTTTGATTTTTCATATCCCTCACGATTTCCTCTACTGCTAAGTGTTTCTTCTACCTTAAGAAAAACTAGAAGTTGGTTGGTGTTCATAGGGGTTTACGAAATTTTGTACAGAGTTAGGGCTTGAAGATAGTTAAAGCTTTTGGAGTCTTCAACAAAGGAGCAATTGTAACGTCAACCTTCAGATGTTGCCGGAACTTCTAGGCATTAGTTTCGAGAGCAACTTGACCGAGAGATGACTCTAGCTACCGAAAGGCTCTACCAATTGTGTAGATTATGATTTGGCAAGAGAATTCATGGCTCAAAAGTAGGTCAAATGGAATTTTTGGACAGATTAGATAGACTTTGTATATTTTTCTCTTTAATAGAGTACTTTTGTAATAGGATTTGATGATATACATGTAGTAAGTGTTGAAAGATACAATGAAGACTTTTAGTTTTGTGAAGTGAAATGAGGAAAAAGTTGGGTTTAAAATATTGTGATTTACTTATGATGCTTTATAAGTGAATAATGATATGATGCCTTGTGAAGTGAATGTAGCGATCGAACGTAGCTCACCCTTTTCGGAGGATATGAACCAGAATGACCTCTGGCATCTTGATGTATACCCTACGGTAAGGGGGCGCTACACCTAAGGCTCATGAATCTTTTGAAAATGGAAATAATACTTTTAAAAATATAAAACCAGGCTCTGATACCAATTTAATTGTCACAACCCAATACTGCATCAGGCCCATGACAACCGCCACATACCTAGGCTAAGTACACTAACGGTGTCTTTAAACCGACTATGCAAGGCTAACTGAATGTCTATTTCTTTTTATTTTATTTAAAAAATTTGGGCAGCATAATAGATGTATTTTAAAAATCCCAAAAGCTATAAACAACTTTAAACACACTTCTATATTCACACCAAAAATTTTACGACAACTGCAGGACTTTAAAGTCCACTCAAAGCAACCTCAACAACAGTATCAAAGTTCATACATTAGGTCTTTTACAATGATAAAATAGTTAAGAGTCAAATTTATGAAATTGTAAAGTATATTTACATAACAAACCCAAAGAAGATAGTTCATGAGCCACTATGCCACAAAAGTACAAAAGAGAGACTAATGACTACCCACGTGCGGTAATGTCTTGAAAACGTCAAAAGACCGCACAATCCTCACAGAGTTTCAAGCTCACTATATTAAGCTGCATGGTTGGAAAGCAGAGGGGGTGAGTACATTATGTACTCAGTGAGCAGAGAAAACATATATCATGCATAGAACTCGATACACACCAAGACGGTATAAATAACCTACAAATTGAACATACATCACATAAAATCACATAGGCCTAGCCTATGACTCATCGTATACTGGTTATGAACCATATAGGCCTAACCTATTAATCACCCATCTAGTGAACATAGGTTCTAGTTCCAGTACACAAAAACATAAAATATAACATGTATAATTTAAATCTGGTAATAAGTAAATAATCAGGATAAGCCAAAACAATCATATGTGTCAACACTAGTCGGCTAAACTAGCGTGCACACCCACCAATCCTCGGTGTTAGCTCGACTTCATCCGTAGTCAGTCCAGACTACAGTCGACAAGAGCGTCATGACCTTAGGTGATGACCTCGTCGATATCTAGACCCTAGATGCAAAATCACCTGCGAGTCCCATAGAATGGTGTCGATACGGGCGCCTGACTTTTATGTACCAATGTTAAGGATAGCTTAATCAGTTGTGCCTAACACACGATTGGCCAATCGTTACCTCACCAATCACAAAACAAATCATATTCAAATTTTAAGTATAAAATCAAGTAAGGCATTGGTCCAACCAATAGAATGAAACCTTGTGATGGGTCTAAGCTAAAAAAAGACACATATACGTGGCAAATAAGGCTTGATCATGAATATGTAAATTTTAAAACATTATTTCATACAATAAACGTCATCTTTTGCACTCCAAATGTAAAATGTTATTCAAAACAATATTATTTCTTAAATACATAGGCATATTAGCATCCATTTGAAGTTCAATTCTACCTTACATTGCCTAGGTTCAAAATTCACATACAATTCATTCAGCATATCTTAGGATGTTCCAATTCTATTTGAGAAATATGGTTTTCCCAACTCACCTTAAAAGAAGGTATACACTCTCTTAACTTCAACAATCCTCGATACAAGCTTCTTGATTCACAGCTCCCAAGCCTTTATACATAAAAAGACATATGATGAAAATTTACCACTTAAACATAAAATTCATAATTATACACCATCACATGAGTGTACAAAACACAATACCACTCCCTTTAAGCTATAGGACTCAACCATTAAATTTCTCACATGGTTACTTCCTTACTAATCACATTAGCTTTTCTTTTTTCATTTTCTAAGGCATTTAATGCTTTTAATCCAATACTTACTCATTTCAAAACATAATTAAGTACATCTGTATCCAAACACATTAGGCCATTTCTCGTCAATCCAAGCATCAATTCAAGTTCACTCTAAATACACATGAAAATGTTTTCCAATACATACCATTATCAAGCCTTAAATCCTAAGCCAAGTTTACTTAGGCATTTTATCAAACACTTAATGTGCATGACTTTCAAGTCGCATTTTCAAGACCTTATCATAATAATTCATGCTCCTATCATGTCATATAGTAGCACTTCCAATCAATGACACCTTCCACCACTCCATTCAAACCAATTACCTTCCTTTAAGCTAAATTTATCAATTACAAAACTCATTACATTAATCCACTTCTTTTCCATCATTTCAACCCAACCTTAACCAACATACATCTTCTTCATTCTGCATCATCAATTCACATTATACATGTATAATTTCTATCATAGAATTCATTTAAATCATCAATTCGAAATGGTATTCAAAAATTCACAAACTTTCACCAAAGAGGGCATTTTCGGTTTTGACTTAAAGAACCCTCTCTATGACACATTTCATTCACATAAATCATGATTCATGCATATTCAAGCATGGAGAGCAACATATCTTAACACCAAACTCAAAATCCTAATGTAGAGATAGATGAAACAAATTTTACCTATACTTTCCTTTAGAGATATCTTCAAATCCTTTGATAATTTATCAAATCTAATGATAGATTTGAGTTCCTTGACCCCAAATTAGCTTAGAACACCTTAGTTTGAGTTGAAAAATAAAAAGAAGGGTGAATTTTGGTGATGTACGAAATCTTCTTCTTCTCCACCTCTCTTCTCCTTTCTTTTAATTAAAGCAAGATGTTTTAAAGTCTAAAATGAAGTGCACGGCCACACATATGAGGAGTCTAGAATTTTGACTCTGAGTCTAGAATTTTGACTCTTCTTTGACCAAAATATGGTGAAATTACCCTTTTACCCTTAGGTTATATGAAATTACCATAATACCCTGCAAACTTTTCCTAAATTTGCAATTAAGCCCAAAATTTAAGAATAACAAAAAATTTTATTTTCATTTTGATCCTCATACTTTTGAAAATTATAATTAATCCCCTTTATAAAATTACAAATTGGTCCTCCAAGAATTGAAAAATTACAATTAGGTCCTTATATATATCAACTTTTCCAATTAAGCTTTCTCAGTGTCCAATAAGTCTATAAATCGTGTCTAACCACCTATAAGGCATTAGAACACATTTAATTCAACCACCATGGTCATACCCATCCAATGGACTCAATTTTACACACTTAGAAGCTTACATGTCAGAAATCTCCAAGATTTCGCATACCGATGAACTCTAAATTCATGTAAGGGCATATAACATTTTATATCATTGGCATACATACCAAAGGATTCTAATACATCTTTGAACTCATATACAGCCATGTATATGTTAATTTACAGTAGTATCTCCTAATACATAGCAATGCAAAAAGGGTTCAGAAAGTCCGGTGTTACGCTAAATGTGTTCGTTAGCTGTGAATTCCCCTACAAACTATAAGAAGAAAGATTAGACCTCCATAAATCCTAAAGAATCAAGAGTTCTTCCCCTACTCATGTTCCAAAAATGATTCATGTCTCTCTTAGCCACTTAAATGTACCACCAAAATTTTGCATCATTCGAAATAATACACTGTCATGTAAGTGGATGAACAGTCGTGCATCTTCTAGTTCATTTTACAAACTTCATTTTCTTACATTTTCTTGTCCCATCTTCACCCTAATCTGTCTCATTCTTATTCCACAAAGACCATTGAGTTTGAATATTAATAAGATGGCCCAAGGAATGTGCTTTTAACTAATTTTAGCTCTTATCCTTCCAAATTATACCTAAAACGAAATATGAACTAAAATAAATGTCTTAGCATTTCAAAGCATTAATCACTAAGTTTCATGGAGTAAATGTGTAAACAATCAAGCACACATCACTCAATAAGAGAAGATAAACATCTAACTTTCCTTGAAAATCTTTTATTATTTCTCTCTTTCCATATCTCTTGGATACATGATGCAGCTGCCACTATATAGACTTCCTTATCTTTGTTGGAAGTAGGCATTTGCAGTATCTCTTATAAGATGACACTTAGACTACTTTGGGTGCGTCTCAGTATACAGAAAGATGAAATATTCTACCACACCTCTTTAGAATATCCACAATTGAGAAATAGATGATCTCCATCCTCTTCCTCTAAATTACATAATACACATTGTTTAGAAGAGGATAAAACTTCAACCTATTTATGATGTTGAATTTATTTAACATGGCTAACTAAAGTAAAAAAAACTAGCATTCAGCTTGAGGGCCTTGCTCCAAACTAGGTTGCACCACCCAATTCTTATGTCTACCCTATACATTAGTTTTTTTTTTTTTGCTTTCCTATTGGTCAATTCTAAAACAAATAAACCATTTCAGTAATAAGTAACTTCTCCATCAATGTGCCTATATTATTGAATTGACAAAATTCTCAGCTCATCTGAGGATAGTTGCTAGTTTCCATTTACAATTGGCTCATTTAACTTAGCTTTCTTTAAGAACCTAGCCTAAATATCCCTTTCCATCTGGTTATGTATTAGTTCCCCTTGACCAGTTTAGTTGTCATACCAAAGTGAAATCCTATCCCTTGCCCTTTTCTGTGTGTAACCTATTGTTGAATCTCTTCCCTCAACTTAAGAAGTTTATTGAAGAATCAAGAGTTTCTTTAGGACTAGTTGCCCACAAATTGTCACCCTTTAATATATAGTTATGTACCCATTTGATCCACAAGGACTCTTTCTCACGTAAAATTCTCCAGATTCTCTTTAGCATTAGACATCTATTGTTTCTATTAATTGTCTCCGATCTCAATCCACTAACTTCTCTTGGTTGACATAATTTCTTTTAGCTCACTTTAGCTATTCCTTTGTCAACTTTTCCTCTACTCTATAGGAACTACTTCATCAATTTTTCCATAGTTTTAACTAACCTTTTTAATAAAAATATACGAGAGTAGTAGTAAGTTTGCATTAACATTATGACCGACTTCAAGAGTTGAAGCTTACCTCTATAGGAGAGAGCTCTATTTCTCCAAGACCTTAACCATTTTTTAATCTTTTCAATCAGTAGTAGGCATTCTCTATATCTTAATCTTCTCGGAGAGATAGGATTTCTTAAGTATAGGAGAGGAAGATCTTTTTTTTATTCCAGTGACTTGTGACGAAATATCTAATAGATGTGCTGCACTTTTTGACAAAATGAAGAATCTTTTCTAAAAGTTAATTCTTAAAACTTTGTAGGGTACTCATTATTTGAGAAACTGAATGAAAATCATCCTTGCTGGGTAGGATAAGTTCACCTGCAAAACATAAAATAGTTAGAGAAAGCAACTTACATTTGGAGTGGTACTTGAATTTAGGGACTATAGAGATTTTGAGTTTTAGCAATAGGGTAAGAATTTCCATGCAAATTAGAAATATGTAAGGGAAAAGAGGATCCCTTTGCCTAAGTCCTCTTCTACCTTTGAACATATCTATTGGACTTCCATTAATTAGAATCCCAAAAGAAGAAATGGTGGTGCATTCCTGAATCCATCTAATAAAAATCTAGAAAAATTTCATAGCCTCTATAGTCTGTAACGTAAATCTTCAACTAGCACTATCAAAAGCTTTTTAGAGATCCACTTTAGCACAATTTTATGGGCTATTTCCTCTTGTATACCCTTCTAAGAGCTCTTGTAATATTAGTATATTATCATTAATATTCCTATTGCTCAAGAATGCGCCCTAGTTCTCACTGATGATGAATTGTAATACAGATTTCATCTTATTTGCTAAGACTTTGGCAATGATCTTATAGATAAAATTAATGCTATAAATAGGTCTAAAATCACCCCAAGTTGTAGGATTATGAATCTTAGGAATTAAACACAAAAATGTCCCTTTTAACTCCTTAAGTAACACTCCAGTTTTGAAGAACTTATGCACAGCTTCCTTAGGTTATGTTTGATTGGACGTAAGGTTTTTAATGAAATGGATTGGAATAGAATGGAATGGGATGGTTTATAATAGAATGAAATGTAAATGGATATAATATTAGAAAATTGTTGTTTGGGAGGGGTGAAAGGGTTCATAATGTAATATAATGAAATGTTGTTTGGATGAAGGGTTTATAATTTAATATAGTGTAAAGTTATCTATCATTTTACATTCCATCATAAACCCCCTAAATCGGAAGTTTTTCATTTTTATTGTTTAGAATGGAATGAGATGTAATATGAAACCTTCCTCTTTCATCTTATTGCATTCTATTCTATTATAAACCCTCATCCCAAACGATGAAATAATATTCCATTCCATTAATAAACTCCCAACCAAATATAGCCTTAATGAATTTCCCTACTTTTTCTATGTTTTTTTATAGAAATTCCCATTCAAACCATCTGGGCATAAAGCCTTTGATCCATTCATTTTTAAAACTACATCCTCTATTTCTTGAGTAATGATAGATTTGGATAGATTTATGGCTTTATATTTAGGAATCTTAGTAGAGAGAAATTTCATAAGATCCTCTCTATCATCTCTAACTTTCCCTTCTCTTTTTAGGAGATTTTGGAAAATTCACATAACATCCTTAGCAATATCAACTTGTCCATATTTTATCTCCCTTGATTCAATTTTTATAGAGGTGATTCTACTAATATATCTTCTTGTTGACATTGTATTGAAGAAAAACTTTATGAATCTATCCACATCCTTGATCCAGATGATCATAACTCGCTGTTGCAACAAGGAGCAATGATTATCCACTACTTGAAAATTGTTTTTAATAGCTTCCTTCTCCTCCTTTACCAAATTTTAGTCACTTGGATTATCTGCTAGAGAATTTTGAATAAATGAGAGACTTATTCTTATATCTTCTATCTTATTTTTAAAAATTATTAAACCTGAATGGTTGCTTAATATTAACCTTTTTAAAATAATTATCCACCTTAATAGGAATATGATTAGAAATTCCTAGATCCAAAAAGATGGCTTTACTTTCTGAAAAAGTTGTTAACCAATCCACATTCACCAGAGCCCTATCTAGCTTTTTGTAAATGAACCATTTAGAACCTGGTTTATTGCCCCATATAAACTGATCACCTTCAAATTTTAAATCAGATAGTTCCACATCCTTAGTGTAGTCAAGGAGATCTGAGTTATAGTTTAGAAAATTACGGTTCCCCTCTACCTCTGACTTATAAAACGTGTTATTGAAATCACCACTGATAATCCACAGTACTCTAATGGATTCTTTTCATCTTTTCAGTGAGCTCCATAAATAAGATCTTTAAAAAGTTATATTAAAACCGTAAACAAATTAGCCAGAACTTTAGTGTTTTCCATTTTGAAATTCAGTTACATGTAGATAAACTGCTCATTAGCTTCTAATGATTCCACCTCCATCAATTTCCCATTATAAACAATAATGATTCTTCCATACCTATGGCACTGGTGATTTGTTAGTACCTTCCATTTACTACCATAATTTATTCAAATTCACTAATTTAATTTTGGTTTCCAATAAACAAAATAACATATGCTTCTTA
>JANZXR010000172.1:19740122-19764548 GCA_027575705.1 Erythroxylum echinodendron | reverse complement strand
CCATTTACTACCATAATTTATTCAAATTCACTAATTTAATTTTGGTTTCCAATAAACAAAATAACATATGCTTCTTATGCTGAACAAAATACTTTAAAGTACTGAGGTTCAAAGGATTATTTATTCCTCTTACATTTTACACTATAAAGGTCATGTAACAATGCTTTTTCCTTTTGAACCCTTTCTACTGCTCCTATTACTCTTCGTAAATAGCACTTTTTCGAACTTTTCCTCTTGATTTTCCTCTTTCTTCTATTCTTCCAACTATTGCAAAAGGTTTACTTGTTGTTGGTCTTCATTTTGCTGTAAGCATCCTCGAAATACTTCATTTTGCACCCTCCCCCCTTTCTCTATCATCCCTCATATTCCTTTTTAAATTTGCATCTTCCATTACAATGACAGTAATGATAGCATTAGTTGATCATTCTACATACTGGTTAACCAATGTAATCACAAACTCATGATACATGTTACTAGAGCAACATCGGTTAGCCACTCATATACATAAGTCGTCCAATGTACCCAAAACTTAATATTTTGTCAACCATTAACCTAAATTGGTTGAATAGTATACCTAAAATACGTTTTCCAAACTTCTCAATTTCTTTTAAGGATTAAAAAACACTCATTTGACAAAATTTTGATTCAAAATTATTTTAAATTTTTCCTAAAATCTTGTTCAAAGTTAAATAAGTTTTCTTTAAAGGTTAAAATAAATTTCTTCTTAATCATGAAGGGATTTATGTGTTATCACCTATACGTAAATGATTAATGATTGAGTCTCTAATTATTGAAATGTCTAAGATAAAATTACAAAAGATATTATAATAATTTTCTTAAGTCTTAATTTGCTTGATTCATCTTTATTTTTGGTTTTATACTTGAATTGCATATGTGCTCGACCTTACTCATTTTTTCATCTTTTGATTTCTCAATTAATTCAATTGGCTCCTTTACTCACTTTAACCTTCGATTGACCTTGAGCTTTCATATATTAACTTAATAATATCACCAAGGATAAAATAATATTGATAATATTATGTTTTGTTATCATCAAAATTATTTGTTAGAACTAATTTGATCTAACAATGAGGACATCAAGGTTTAAATTGGAAGGGGATAATTATGGGCGGCCTGACCTTTTTTTAAAAAAATTTCAAAACTCTCGACCCGAGACTCGGTCTAACTTAGTATAGCCCATTGACTTCAGGATAGGCCAAGCATGGACCTCATTGCCAACACTAGCCCTATTGCCAACACTAGCGATAATGACATCCCATATGAAAAGTGAGAGTCAATTCCCATGTCAAAGAGGAAAAAAAGGAACTTTCGTAAACTTATAGAAAGACGGTCGCAGATCATCTGTACCCCTTATTCTGTGCCCTCTGTCTTCTTTTGATCTCAAGAATCCAATTTATTGCATTGGATGGTAGAGATCAAATAGGTACTGGGTCGGTACAGACTAAAGGGTACAGAAGATCTGTACCCTAAAAAGACCAGCTCATTTTGTTCTCTTAAACGCAAATCAGAGTTCACCTACAAACAGTAGTCTTTTACAAAAAATAATATTAACCTTTACACCATTATAATATTCTTTTATTATATAAATTTCTTCTTTTAAAAATATTTTATCATAAATATTATACTAAATATTTTGGTCAAATGTTTGAAAAGAAAAAAGATAATTTTTATATTAGATCAATTTTATTATGAATATAGGATATTAAGTTGAAAGAATCTTTTTCAATCGATTATTTTTATTATAATTTTAAAAGAAAAATAAAAAATTAATTCGCAAAATTTGGGGAGGAAGTGCGAAATTCACGAAGGCATGTATTCCCTACCAGGAATTCTCGGCATTCACACTGTACACGTTAAAGAACCGCATGGTTTCAACTTCATAAAACCACGAACACCCGCTCAATAATTGCATGGTCGGTCCCAATAAGTAGAAGGCTCGTCATATTGAGTTTCCCTACTCTTAATTCACAATTCACTCACTACAACCTGTTTCTACCTCTCTTTTTCTTGTAATTGTCATTCACAATGTAAGCTTAACATCGTTGAAGAGAGTTACAACTTGACTAGCTTTTGATGTAGGCTAAAACATCAAGCAATTGATTGACCAGGACATGATGATCTCACTTGAACATTATCAATGTTTGTAGCAATGAGGCTGTTAAGTCTAAATGGATGCATAAGCCATAAATATAGCACCTTCAAGACCGTGCTTAACTAGATGGAACAAAACTGGATGTACACTTTCTTCAAATGAAGAAAACAAGTTAAAACATCCACGAACATAATTTAAAATCCAATTCATCGACTACGATCAAGTAACCAAACCAGAGTTCATTTACAAGTACAAAGTAACCATTTTTTGATCATATGTAGGGACGCACATAAAATATTAAGGCTTAAAGAAGGATTCAACGCAAGTTTCCTTCATTATGACACACATGTCAGAATTAAACTGGACAATTTCAAGCAATACTATTTAGTAATATGACCGAAGACGTATCCTTGGATGATTTTGTTATTTCAGCTGCAACTGCAATCAATCCCTTAAAACTGCTAAATTTCATCGTTTAACTGCTCATGCCTAACATCTTCGAATAGCAGTCAATAATTTAATTGTTCAAAACATGAACTTTAAGCAAAATGCTTATACTTTCTGAGCAGAGAAGGTAAATATATTACATGTAACTGCACAAGTATAAGTGTTTGGACCGCTCGACAATATAACTGCAATGTAGCATAAGAATTTCTCTACCATTTTCTGTCTCTAAATGAATGAATCTTATGAGAAGATGGACTGAGGTTCAGCCTACTTGGAATGGATTGATTAAGAACAACGTATATATTTAAACAAATCAAAATTTAGCATCACTTAAATGTACTTGTCCAGCGAAGACTAAAATGTTCGTACCAAACACATTAACATCAATGATGATGATGCTAGTACAGTCGCGGATGGGCTTATTCATGCATGGTATTTATTTATGTAATGAGAAATAACAAAATAAGGGATGGGTCCAAGGAACTCATTTGCTAGACAATTTGTCAACCGAAACTCATTTGGCAGACAATATGATGTACCACCAAATACAGCCTAAAATGATGCAAAAATCTATTGGGACTAGACGCAATGAAATTCACAACCCATAGAGGGTCCCAATCCCATCACACTCAATTTCACAATAGCATAGGACAAAGCTGTTCTTGGCATATTACTTCAATTTATTGCAACAACAAAAATCTGTTCAAGGATTCATGCAAGTGTCATCAGCTCTTGCAAAGCCAGTGACTTAAATCTAGTGTTAGACTACATAACGATATAATGACGAGAAGTTGAACTATCATAGAAACAATAGAAAAAAGGAAAGATCAAGAACAAGGGCAATAAACTCACTGTTTCTTTAAAAGATTGTTGAAGATAGTTATAATAATGGAGAAAAAGGTTGAAGAAAGAAAAACAAACTTTCAATGTGTTCTCATGATAATGAAAACTATACGTAATTCAAAGTATTTAAGACATACATTAGTGGCGAAAATTACGTAACACCATACTTCCTCTTCAATTGTTTCAGTGGGCGTGTGGTAGTATCCTTCTGAATGGTAAATCAAGCCACCAAAGCTAGCTCTACTCGCACTCCATGTATCCCCAACTCACGTATCTTAGAACAATATTGTTCCCAAACGCTGCTAATGTCCCACGATCTCGCTACATATGTTGGCATTCATGCAGCTAGAAATATGTTTCCACCTATGCCGAGCTTTCTTCTTTTCCAGTCTGCACACAGATAAAGGTGTACATACAATGACCATCAAAGGGGTTGGAGTTTTAAGTGATTTTTGAGTTAGAAAGGATCATCTCACCAACATTTCATGGTCACCCATAATTTCTTCGATCAATTCCTGGAGTGGTTTATTCGCGCTGTTGGGAACAAGGGCTGCAAACACAGCTGGTTCCAATCCTGCAAATTCCAAAAGAACAGGTGCAAAGTAAAGTAATATTCAGAAAACATGTCAACTTCAAAGCTTGTTACCGTCACAACAATAAACAAACATTGACCTAAAGAAAAATGCTTTGGAACTAGGGAAGGGTCAAGTACGTATCGGTCATTTGTGGAAAGAATGATGGAGATCTTTATTCGGTTAAAAAGAGGTCCTGTAAAATTAGGAATTCATTTGTGCCAAAACTTTCATATGCATACCTGCAGTTCCTAACTCTCATCATAAATGGTAAGTACACACTACCTGTTTCAGGGAAAGCATCAATGAACATCATCATCTCCTCTCCACTAAGGCCGGATAAGAAGCAGATACGTGGCAATGACTTTGCAATCTGCAGAAATATAACAGTAACAATTCGGCATTATATTTTAATACATTTTGAAAATCTGAGAATTATGTAACATGAGCAGATTCAAGTAATAAATCATGCATTCCTTCAGAGCTTAAACTGGACACATGCATACATGCTTTCCCTTCAAATTGCTAACCGATTTATGAGTCAATATCCATAAAATTGACTGTGTACAAGACTAAGAAACTCATGTACTCGTGATGTACTTATTGAAAGGTTGAGAAGATGGTGGATGGATCAAGGAAAACATTATAAATTTATCACGCATAGCAAACTTGAATTTAACATAGCACAGGTCATGAAAACAGAATGGCTTTATTTGGTCTCTTCCTCCATTAGAATATCTTATCTTATTCTTGCTGGTTTTCCAATCATCATGAATCTGCCACAAACTTTTGACCAAGTACAACACAATCAACAGAAAGCATCAATAGATACATCTACTATGGAAAAACAAATAAGATGTAAATTAACCTTCACCGCCTCAGGATTTGGTTGGTTTGTATGCATAGCATCCCAAAGTGTCTGGGATATCATCTGTTCAGTGCAAAATATGACCTACAAAATCGTCGAATAAGAGCAGAAACTTTACCTACAGAATCAAAGTCAGAACAAAAGGTATAGATATTTCACAGACTAGACCCAAAAACACCTTGTTCTATGTCAAGAATTATGATTATGTGCAATCTGAAGGCAACAACTACTCATATGAAATTAAGCCATGAAGAAGAAAAATGTCGAACTAGGATATAGCGACGAGAACAGAGCAAGAAATATAAAATGAAGAAGAAAATTGTCGAACTAGGATATAGCGACGAGAAGAGAGCAAGAAATATAAAAGTGAACATATTAGAGAGTCTCAATATGTATAATCTTGAAAGACAGAGGAATACTGCCAAATCAATGCTTTTTGCCCGGATAAATTCACAGTTAAGAGTTGTAGTGATAAGTCAATTTTTGCTCATAAGAACCCAGCAAGAAACCAAAATTTCAATCGTGGGGGTTGAAAGGTCAATTATTTTAAATCAAACTGCAAAAAGATCAACTATTCCATTGGCAAAATGAAGAAATAGGGAAGAGACGTATCAGTACCTGTAAGAAGTTGCCATCCAAATCTCTCAAAAACTGTTGGATCTGTTTCCAAAAAAAAAAAAAAGAACTTGTTGTGAGAATACTAGATCCAAAGTTTGTAGGGTATGCCAAATATTCAAAAAAAGAGCAAAGCGTAAAAACATTGGTTGAAGTGAATGCTAACGTCATGTTCGCAAACCAAAAGTTTATAGGGAACCTTTCGCTTTTATCATTAGCTGTAAACAAAGAATTATGATACGTTGCACATGAAGTGCTTTCTACCGATTTTTCATTTATTCTGCTCGCTCCTAAGCTCAACTAGTTGCATCAAGCCATGGTACATATAGACTATAGTAATGCCAGCATAAGAACTAAAATTAGTCTCCAATTAAATTGAAATCAAAAGCACATGTAATATCATATGGGAATCAGAAGAACCATGATAACATATACAAAAACCTCTCCCGCATGCAAATCGTAGTGTTGAAACAAGAACTTCCCAAATAATGAATCATTACCTAATTCTTTAAAAATGGTGAACATTGCTACTACGTACAAGTAAAAATCACTGGAACTGAAATTTTCAATTAGAAAGGACAGTGAATTAAATTGAGGTTACCTTTTCCCATTCCTTCACTTCGAACCCCAACAATAGCAAAGCCTGAAAATTAAAAGATATATTTTCATTAGGGAATAAAATGTTATCTGTATGCATAGAAACGTAATACATGGGTAATAAAGTAAGACATTACAGAAAAGAACAAAAAAGGCGAGTGAGAATCAAAAGGTCCCAAGATTATCAGATTATTACACAGTTGAGTAAGCGAAATGAACATGGTCAATCATTTGCATTTCATAAAACTGAAGTAGAATGAGAAGTCCAAATTTAAGAAAAAAAACAGCGAAATGGGCGCTTTGTGTTGTGGCCACAACATAGAAGCTAGTATAATAATTGATAACTAAGAAAAGACAAGAACTAACCAGAACTTACAGGTGGACCGTAAACGGCGTCATCAGCATTTAAAGGGACGAACTTTGAATCTTCAACTAATTCGTTAGGCATTTCTGCAAGAACCACTCAAAAAATATGAAGTAAATCAATGTCAAACAGAGAAAAGTAAATGCAAACAAAGAGGAAAGCCGTTACATTAAATACGCATCATAAGATGAATAAAAAATTTCGAAGTTTATAGAGAGAGAAAGGTGAATGCACCTTCAGCAGATACTCTCGGTGGATGCCTGAGCTTCACACGGTGGGCAGCAATAGCATCCTTTGTCGATAAAGAAGCTAGAAAATTGGGAGAAGAAGAAGCACTTGGAAGCAGTGAAGTTGCAAGATTGGTTGATGAAACCGAAGGAATTAAGGAGAGTGAGTGGGCTTCCAAGTAAGGATTGGTGGAGGAGAAAGCCATGTGTATCTTATCCTTCGCAATCCGACAACCAGTTCCCCGAAGTAGAAAAACGGAAGCAGTTCTTCCAAGTGCTCTGTCGTGGAACGAAAAGGTTTTTCAATTTCAAATAAATTATACACGCAAGAAGGAGATAAGGGTCCGTGCGCAAGCGTCACAGTTTCTTATTTATGTACGCTGCGGAAGGTACCCTTTCCTAAGAAATAAAATTGAATTTCAATATTATCGCAACGGAATATTTGACAAACGTAGTGCAACCACTCAGGGCCGCCTTTTCTTTTGACACATCTTTTAAAAAATGTCAGCTTATCAGGAAATCCATAATTTAATAACAGTGTTTTATGTGGATATAACATGCCTTGTCCTCCAGATCTTCTGTTCCGTATTCTCTATTGTCCCTGTTCTTAAAATGTTTTCATCCCTTCGTTGTAATAAATAAGAATAAATTGAAAGGTCAAGAAAGCTTTGGGAAAGAGGGAACATGGAAAAAGGGAAAACAAGATCTGTTGCCCAAGTAGAGAGGTAGAATTCCACATTCATGATCTTTAAAGACCTTTGGTTGATTGCGGAAAAAAGGAAAGGACTTCATTGACCCAGCTTTTCTTGTGAGAATATGGCATAGCTCTCTCGGTTTTATGACGTAAAATTGTACGTGTGCTTGACTCGGTTTCTTTTGATCATGCTCCAATTTTTCCTTCAATTAATTTACAGTGTGTTTATGTCAAAAGAAGAATGGATTCCGCTTTGAGATTCTGTGTGTCGAAGATCTATCGTACAATACTATTGTTTGTAATTCTTGGCAAAACTCAATGGGCAAATCAATTTAGAAAGAATCTCAGATCGTGGTCAGACTTCAAGATTAGGAAAGAGGATTTGTGAAATCACTGACAGAGAACAGACGAGGTCAAATATGATGAATAATCTCATAATTTTATATTTTGGCAAGACAATTTTGAAAGCAAAGATCAAATTAGTTTTGGTTGAAGCAATACAAGGTATTTTCATGCGAACGGAGAAAAGAACAATTTTGCTTATCTAAAGGATGACACTGGTCGTCCATACTATTGGGGAGATGGATTGGAGACTATAATTTATTATAAACTACTTTAGAAGAGTTGTAATAGGAATTGTTGACTTTGTCCTGCACGATTCATAGTAGATATGCAAGCATCTGACTTTAGAAACATAGACGACCTGAGCATCTCACTAAGAGACTTTGGTCTGGATTCCTCTATTATAGATAGACCATTAAGATCGTCTTGATCTGGATCCTCACTAAGAGGAGGATAGTCACGAGAAGGCAAGCAATGAGTTTTGGGCTTTGATTTCTTCTTCCTTGTTTGTTGTATCTTGGATCATTGTCATATATGTCCAACTCTGGGTTGAGACAGATCTCACAGTCTGTTTCGCGCATAGATGGGTCAACATCCCATATAAAGTATCCACGATGATGACTTATGTAAACTAGATCTCTATTAGATTTGAAATAGTGAATAGGAGGACCATCTTTACCTTCCGTATGAGAGAATACGGGCTGGATCTTAAGGCTTGTAGCCCCAGTTGATAGATCTGGTAGATCTTAAGATTCAATGGGCTGAATCATCAGGATAGAACTTGATGTAGATGGACTAGGTGTGTCGTCGCTAGGTCTTGTGTAGATAGATTTGACTGAGCCATCTCTCAGTGTCTTCAGAATCGAAGGAGTTGTTGTATGAAAAGAGTGACAATGAGGTGCATGGAATAGTTTCTGGCAGTTAGTAATCCATTCTATAGGCATCAACTTTTCAAGCTCCTGTGCAGGTAACTGCTTCAGGATCTGAATGATTGTTGTCTGATTATTGACAACATCAGCAACCATGTAAAGAACATCCGAAGTAAAGTTGGGAAAGTTTATGTCCAATGCATGATTCTGCAGACGATAGATCATCTAATGATGAAGAGTAGCCATGATGGCTGTAGGATCTTGATCTGCTCCAGTGATCTGAATCTGAACTTGCAGATGTTAAAATAATGTAGGATCATCCAATCTGATGTTGAAATCAGGTGCTATGGTCAAGATTACACTCCCTTTATCAAGAGTAGTCAGCAGGGTACCAATAAGAGCATTTTGGTACATTATGTAGGCAGTGTCTAAGAGAGATATCCTGGCTGTAGCAGGAATACCTTTTCTTCCATGTAATGTAAGAACAAGTCGCATAGCTCCAACATGAAGATGTGTATGACTCTCCTTCCTCCATAAGGTGATTAGCTCCTTAGGGATTTCAAGCTTTACGTATTGTTCTGCTGTTGTAGATTTGAGACTACATTGTTCTAATCTAGAACTTTGGATGATTTCCTTCACCCGAGGTCTAGTAATAGATAGCACACTCCTAATACTTCTCGTCTATGAACGGTCATGAGAATATATGCTGTAAGGATTTAACAAAGGTAAAGAGATTCACAAACACGATTTTCTACAGGCACATGAGTAATTTCAACAAGATTTTCTATTTTGTTTGATAAAACACGTTTCACACTTCTAGGTAAACTTACTAAAGACAAACTAGAAGATAAATGAACTGGATCCGATGGATTTTCCATAGTTCTTATGAGACTCTCTTCTTCCTCTTTTTTTAACCTGAATCAAAATATTCCCCCCTAGGTAAAGATGCGAAGGTTGTTTCCAAGTAACCTACGGGCAGTAGTACGTTACTAAGCGAGAAGTAGAAAACTTTAAGGGGTACGCAGGTATATTCGGCTTTACCGGCTCTACTTGACCACTATACTCAACCCTGACACCACCTGATTTCAACATCAGAATGGATGATGCTACATTATCTGAATGTCTGCAAGTTCAGATCCAGATCACTGGAGCAGATCAAGATTCTACAACCACATGGCTACTCTTCATGACCAGATGATCTATCATCTACAGAATCATGCGTTGGGCATAAACTTTCCCAACTCTACTTCGGATGCTTTTTACATGGTTGCTGATGTTGCCAATAATTAGACAACAATCATTCAGATCCCGAAGTAGTTACCTGCACAGGAGCTTGAAAAGTTGAGGCCTATAGAATGGATTACCAACTACCAGAATGTATTCCATACACCTCATCGACACTCTTTTCATACAACAACTCCTTCGATTCTGAAGACGTAAGAGATGGCTCAGTCAAATCCATCCACACAAAACCTAGCGACGACACGCCTGGCCCATCTACATCAAGCTCTATCCTGATGATTTAGTCCATTGAATCTCAAGATCTACCAAATCTATCAACTGGAGCTACAAGCCTTAAGATCCAACCCGTATTCTCTCATACGGGAGGTAAAGACAGTCCTCCTATTCACTATTTCAAATCTAATAGAGATCTGGTTTACATAAGTCATCATCGTGGACACTTTATATGGGATGTTGACCCATTTATATGCGAAACAAACTATAAGATCTGTCTCGACCCAGAGTCAGACACAGATGACGATGATCCAAGATATTAACGAAGAAGGAAGAAGAAATCAAAGCCAAAAACTAGGTACTTGCCTTCTCATGACTATCCTCCTTTTGATGAGGATCCAGATCAAGACAATCATAATGGTCTACTATAATAAAGAAATTCAGAGTAAAGTCTCTTAGTGAAATGCTTAGGTCATCTATGTTTTTAAAGTCAGATGCTTGCAAATCTACTAGTGGATCGTGCAGAACAAAGCCAGCAATTCCTGCTACAACTCCTACTCCTATACCCTGCATGATGGTATTACCAGATGAGGATAACTTTCCTCAATTATCAAGGAGTATTGATGAATCACAACGGGTTATTTTCAACCCATATATCAGAGCGTCAGGAATTACTTCACAAGGTAATCCTAGTGATGAAGTGTTAAACTAGCAAACATATAATGCAATAGCACAGAACAAAGTTTTGAGAAGGATTGATTCCAAGCTGGATGGAATTAGTCGACAAAATACAGCTACTCATTGAAAAGTCAATTATGTTGCGGAACAGGTACAAACGATGTATAGATCTTATAAAACTCAAATTCAGCGTCTTGATGCTGAACTCAAACATTACATCTTAGCCCAATATATGGGGCCAAAATTTGACTTAAAAGATCAGAAGATACAAGAGATACAAAGGACTGTACATCAAATGGAAGCAGATATGTATGCTTCTCAATCACAACAGATATATGGCTCATCTTCTTCAAAGTTCTCAATTCTACAGCCATCATATTCTTCACCTATGTACCAACAGTATCTAGAAGAAGCTGACTATTCAAAGGTATTCAAGTTCAACTACCCTTTGATTAAACCGTATGTACATTCTCAGAAAACTCAGGAAAAAAAACGACGATCAAAACCAAAGGCAACATCTGATCATATGCCTAAACCTCGAGTTTCTAATCAATCTTCAAAGTTTCTAGAAGCATCATCTTCTTATATACCTTTTGAGCCAGAAGAAAAGTAGAGAAAGCAATTAAGGATTCAGACTCCTCCAGTATCTCCACCACCAGCACCAATACATCTTCCACCTCTTTTCTTGGGAAGGACAAAGCTAAACAGACAGAGTATATAACTACTCTGACATCTAAAATTCTTGCAGATAATTCTAGTTCTCTTTTAGAGAAAACTGACACGGAAAGTAATACATCTGAAGTTTCTGTAACACCATCTAGTTGTTCAGATGAACAAGATTTCATCGCTTCAGAAGAACAACCATCAGAGTCATCACATGAACCAGTCATTTCACCATCGACTGATTCCTTAGATAACTTTGCTGATCTTTCAGAATTATCTAATGTTCTGATGACTATACCTCAATATATTGAAGAACCAAAAATCAGTGAAGCTGAATCCACAGGTACTGAACCTTTCATACCTGAACCCGCACCTCAAGAAATACCAGCTATGGCAGCTGCACAACCTCAACCAACCAAGCCTACTTTAGGACCTTGGTTCACTTTTGATGATCTACCTCTAAAGAAATGGCGAGATAGACTTCATGAGTTTGGTGCTTGGATTGATCTATAAATTACCGGACCTAATTATCCTCTCTCGGATATTTTGTCTGAATTTACATCCGGATTTACTATTACTTTGCTAGAATGGTGGCAAAGTGTTAGTAAGTATCAACTTCTTCAGTATATACAAGTAACAACTGCTGGAGCACTAGTTGGCATAATTCACAAAGAATTTATTAGTGACTTCCAGTTGATTGACAAATAGATCCATCAAGAATATTTCAAAAAGAAATGTTGTTCATTTGATAAAAGAGATCTTCAAAAGCATTTTAAGCGCATGACAGAAAGGTATTATCTTTTGAATGGATGGAATGATGTTAATCTTCGATATACTTTTATCTCATCCCTTCCAGATGAAATACAACCAGAACTGCAAAGGACAATAACTTCTCTTCAGAGAGACATGGCTACAATATCTCTTGGAGATATCTATCAGCTTTCTATAGCTTCTCTTGATAAGTTAGGTGATCAGCATACTTTGTTCACGAATATCCTTAAAGGAGGTCCAGTTCTAAAAATGTCTTGTAAACAGCCTCATCTCCATATTAAATACAAAGATAAATAGACTTATAAATGCCATAGTAGTAGGAAAGCTCATCAATCCCAAGTCTACTATAAAAGGAGAAAGTTCTACAAAAAGAAGGAAGGCAAGAAGCCTTGGAAGCATAACTTTAAACAGAAGAACATAAGCAAAAAGTACAAACGTATGAGGTTCTTCAAAAATCATCACATCGACGCAAGCAGAAGCTGCGATGTTTTGTCTGTGGAAGCTGCGAACATTTCACAAATAACCGTCCTAAGGTAACCAGGAAAGATGCCAAGTTCTTGGAGAAACTTGAAAAACTTATGCCTATTCGTCCTTAAAGTCACATTGAGGAAATACTAGAAGAGCAATCTAGTAAGGACAGTGAAACTTAGTTTGTTGTTTCTGTGTCAACAGATGAAGAAGTATCATCACAATCATCTGCCTCTATCAGTGATGATTCCTTATACATGTTACAGCAAACATGTATGAAGATAGATCGTACTCTAGTTCAACGACCATATGTCTAGATCCAGATATTTCAGCAAGACAAATATAATTGGCCCATTAAAGTTATTAGGTTTATAGATACTGGCTCTAGTCGTACGATCATGAAACCCAATATCTTACCAGCAGAAGCATGGACATCTCATGAAGAATATTTCACTGTAGCTGATGGGAATTCTTTCAAAATTGGGTTACAAACAAGAAGCATAATTGGCATTCGCTTCTTTACTCAGTGTACAGTTTGGACTAAAGTACTTGGAAATAAGTTACCAGGCCTAGATCTTCTGATTGGCATTGATGTTTACTGCAATGCCAAACATCTACGGATCTTACCCACAGGCTTCAGGTATCGAAACCTTTTAATTCCTTACACTGATTTTAAAAACGTGTTTGAACGTATTCAGGTTCCTACATATTACACTGGACTTCAAGATAAAATGTTGAGCTACTGTCCAGAGTCTCATGCCCACTTTACTCATCCAAATCCTCTATGGAAAAACTCAGACTTTTTCATAAGTCTGCCATTTAAGAAAAATGAGTATATCAATCCTACTAAAGCCACACATCCAGGAATGAATCCTGATGATTTAAAACAAGCACAAGATGAGTATGTCGTGTTATTGCTGCAAGGATTGATTGAGCCTACAAAGTCAGATTGGGCTAGCCAAGTGTTCTATGTCAATAAACATTCAGAGAAAAAATATGGAAAGAAACGTCTAGTAATAGACTACAAGCCTCTGAATGTATTCCTACAAGATGATAAGTTTCCTCTACCTAAAATTAGTACACAAATACTATTTTTTAAGGAAGCTGTTATCATCTCAAAGTTCGATCTTAAAGCAGGTTTTTGACAACTGGGTATTCACCCTGAAGAACGTTATAAGGCTACATTCTGCATTCCCAATGCACAGTACCAATGGACTGTGATGCCCTTTGGACTCAAAGTTGTTCCATCACTGTTTCAAAAGGCCATTACAAAAATCTACGAGCTTCATTGATGACATTTTACCGTTCACAAAGACCCATGAGGAACATTAGGCCCTTCTTCAACAATTTTTGGACCTTACATGGCAGTATGGTATAATGCTTTAGGCCTAAAAAAGCACTAATGGTATAACAGAAATATAATTCCTTGGAATGAAATTTAAGGATGGATTCTATCAGCCAGGCCCACATATTGCAAAAGAACTATGGCAATTTTCTAATAAAAATCTCACTGTGAAGCAAATTCAACAATTTCATGGAATTGTCAATTATATCAAAGATTTCACATCATATGTGACGGCCTATACATCTAGCTTATCTAAGCTCTTACGCAAGAATCCACCAACATGGGGAAAAGAACAGACGACAGCTGTTCAATATCTTAAAATAATTTGTAAGGATCCTCTACCTTTAAAGATTCCTTAAAAAGGACAGCGAATCCTATAAACAGATGCTAGTGATGAACACTAGGGAGCAGTCCTCCTTCAAGAAATCAATGACCAACGCTATTATTATGGACATGCTAGTAGATCTTTCAGCCAATCTAAATGTCACTATCATATCTCATATAAGGAGATTCTTGCAGTAAAAAGAAGTATAGAAAAATTCTCTATTCTTGTCACTCCTTTTCTTTTTTTCATTGAAATGAATAACACTTCTTTCCCCAAAATACTTGAGCAAGATGGCAAAAAGATTCCCAGTAGTTAACTTTTATATTGGTAAGAGTGGTTCTCTTCTTATAAATTCAGTTTCAGACATTTGAAAGGTCACCAAAATATCATCGTAGACTATCTTTCTAGACCTTCGAAGCCACTCTTATTTTTCTCCTCGACTTTTAAACTTCCCATTCCACTTTTTTGGCTTACGGAATTTTCTCGGTTTGCTAGATATCGTAAAGAGTTTCCTCCTCTATTTGATAGACTTCCCACTTCTGTGAAAGATCTCTATCCATTATTACCACAGAGTCTTTTTTATTATTTCCATCTTATTTTGGTGGAAAAGGACATCTTACCAAGCCCTAGTTTCTTTGAGCCAACCACACCGTACAAAATGATATATCATCTTTTTGATGATATTAATGATTACACCTTGTGGCATCTTTGGGCGATGACAACATTATATGCCTGTTCAGTTTCTTTCTCTCCATTACATCTGTATAGGCATTTTTCAGATCCCTTTGAGTCCAGATCTCTTTTATAGACATTCCTAGAATGGTTTCAACCTCCTGATAAATGGAGAACTGAAATGTCTGATATCTTAACCTATCATCACTTATGGGATAGTTCTTTACAGAACAAAGATGTGTTTACTATCTATCTTCTTCATTGGCCCTATGTGATGAGCACTTCTAGACAAATGTGCACATTCAATCATCTTCAGCACTGGCGCACTACAACTTCCTGGTCAGCTGATGAAACTTCTTTATTAGCTGAACTTTATCAAATTCTTGAGTAGCTCAATTAGACTCATGATGTAGAATATTCCAACTTGTGCACTTCTCTTGGACCTTACTATGGTGATTTCTCTTTGATTGAGCCTATCCATACACCATCACCCCCACAATCGACTTCTGTTGAAGATAATGTAATCCATATTCAAGCAGGCAATTTCAATCACTTTGTCTTAGATACTACTACAAGTACATCTTGTGGTCCAGTTCAAGACTCTGACTTTGTCACGACACCATTGCCTTCAAATTGGGCCTTGACCAATATTGACAAACTCATTGCTCAGGTTGAGCGAGAAATGGAATTAACAGATGACCTTAATCTTTCTCTGACATTATGAGGAAGACACAATGATGATAGATGGGTTCCACATGTCTCCTTCAACATATATTGAATATTCCATCTGATCATCTTCCTGTTCACCTTTTATAAAGAAATACTATTTACTATTTTAGGACTTTGTGTAAAAGTAGTTTACTTTTTCAAAGTTAGGTGAATTACTAGCTTTACATTTGTAAAGTAGATTCCTTAGAGATAAGGTTAGGTTTGCTTTTGTTAAAGCTTTCATTATTATGTCTCTAGGATAGTTTACATTTTTATCCCTCGCTTTGTCTATATAAGCAAGGTTTGTGTTTTAATGTGATCAGAGCTGGCTAGAAGAAACATCTTCGTAAATCTTATTGGAAAATGAAGTGTTCTTTCTTTGCATATCTCTTCTAAATAACTTCCATAACCTTGAATCATCTTCTCTTCTAAGTTCAAAGATTGCAGAGATGAGTATGCTCTACATTTGCCTTGTATAAGGATCTTGTGTATCAGAAAATCTATGACAGTTTGAAAGAACTGTTGCTTCTAATTCCACTGCCTTGTTGATTGTCAGAAGCATTAATGGGGAATGAAGAGTAAGAGTGTGTGAGTGAAGTAGGGTTCCTAAGAGGCGTGAGCAGTAAGTCCCGTGTTAGCCGAGGGAAAGGTGTTAAAGGGGTGTAAGTCTCAGATAACTAGAACAGCTACGTAGTGATACACACTTCCAATTCGACTTTGGTTAGTTGATGTCGTCAACCAGTGTGGTGGTTTAGAATTAGAGTTAGCTGAGTGGGTTAACCAAAAAAAGGTCATAGTTTCCCTGTGTAGATTTTATTAATGGCCTTTTAAAACAGTGATGGAGCAACTTTGAGTCCAAAGGGCATGATACCACTTGATCATCCCTATAGTTCTTTATAGGGTGACACAGGGAAGCTATAACCTTTTTCTGGTTAACCCACTCGGCTAACTCTAATTCTAAAACACCACACTGGTTGGCGATATCAACTAACCAAAGTTGAATTGGAAGTGTATGTCACTACGTAGCTGTTCCAGTTATTAAAGACTTACACCCCTTCAATGCCTTTCCCTAGGCTAACACGGGACTTATTGCTCACTCCTCTTAGGAACCCTACTTCACTCACACACTCTTGCTCTTCATTCCCCGTTAATGCTTCTGACAATCAACAAGATATTCTATTTTGTTTGATAAAACATGCTTCACACTTCTAGATAAACTTGCTAAAGACAAACTAGAAGATAAATGAACTAGATCTGAAGGATTTTCGATAGTTCTTATGAGACTCTCTTCTTTCTCCTTTTTTAACCTGAATCAAAATATTACCCCTAGACAAAGATGCGAAGTTTGTTTCCAAGTAACTTACGGGTAGTAGTAAGTTACAAAGAGAGAAGTAGAAAACCTACAAGGGGTACACAGGTGTATTCAGCTTTACCGACTCTACCTGACCACTATACTCAACCCTGATACCACTCGGGGTATAAGGGAACCTGGCTCCGATACCACTCGGGCATCCCTATAGTCCTTTATAGGGTGACACAGGAAAACTATGACCTTTTTTATAGTTAACCCACTCGGTTAACTCTAATTCTAAACCACCACATTGGTTGGCGACATCGACTAACCAAAGTCGAATTGGAAATGTGTATCATTACGTAGCTGTTGCAGTTATCGGAGACTTACACCCCTTCAACGCCTTTCCCTCAGCTAACACGGGACTTACTACTCACGCCTCTTAGGAACCCTACTTCACTCACACACTCTTACTCTTCATTCCCCGTTAATGCTTCTGACAATCAACAAGGTAATGGAATTAGAAGCAACAATTCTTCCAGACTGTCATAGATTTTTCGATACACAATATCCTTATACAAGGCAAGTGTAGAGCATACTCATCTTTGTAATCTTTGAACTTAGAAGGGAAGATGATTCAAGATTATGGAAGTGATCTAGAAGAGATATGCGAAGAAAGAACTCTTCATTTTCTAATAAGATTTACAAAGATGTTTCTTCTATCCAGCTCTGATCACATTAAAACACAAACCTTGCTTATACGGATAAAGCGAGGGATAAAAATGTAAACTATCCTAGAGACATAATAATGAAAGCTTTAACAAAAGTAAACCTAACCTTATCTCTAAGGAATCTACCTTACAAAAGTAAAGCTAATAATTCACCTAACTTTGAAAAAGTAAACTACTACTTTTACACAAAGTCCTAAAGTACTAAACAGTACTTCTTTATAAAAGGTGAACAGGAAGATGATCAGATGGAATCTTCAATAGATGTTGAAGGAGACGTGTGGAACCCATCTATCATCATTATGTCTTCCTCATAATGTCAGAGAAAGATTAAGGTCATCTGTCAATTCCATTTCTCTGTCAACCTGAGCAATGAGTTCATCAATATTGGTCAAGGCCCAATTTGAAGGCAATGGTGTCGTAACAGAGTCAGAGTGTTAAACTGGATCACAAGATGGACTTGTAGCAGTATCTAAGACAAAGTGATTGAAATCGCCTGCTTGAATATGGATTACATTATCTTCAACAGAAGTCGATTGTGGGGGTGATGGTGTATAGATAGGCTCAATCAAAGAGAAATCACCATAGTAAGGTCCAAGAGAAGTGCATAAGTTGGAATATTCTACATTATGATTCTGATTGAGCTGGTCAAGAATTTGATAAAGTTCAGCTAATAAAGAAGTTTCATCAGTTGACCAGGAAGTTGTAGTGCGCCAGTGCTGGCGATGATTAAATGTGCACATTTGTCCAAAAGTGCTCATCATATAGGGCTGATGATGAAGATAGATAGCAAACACATCTTTGTTCTGTAAAGAACTATCCCATAAGTGATGACAGGTTAAGATATAGGACATTTTAATTCTCCATTTATCAAGAGGTTGAAACCAGTCTAGGAATGTCCATAAAAGAGATCTGGACTTAAAGGGATCTGAAAGATGCCTATACAGATGTAATGGAGAGAAAGAACCTGAACAAGCATATAATGCTATCACAGCCCAAAGATGCCAGAAGGTATAATCATCAATATCATCAAAAAGATGATATATCATTTTGTACGGTGTGGTTGGATCAAAGAAACTAGGGCTTGGTAAGATGTCCTCTTTCACTAAAACAAGATGTAAATAATAAAAAAGACTCTTTGGTAATAAAGCATAGAGATCTTTCACAGAAGTGGGAAGTCTATCAAACAGAGGAGGAAACTCTTTACGATATCTAGCAAACCGACGAAATTCCATAAGCCGAAAAGTGGAATGGGAAGTTTAAAAGTAGAGGAGAAAAATAAGAGTGGCTTCGAAGGTCTAGAAAGGTAGTTTACAATGATATTTTGGTGACCTTTCAAATGTTTGACACTGAATTTGTAAGAAGAGAACCATTCTTGCTAGCGTAAAAGTTGACTACTTGGAATCTTTTTACCAGCTTACTCAAGTATTTTAGGGAAAGAAGTATTATCCATTTCAATGACAAAATGAAAAGGAGTGAGGTGAATAGAGAATTTTTCTATAACTATTTTTACTGCAAGAATATCCTTATATGAGATGTGATAGTGACATTTAGACTGGCTGAAAGATTCACTAGCACATCCATAACAATAGCGTTGGTCATTGATTTCTTCAAGGAGGACTGCTCCCTAGTGTTCATCACTAGCATCTATTTATAGGATTCGTTGTCCTTTCTCAGGAACCTTAAAAGGTGGAGGATCCTTACAAAATTGTTTTAAGATGCTGAACAGCTATAGTATGTTCTTTTCCCCATATTGGTGGATTCTTGCATAAGAGCTTAGATAAGCTAGATGTATAGGCTGCCATATATGGTATGAAATCTATGATATAATTGACAATTCCAAGAAATTGTTGAATTTGCTTCACAGTGATATTTTCATAAGGAAATTGCAATAATTCTTTCGCAATATGTGGGCTTGACTGATAGAATCCATTCTTAAATTACATTCCAAGGAATTATATTTCTGTTGTACTAATAGTGCTTTTTGAGGCCAAAAGCATTATACCATACTGCTATGTAAGGTCCAAAAATTGTTGAAGAAGGGCCTGATGTTCCTCTTGGGCCTTTGTGAACAGTAAAATATCATCAATGTAGATCAAAGCACTATTGAGAATAGGCTTGTAGATATTTGTAATGGCTTTTTGAAACAGTGATGGTGCAACTTTGAGTCCAAAGGGAATCACAGTCCATTGGTACTGTGCATTAGGAATGCAGAATGCAGTCTTATAACGCTCTTCAGGGTGAATACCCAGTTGCCAAAAACCTGCTTTAAGATCAAACTTTGAGGAGATAATAGCTTCCTTTAGAAATAATATCTGTTTACTAATTTTAGGCAAAGGAAACTTATCATCTTGCAGGAATGCATTCAAAGGCTTGTAGTCTATTACTAGACATTTCTTTCCACGTTTCTGCTCTGAAAGTTTATTGATATATAACGCTTGGCATGCCCAATCCGATTTTGTGGGCTCAATCAATCCTTGCTGCAATAACATGGCACACTCATCTTGTGCTTGTTTCAAATCATCAGGATTCATTCCTGGATGTGTGGCTTTCGTAGGATTGATATCCTCATTTTTCTTAAATGGCAGACTTATGAAAAAGTCTGAGTTTTTCCATAGAGGATTTGGATGAGTAAACTGTGCATGAGACTCTGGACAATAGCTCAACAGTTTATCTCGAAGTCCAGTGTAACATGTAGGAACCTGAGTAAGTTTAAACACTTTTTTTAAATCAGTGTAAGGACTAAAAAGGTGTCGATACCTGAAGCCTGTGGGTAAGATCCATAGATGTTTGGCTTTGTAGTAAACATCCATGCCAATCAGAAGATCTGGGCCTGATAACTTGCTTCCAAGTACTTTAGTCCAAATTGTACAATGAGGAAAGAAGCAAATGCCAATTATGCTTCTTGTTTGTAACCCAATTTTGAAAGAATTCCCATCAGCTGCAGTGAAATATTCTTCATGAGATGTCCATGCTTCTGCTGGTAAGATATTGGGCTTCATGATTATACGACTAGAACCAGTATCCATAAACCCAATAACTTTAATGGGCCGATCATATTTGTCTTGCTGAAATATCTAGATCTGGACATATGGTCGTTGAACTAGAGTACGATCTATTTTCATACATGTCTGGTGTAACATGTATAAGGAATCATCACTGATAGAGGCAAATGATTGTGATCATACTTCATCTGTTGACGCAGAAACAACAAACTTTGTTTCACTGTCCTTACTAGATTGCTCTTCTAGTATTTCTTCAATGTGACTTTGAGGATGAATAGGCATAAGTTTTTCAAGTTTCATCAAGAACTTGTCATCTTTCCTGGTTACCTTAAGACAGTTATTTGCAAAATGTTCTAAGCTTCCATAGACAAAACATCGCGGCTTCTGCTTTCGTCGATGTCATGACTTTTTGAAGAACCTCATACGTCTGTATTTTTTGCTTATGTTCTTCTGTTTAAAGTTCTGCTTCTATGGCTTCTTGCCTTCCTTCTTTCTGTAGAATTTTCTCCTTTTATAGTAGACTTGGGATTGATGAGTTTTCCTGCTACTATGGCATTTACAAGTCTATTTATCTTTGTAATTAATATGGAGATGAGGTTGTTTACAAGACATTTTCAAAACTGGACCTCCTTTAAAGATATTCTTGAACAAAGTATGCTGATCACATAACTTATCAAGAGAAGCTATAGAAAGCTGATAGATTTCTCCAAGAGATATTATAGCCATGTCTCTCTGAACAGAAGTTATGGTCCTTTGTAGTTTTAGTTGTATTTCATCTCGAAGGGATGGCATAAAAGTATATCGAAGATTAACATCATTCCATCCATTTAAAAGATAACACCTTTCCATTATGCGCTTAAAATGCTTTTAAAGATCTCTCTTATCAAGTGAACAACATTTCATTTTAAAATATTCTTGACAGATCTGTTTATCAATCAACTGGAAGTCACTAATAAATTATTTGTGAATTATACCAACTAGTGCTCCAGCAGCTGTTACTTGTATATACTGAAGACTTTGATACTCACTAACACTTTGCCACCATTCTTGCAAAGTCCCAGTAAATCTAGTTGTAAATTTAGACAAAATATCTGAGAGAGGATAATTAGGTCTAGTCATTTGTAGATCAATCCAAGCACCAAACTCATGAAGTCTATCTCGCCATTTCTTTGGAGGTAGATCATCAAAAGTGAACCAAGGTCTTGAAGTAGGCTTGGTTGGTTGAGGCTATGCAGCTGCCATAGCTGGTATTTCTTGAGGTGCAGGTTCAGGTCTGAAAGGTTCAGTACCTGTGGATTCAGCTTCACTGATTTCTGGTTCTTCAGTATATTGAGGCATAGTCATTAGAACATTAGATAATTATGAAAGATCAACAAAGTTAGCTGAGGAATCAGTCGATGGTGAAATGACTGGTTCATATGATGACTCTGATGGTTGTTCTTCTAAAGCGATGAAATCTTGTTCATCTAAACAACTAGATGTTATTGCAGAAACTTCAGATGTGTTGCTTTCCGTATCAGTTTTCTCTAAAAGAGAACTAGAATTATCTGCAAGAGTTTTAGATGTCAGAGTAGCTATATACTCTATCTGTTTAGCTTTACCCTTCCTAAGAAAAGAGGTGGAAGGTTGTACTAGTGCTGGTGGTAGAGATTCTGGAGGAGTCTGAACCCTTAATGTCTTTCTCCACTGTTCTTCTGGATCAAAAGGTATATAAGAAGATGATGCTTCTATAACCTTTGAAGATTGATCAGAAACTCGAGGTTTAGGCATATGATCAAATGTTGACTTTGGTTTTGATCGTCGTGGTTTTTCCTGAGTTTTCTGAGGAAGTACATACTGTCTAATCAAAGGGTATTTCAACTTGAATACCTTTGAATAGTCAGTTTCTTCTGGATACTGTTGATGCATAGGTGAACGATATAATGGCTATAGAATTGAGAACTCTGAAGAAGATCAACCATATAGCTGTTGTGATTGAGAAGCATGCATATCTTCTTCCATTTGATGTACAGTCCTTTGTATCTCTTGTATCTTCCAAACTTTTGAGTCAAATTCTGGCCCCATATATTGGGCTAAGATGTATTGTTTGAGTTCAGCATCAAGACGCTGAATTTGAGCTTTATAAGATCAATACATCATTTGTACTTGTTTCGTAACAGAATTGACTTTTCGAAGAGTAGCTGCATTTTATTGATTAATTCCATCCAGCTTGGAATCAATCCTTCTAAGAACTTTGTTCTGTGCAAATGCATTAGATGTTTGCCAGTTTAACACTTCATCACCAGGATTAGGCATTGGAGTTTCTTGTGAAGTAAATCTAACGCTCTGATATATGGGTTGAAAATAACCTGCTGTGATTCATCAGTACTCTTTGATACGTGAGGAAAGTTATCCTCATCTGGTAATACCATCATGCAGCGTACAGGAGTAGGAGTTCTAACAGGAATTGCTGGCTTTGTTCTGCATGATTCACTAGTAGATCTGTAAGCATCTGACTTTAGAAACATAGACAACCTGATCATGTCACTAAGATACTTTGGTCTAGATTTGTCAATTATAGATAGATCATTATGAACGTCTTGATCTGGATCCTCACCAAGAGGAGGATAGTCACGAGAAGGCAAGCACTAAGTTTTGGTCTTTGATTTCTTCTTACTTCTTCGTTGATATCTTGGATCATTGTCATCTGTGTCTGACTCCGGGTTGAGACAGAGCTCACAGTCTGTTTCGCATATAGATAGGTCGACATCCCATATAAAGTGTCCACGATGATGGCTTATGTAAACTAGATCTCCATTAGATTTGAAATAGTGAATAGGAGGACTGTCTTTACCTTCCGTATGAGAGAATACGGGTTGGATCTTAAGGCTTGTAGCTCCAATTGATAGATCTGGTAGATCTTGAGATTCAATTGGCTAAATCATCAAGATAGAACCTGATGTAGATGGACCAAGCGTGTGGTTGCTAGGACTTTTGTAGATGGATTTGACTGAGCCATCTATAAATGTCTTGAGAATTGGAAGAGTTGTTGTATGAAAAGAGTATCGATGAGGTGCATGGAATACCTTCTGGTAGTTGGTAATCCATTCTATAGGCATCAACTTTTCAAGCTCCGGTGCAGGTAACTGCTTCGGGATTTGAATGATTATTGCCTGATTATTGGCAACATCAGCAACCATGTGAGGAGCATCTGAAGTAGAGTTAGGAAAGTTTATGTCCAATGCATGATTCTGCAAACGATAGATCATCTGGTGATGAAGAGTAGCCATGATCATCTGCTCCAGTGATCATCTGCTCCAGTGATCTGGATCTGAACTTGCAGACGTTCATATAATGTAAGATCATCCAATCTGATGATGAAATCAGGTGCTATGGTCAAGATTATACTCCCTTTATCAAGAGTAGTCAGTAGGGTACCAATAAGATCATTTTGGTACGTTGTGTAGGTAGTGTCTAAGAGAGATATCCTGGCTGTAGCAAGAGTACCTTTCCTTCCATGTAATGTAAGAACAAGTCGTATAGGTCCAATATGAAGATGTGTATGACTCTGCTCCCTCCACAAGGTGATCAACTCCTTAAAGATTTCAAGCTTTACGTTTTGTTCTGTTGTTGTAGATTTGAGACCATATTGTTCTAATCTAGAACTTTGGATGATTTCCTTCACACGAGGTCTAGTAGTAGATAGCACGCTCCTAATACTTCTCGTCCATGAACGGTCATGAGAATATATACTGTAAGGACTTAACAAAGGTAAAGAAGACTCACA
>JANZXR010000172.1:19724505-19740022 GCA_027575705.1 Erythroxylum echinodendron | reverse complement strand
CTCCTAATACTTCTCGTCCATGAACGGTCATGAGAATATATACTGTAAGGACTTAACAAAGGTAAAGAAGACTCACAAACATGATTTTCTAGAGGCACATGGGTAATTTCAACAAGATTTTCTATTTTTTTTGATAAAACACGCTTCACACTTGTAGGTAAACTTACTAAAGACAAATTAGAAGATAAATGAACTAGATCTGATGGATTTTCCATAGTTCTTATGTGACTCTCTTCTTACTGATTTTTTTAACCTGAATCAAAATATTCCCCCTACGTAAAGATGCGAAGGTTATTTCCAAGTAACCTACAGGCAGTAGCAAGTTACTAAGCGAGAACTAGAAAACTTCAAGGGGTAAGCAGGTGTATTCGACTTTACTGACTCTATCGGACCACTAAACTCAACCCTGATACCACTCGGAGTAAAAGGGAACCTGGCTCTGATACCACTCGGGCATCCCTATAGTCCTTTATAGGGTGACACAGGGAAACTATGACCTTTTTCTGAAGAGAAGAGCGATACTTATAGTGTGAAAAAGTATCTGGAGGCCATGGTGGATGTTGTCGAATAAGTGTAGCTAGCTTGAAATCCTTAAGGAGTTGATCACCTTATGGAGGGAGCAGAGTCATACTCATCTTCATGTTGGATCTATACGACTTGTTCTTACATTACATGGAAAGAAAGGTATTTCTGCTATAGCCAGGAAATCTCTTTTACACACTGCCTACACAACGTACCAAAATGCTCTTATTGGTACCCCGATAACTACTCTTGATAAAGGGAGTGTAATCTTGACCATAGCACCTGATTTCATCATCAGATTGGATGATCCTACATTATCTGAACGTCTACAAGTCCAGATCCAGATCACTGGACCAGATCCAGATCTTACAGCCATCATGGCTACTCTTCATCACCAGATGATCTATCGTTTGCAGAATCATGCATTGGACATAAACTTTCCTAACTCTACTTCAGATGCTCCTCACATGGTTGCTGATGTTGCCAATAATCAGACAACAATCATTCAAATCCCAAAGCAGTTACCTGCACCGGAGCTTGAAAAGTTGATGCCTATAGAATGGATTACCAACTACTAGAAGGTATTCCATGCACCTCATCGATACTCTTTTCATACAACAACTCCTCCAATTCTAAAGACACTAAGAGATGGCTCAGTCAAATCCATCTACACAAGACCTAGCGATGACACGCCTGGTCCATCTACATCAGGTTCTATCCTAATGATTCATCCCATTGAATCTCAAGATCTACCAAATCTATCAACTGGAGCTACAAGCCTTAAGATCCAGCCCGTATTCTCTCATACGGAGGGTAAAGACGGTCCTCCTATTCACTATTTCAAATCTAATGGAGATCTAGTTTATATAAGTCATCATCGTCGACACTTTATATGGGATGTTGACCCATCTATGTGCGAAACAGACTGTGAGATTTGTCTTAACCCATAGTCAGACACAGATGATGATAATCCAAGATATCAACGAAGAAGGAAGAAGAAATCAAAGCCCAAAACTCGGTGCTTTCCTTCTCGTGACTGTCCTCCTCTTGGTGAGGATCCAGATCAAGACGATTATAATGATCTATCTATAATATAGAAATTCAGACCAAAGTCTCTTAGTGAGATGCTCAGGTCATCTATGTTTGTAAAGTCAGATGCTTGCAGATCTACTAGTTGATTGTGCAGAACAAAGCCAGCAATTCCTGTTACAACTCCTACTCATGTACCTTGCATGATGGTATTACCAGATGAGGATAACTTTCCTCAATTATCAAGGAGTACTGATGAATCACAATGAGTTATTTTCAACCCATATATCAGTGCGTCAGGAATTACTTCACAAGGAACTCCAATGCCAAATCCTAATGATGAAGTGTTAAACGAGAAAACATCTAATCCAATAGCACAGAACAAAGTTATAAGAAGGATTGATTCCAAGCTGGATGGAATTAGTCAACAAAATACAGCTACTCTTCAAAAAGTCAATTCTGTTGCGGAACAGGTACAAACGATGTATCGATCTGATAAAGCTTAAATTCAGTGTCCGGATGCTGAACTCAAACAATACATCTCAGCCCAATATATGGGGCCAGAATTTGACTTAAAAGTTTAGAAGATACAAGAGATACAAATGACTGTACATCAAATGGAAGTAGATATGCATGCTTCTCAATCACAACAGATATATGACTCATCTTCTTTAGAGTTCTCAATTCTATAGCCATCATATCCTTCACCTATGTATCAACGGTATCCAGAAGAAGCTGACTATTCAAAGGTATTCAAGTTTAAATACCCTTTGATTAGACATTATGTACATCCTAAAAAAACTCAGGAAAAACCACGATGAACAAAACCAAAGTCAACATTTGATTGTATGCCTAAACCTCGAGTTTTTGATCAATCTTCAAAGGTTCCAGAAGCATCACCTTCTGAAGAACAGTAGAGAAAGACATTAAGGATTCAGACTTCTCCCGAATCTCCACCACCAGCACTAGTACAACCTTCCACCTCGTTTTTTGGGAAGGACAAAGCTAAACAGATAGAGTATATAGCTACTCTGACATTTAAAACTCTTGCAGATAATTCTAGTTCTCTTTTAGGGAAAACTGATACGAAAAGCAATACACCTGAAGTTTCTGCAACACCATCTGGTTGTTCAGATGAATAAGATTTCATCGCTTCAGAAGAACAACCATCAGAGTCATCACATGAACCAGTCATTTCACCATCGACTGATTCCTCAGCTAACTTTACTGATCTTTCAGAATTATCTAATGTTCTGATGACTATGACTCAATATATTGAAGAACTAGAAATCAGTTAAGCTGAATCCACAGGTACTGAACCTTTTAGACCTGAACCTACACCTCAAGAAATACAAGCTATGGCATCTGCACAACCTCAACTAACCAAGCCTACTTCAGGACTTTGATTCACTTTTGATGATCTACCTCCAAAAAAATGGCGAGATAGACTTCATGAATTTGGTGCTTGGATTGATCTACAAATGACTAGACCTAGTTATCCTCTCTCGGATATTTTGTCTGAATTTACATCCAGATTTACTGGTACTTTGCAAGAATAGTGGCAAAGTGTTAGTGAGTATCAACGTCTTCAATATATAGAAGTAACAACTACTGGAGCACTACTTGGCATAATTCACAAAGAATTTATTGGTGACATCCAGTTGATTGACAAACAGATCTATGAAGAATATTTTAAAAAGAAATGTTGTTCGCTTAATAAGAGAGATTTTTAAAAGCATTTTAAGTGTATGACGGAAAGGTATTATCTTTTGAATGGATGGAATGATATTAATCTTCGGTATACTTTTATCTCATCCCTTCTAGATGAAATACAACTAGAACTACAAAGGACCATAACTTCTCTTCAGAGAGACATGGCTACAATAGCTCTTGGAGAAATCTATCAGCTTTTTATAGCTTCTCTTGATAAGTTATGTGATCAACATACTTTGTTCAAGAATAACCTTAAAGGAGGTCCAGTTCTGAAAAAGCCTTCTAAACAGCCTCATCTCCATATTAAATGCAAAGATAAACAGACTTGCAAATGCCATAGTAGCAGGAAAGCTTATCACTCCTAAGTCTACTATAAAAGGAGAAAGTTCTACAGAAAAGGCAAGAATCCTTGGAAGCAGAACTTTAAACAGAAGAACATAAGCAAAAAGTACAGACGTATGAGATTCTTCAAAAAGTCATCACATCGATGCAAGCAGAAGCCGCGATGTTTTGTCTGTGGAAGCTTAGAATATTTCGCAAATAACTATCCTAAGGTAACCAGGAAAGATGCCATGTTCATGGAGAAACTTGAAAACTTATGCCTGTTCATCCTCAAAGTCACATTGAAGAAATACTAGAAGAGCAATCTAGTAAGGACAGTGAAACACAGTGTGCTGTTTCTGTGTCAACAGATGAAGGAGTATCATCACAATCATCAGCCTCTATCAGTGATGATTCCTTAGACATGTTACAGCAGACATGTATGAAGATAGATCGTACTCCAGTTCAACGACCATATGTCTAGATCCAGATATTTCAGCAAGACAAATATGATCGGCTCATTAAAATTATTAGGTTTATGAATATTGATTCTAGTCGTACGATCATGAAGCCCAATATCTTACCAACAGAAGCATGGACATCTCATGAAGAATATTTCACTGCAGCTAATGGGAATTCATTCAAAATTGGGTTACAAACAATAAACATAATAGGCATTCGCTTCTTTCCTTAGTGTAAGTTTGGACTAAAGTACTTGGAAGCAAGTTAACAGGCCCATATTTTCTGATTGGCATAGATGTTTACTGCAAAGCCAAACATCTATAGATCTTACCCACAGGCTTCAGCTATCGAAACCTTTTGAGTCCTTACACTAATTTAAATTTTTTTTTGAACTTACTAAGGTTCCTAAATGTTGCACCGGACTTCGAGATAAACTGTTGAGCTACTGTCCAGAGTCTCATGTACAGTTTACTCATCCAAATCCTCTATGAAAAAAACTCAGACTTTTTCATAAGTCTGCCATTTAAGAAAAATGAGGATATCAATCCTACGAAAGCCACACATTTAGGAATGAATCCTGATGATTTGAAACTAGCACAAGATGAGTGTGCCATGTTATTGCAGCTAGGATTGATTGAGCCCACAAAGTCGGATTGGGCTTGCCAAGTGTTCTATGTCAATAAACATTCAGAACAGAAATGTGGAAAGAAGCATCTAGTAATAGACTACAAGCCTCTGAATGGATTCATGCAAGATGATATGTTTCCTCTGCCTAAAATTAGTACACAGATACAATTTCTTAAGGAAACTGATATCTTCTCAAAGTTCGATCTTAAAGTAGGTTTTTGACAACTGGATATTCACCCTGAAGAACGTTATAAGGCTGCATTCTACATTCCCAATGCACAGTACCAATGGACCGTGATGCCCTGTGGACTGAAAGTTGTTCCATTACTGTTTCAAAAGGCCATTACAAAAATCTACGAGCCTATCCTTAATAGTGCTTTGATATACATTGATGATATTTTACCATTCACAAAGACCCGTGAGGAACATTAGGCCCTTCTTCAACAATTTTTGGACCTTACACAGCAATATGGTATAATGCTTTAGGCCTCGAAAAGCACTATTGGTACAACAGAAATAGAATTCCTTGAAATGCAATTTAAGGATGGATTCTATCAGCGAGGTCCACATATTGTAAAAGAATTATTGCAATTTCCAGATGAAAATCTCACTGTGAAGCAAATTCAACAATTTCATGGAATTTTCAATTATATCAGAGATTTCATACCACATGTGGCAGCCTATACATCTAGCTTATCTAAGCTCTTACGCAAGAATCCACCAATATGGGAAAAAGAACAGACTACAGCTGTTAAATACATTCAGATGATCTGTTAGAATCTTTTACCAATAAAATTTTCTGATCAGAGACAAATTTCTCAGACAGATGGCAGTCAAGCCAATGTAGATACCTCAGAGCTAGCTACACTTATTGGACAACATCTACCATGGCCTCCAGATACTTTTTCGCACTATAAGTATCCCTCTTCTCTTTAGAAAAAGGTCATAGTTTTCCTGTGTCACCCTATAAATGATACCACTCGGCAATCCCTATAGTCCTTTATAGGGTGACACAGGGAAACTATGACCTTTTTCTAGTTAACCCACTCGGCTAACTCTAATTCTAAACAACTATACTAGTTGGCGACATCGACTAACCAAAGTCAGATTGGAAGTGTGTATCACTACGTAGCTGTTCTAGTTATTAGAGGCTTACACCCCTTCAACGCCTTTCCCTCGGCTAACACGGGACTTACTACTCGTGCCTATTAGGTTCACTCACACACTCTTACTCTTCATTACCCATTAATCCTTCTGAAAATCAACAAGGCAGTGGAATTAGAAGTAACAGTTCTTCCAGAATGTCATAGATTTTCTGATACACAAGATCGTTATACAAGGCAAGTGTAGAGCATACTCATCTCTGCAATCTTTGAACTTAGAAGGGAAGATGATTCAAGGTTATGGAAGTTATCTAGAAGAGATATGCGAAGAAAGAACTCTTCATTTTCCAAAAAGATTTACAAAGATGTTTCTTCTATCCAGCTCTGATTACATTAAAACACAAAACTTGCTAAAGACAAATTAGAAGATAAATAAACTAGATCTGATGGATAAAGGCTCAATAGTTTAAATCCTTCTTTCTTTCACTCTTCATAGAATATCACTGGGCAAGATGTGGGCGAATCTTGTTTAATATTTCCGAATAATTGTGAGTTGACAAATGGTTAAATAACACATTCATTGTTTTGGCCCTTAAGAAGGTTAAACCTAATGTAATTCCTAAATTGCAACCAATCTCATCATGTAAAGTCCTTTATAAGATCATTGTTAAGGTCTTAGCCAACAATTACTATTTGATTGAGTCTCAGGGTGCATTTATTAGTATGTAATTGTTGACATATTGCATTGAGATTAAATATTTTCTAAAGAGGAAAGTTTAAGAGAAGAATGGTATGATGACACTAAAGTTCGATATGTGCAAAACATATAATAGAGTTGAATGGGTGTTTTTAGAAATTTGATGAGAAGAATAAGTTTTACAGAAAGATGGATTAAGTTGATTATGATGTATGTGACTACAATTTTGCATTATTTATTGCATAATACGATAGAGCGGATCCTACTATTCTGCAAATAGGGTTACAGCAAGGTGACCCTCTTTTACTGTAATTGTTCATCATATGTGCAAAAGATCTTTCTTCTATCCTTCAAGATTATGATAGAAGGTGGTTTATTCATGGATAGAAGGTAGCTCGAGCAAATTAGATGGAATGTCAACATATAAAGGATTATCTCACCAATAAGAATTTGTGATGAGATTAAGAAGCTCATGAACTCTTTTTAGTAGGAATCTGATGGATTCTACTGATATTCCTCTTCCCGAACATCACACACAAGCACAAACAATGGACTGAAAATGTATGTATAGACTTTTTGGTCACAATTGACCTGAAAATAAAAAGATATGGCACTAAAATTGGAGGCTCTAGCTCCTCCAGCCTTTTGGCTCAAATGAAGTAATACAAAAATGCATGATATTCCTCCAACCACCGCCACCACCTCTGATTACAATAAGATTTACAAAGATGTTTCTTCTATCCAGCTCTGATTACATTAAAACACAAAACTTGCTAAAGACAAACTAGAAGATAAATGAACTGGATCTGATAGATAAAGGCCCGATAGTTTGAATCCTTCTTTCTTTCACTCTTCATGGAATATCATTGGGCAAGATGTGGGAGAATCTTGTTTAATATTTTCAAATAATTTTGAGTTGCCAAATATTTAAATAACACATTCATTGTTTTGGCCCTTAAGAAGGTTAAACCTAATGTAATTCCTAAATTGCAACCAATCTCATCATGTAACGTCCTTTATAAGATCATTGTTAAGGTCTTAGCCAAAAATTACCATTTGCTTGATGAGATTGGTTCTAGCTCCTCCAGTCTTTTGGCTCAAATGACGTAATATAAAAATGCATGATATTCCTAAATTGTTGTAATTCCTAAATTGCAACCAATCTCATCATGTAACGTCCTTTATAAGATCATTTTTAATGTCTAAGCCAACAATTACCATTTTCTTGAGTCTCAGGGTGCATTTATTAGTATACAATTATTGACATATTGCATTGAGATTAAATATTTTCTGAAGAGGACAATTTAAGGGAAGATGGTATGATGACATTAAAGTTCGATATGCACAAAATATATAATAGAGTTGAATGGGTGCTTTTAGAAAATATGATGAGAAGAATAAGTTTTACAGAAAGATGGATTCAATTGATTATGATGTATGTGACTACAATTTTGTATTATTTATTTCATAATACGATAGAGCGAATCCTATTATTCTGCAAATAGGGTTACAGCAAGGTGACCCTCTTTTATTATAATTGTTCATCATATGTGCAAAAGATCTTTCTTCTATCCTTCAAGATTATGATAGAAGGGGTTTATTCATGGATATAAGGTAGCTCGAGCAAATTAGATGGAATGTCAACATGTAAAGGACTATCTCACCAATAAGAATTTCTGATGAGATTAAGAAGCTCATGAACTCTTTTTAGTAGGAATTTGATGGATTCTACCGATATTCCTCTTCCTGAACAACTCATAGAAGCACAAACAATGGACTGAAAATGTATGTATAGACTTTTTGGTCATAATTGACCTGAAACTAACAACGATAAGACACTAAAATTGGAGGTTCTAGCTCCTCCAGCCTTTTGCACTATTTTACTCGCTTAGAATAAATAACTCTTTTCTCACTTTAGACAACTTTACCACTTTCCTAAAACTTGAGAGAACTACCCCTTACTCTTTCTTATGAGTAACAGCCCCCGTACCTTGAACTTTCTCCTTTGATAAGTAAATTTAAGTTATGGACTATGGGTCGTAACAGAATCAAAACAAGGTCAAAAGTTGCATTCATTTAGAAAAGAAAAAAAGGATCAGTGAAGTATTAGAAAGAGAGATTGTAGTGCATTCATTTTTTAAAAAAGGTTCGAAAAAGAACTAGAAAAAGAGATGGTGGACATGGATTCAAATGAATCAAGAATTCAACATTGCCCTTCTAGCAAAATAATGATGGAGGCTTATAAATAATTATAATTCTTTTATTACAAAAATCTACAAGGACTGTTCCTTATTGAGGTATACATTTCTTACTACTACAATCAAACACAATCCTAGTCATCTATAAACAAGCATTGTTGATTCTTAATTTCTTTCGAAGGAGGGTTAACATAAGAGAATAAGAAGTTACTTGAGTACTGATGTTTGAGCAGATCTATTGTCACTAGATATTTCCAAACTCTTATGTTTCATCCTCATAACAATGAGATAGTTAAGCTCACTTGGTTTCTTCATTGATCGACCACGACTCTATTCAACTTGATTTGAGTTTATTGAGGACTGTGTTTAATGATGAAGATAGTAGTTTGATTATGAAGATTTCCTTATATGATTATAAGGCAAATGATGAATGGTGTTAGATGTCGGAGTGTAGAGGATTGTATACACTCAAAACAGGCTACTAAAGATTAATGACTTTAGAATTTAGGTAATGAGAGATGGGAGCAATTTCGTTAGGATCAGATATGGGATTTTTATGTATCTCTTAAAGTTAAGGAATTCATATAGAGGGAAGCTATCCATTGTTTGCTTTGAAAGGATAATTTGTTAAAGAAGAATGTGCAGGTGGATCCGGTTTGTGTTGTGTAGGTGGATCCGGTTTGTGTTATTTGTGCGGAAAATAATGAAATGGTGAATCTTGTGTTTATCTCCTATCCTTTGCTCAAAGTTGCTAGTCTATTCTTTCCTTTTCAATGGTGGTTAGGATCCTGATGGATTTTTAGACTTAATCATTTTCTTTGCTAAGCAATATTAGTGTTAGTAATTTGGGTATTTTTGCACTGATGCTATTAGGGTTGTGACGCAATCGAAATAAGATAACTTGGGAGCAAAATACACGTCTACTAACGAAAGTTTTTTCTCTTTTAAGCATCTATTGGATCAGTGGAGAGCTACTCATTCTCCTTTAGTAAATAATCAATCTGAAGAGCAGTAGCAAAAATAGACTAAACTAAGACTAGGATTCCTAAAATGCAGTACGGATGCTTTAGTTAATTTCATTTTTAGCAGGTTGGGATTAGGTTTTATTGTTCATAATGTTAATGGTTAGATGGTGATAGCTTATGCTTTGCCTATAAATGATCAACTTAGTCTAAGTACTACTAAATCTCTTGCTTTTGAGGAAGCTTTGTGTTAGGTTAAGTCAATGGAATAGTAGAATGTGACTTTTGAGTTAGATGTTGAAGTCGCGGAAAAGGCAATATCATCCAGGGATGAAAGTACTTCTTGTTTTAGGCTAATTATTAATCGACTTAGGAATTTATTAAGTGACTTATGTAATAGTCATCTTGTTTATGTGAGACATTTAGCGATTCAAGCTGCTCCTCTTATCTAGGAGGGTTGTTTCTATGACTGAACCAATAACTTAGTTTTATGATGTACTAAGTTACCTCATTGATATGTTTAAATTGATTTAGCTTGATATAATCTTATTATATCGAAAAAATTTGAGGTTGATGGGAATAACTTAATTAAAAAGTATACTTTATTGTAAAACTTAGGGCCTGTTTGGTTGAATGTTAATTAATAAAGCGGAACGGAATAGAAGGGAACGGTTTATAATGGAATATAATGTAATATAATGAAAAGTTGTTTGGGAGAGATACAAGGGTTCATAATGTAATGTAGTGAAACATTGTTTGGAAGATGGATGGAACGAAATGTAATGTATAATAAATGACTATTATACTCCTGATATTAAAATGGTTGTTGCAAGAGGTTTAACGTTATGATTTTAAAAAAATCATGTGCAATTAAAAAATCACGCACAACTATGACAAATAATTTTTTATATATTTTCTATTTTAAAATAATAAAAATTTTAATAAAAGTCTTATTATTTTATTATTAACTATATACAATTTATTATTAATTATATAAAAATATTATTATTAATTATCTAATAAATTTTATTCTATTATATGTTATTTATATTTAGAAATTATTTATTGATATTTTTATTTATATAGAAATATATACAAACAATTAAAGAATAATTTTTATATATTTTCTATTTTCATTAATAAAAATTTTATTAAATTTGTTATTTTATTATTAATTATATACAATTGTTGTTAATAATATAAAAATATTATTATTAGGGTAAGAAGAAATAATATAAAATATTATTAATTATATACAAGGGGGTTAAGGTTAGAAGAAATAATTAATATTAAGAAAAAATATTGAGAGTATATTAGGTAGTATGTATTTATTAGTTTACGATCCATCTTAAACTCCTCAAATCGGAGGTTTTTTATTTTCACTGTTTACGATAGAATGGAACGTAACATGAAACCTTCCGCTTCTATCTTATTCCGTTCCATTCTATTATGAAACCCTCAACCAAACGATAGAAGTGTGTTATGTTCCATTCTGTTCCATTACTAAACCTCCAACCAAACGGGCCCTTAAATAATAAAAAGTTAAGGTATGGTTATTAATAAAAATTGAGATTAAGAAGAAACTAAAACATGTTTGCGTAAGTAGTGTTATTTTGAAGTGTTTACAAAAGTTGAAGGTAGTTAAAATACAATATGAAAAGATTACTTAGTAAGCACATAGATCCCATGTAAATGGAGAAGTATATAGCCCTTGATGCATTAATCACTCGTTAGAACGAAGCCAAGACCAAATCAAGTGATCCTTTTCTAAAACTATAGGGATCTTTACTAATCTCCAAGTACAATTCATCACTTGAAAGCATTAACTCTCAACTGAGAAAAAAATCCAGAATATTATAGTTTAAGGATGGGGAAAGATGCACCAAGTACTACTTTAATATGATTCAAGCAAGAAAGAGTGTGAATCACATTGGTTTTTTGCTAGATAATGAAGACAATAGGGTTACTAACAAGGTTAACCATAAAGAGTTCACATATGATCACTTCAAAAAGTTACTAGGCATAGACAATATCACAACACCTATACCAAATGGAATTTTGAATTCGTTCAAGTCACTTTCTCCACAACACCATCAACATCAAGTTAAAGATATCACTGAAAAAGAGATCAAAAGCACATTGTTTTTCATCCACTCTAATAAGGCACTAAGCCTTGATAGGTTAAATGAAATATTTTTTTCAACAAACATGGACCTATCAGGGGGTACAATCATAAAGTCAATCCATGAATTCGTTCATATTAATGGCCATTAAGGGGGAATAATTTTAAGGTACTATAAGTGTTTCATTCATGACCAAGTTATGGCTAATAGTGCAATAACTATATATTAACTAGTGAAGCTAAAGTCAATAGTCTTAAAACCCAAAAAGTTGACTTAAGTTAAGCTAAATTTATGGAATTTTTTTACCATTAAACGATTAACGTTAGGGATCTTAAGTAACAATAGGTGTTTTAATCATATTTTCATGAAAAGGGTCTTGAAATTGGGCCATGGCTTTGTAGGCATTAAGAGTTAAACTCTACTAGATTTCTCCTGCTCTTACTAAGTTTCTAAGCTTCCCTTATAAGCAAGAGATATGAATTGACTATGTTAGAATCCTGACTACCTTTTCCCTTTTTAGTACCCCGCTTATCAATCTTGACTTGGCCATGTAGGCTATTCAATTGGTAGCCTCCATTTTCTGGAAAGATCTCTACTAATGCTATTGATGATGCCTTGGGATATAGCAAATTTGCTTATGAGAACTAATGTGCTGAAAGTCTATACAGTCCTCTCATGTTTTTTATTTATTAGAAAATCCTTGCATTCCTCTTTGTCCATATTTAAACAATAACTTAGGACAATTTTGTAAATAGTAATTAATTTTGTTTTGAAACTTAAGCTTACTTAACCAGTCAATTATTCTTATCCAATGCACTTTTAGATTGTTGATGTTGCAAAGAGACATGATTTTAAACCAACTAGTTAAGAAGAATTTGCATTTGAAGAATTAATGATTGGTTGATTCAGTGTTATGATTATAGAACTTGCAGTTAAGGATGATTATTTGAGTCTGGATCTTATGCAATGTTCTTAACCTATTCTTAATAGGTAGCTAGAGAATGAAGGAGGCTTTAGGTATATTTTATTTAAACCAAACCAACTTGTATCAAGAAGTAAAGAGAATAGGTTCTTTAAACATATAAAGACATGAATTGTTGGTGAATTTCTTAAAATTGTACTTCAATCAGGTGGTGATTTCTTCAAAACTTATATTAGGATTGTAGGGGTAAGATTAGCTAACAGAGCATCGAAGCCACTTATATTTTAGTTCCATTGATTCCCTAAAATGGTTTCCTTTAATTTTGCTTAGTCTGCCATAAGATGTCTTAATCTCTGTATGCCTAGTAACAAATAAAAGACCCCATTAAGCTTTAATTGTCATACTAAAACTAAGTGTGAAGTCTATTTTCCATAATGCTTTAAATTTGCAGATTCATTTTCCCCTTAGGTATAGAATTTAGTTTGTTTATCAATATATTATAAGGAGTGGTCTAACTAGCTCTTTAAATAGCAAAGATCTTAATTCTTTTTCTTCTTTTATGACCATCACCTTTGCCTCCTAAACCTTTGGTAACCTTGCGCTAATTCAAGATTATTACATGTCTTTCTAATATCTTTAATAGAATTAATGATATAAATGAAACAAGAAAACATATTAGAAATTGACTCTTTTTTCACATGAAATAGCTTATATTAGTATACCAATAAGTTAAATTTGTTCGCTTTTACTTAAACAAGGCCCTCACGTATGATTTCAAACGTGCTATATTTTTATGGGAAATTGCATATGAAGATATCATATCAAATTTCTTTATACCAAGAGTATAAAAAAAATATGAACCACTTTGATTTTTAATTCAATGAGAATTTTATCATTATTACTCCACTTATTTCTATTCTTGCATACCTTTGTCTCCACTTCTTTACAATTCTCCAAAAATCAAATCCTTCAACTTAAAAAATTATGTTTAAACTAGGTCTCTAACATTTATAATTTTCACTTTCAAAGAAACGGGGTCTATCTATACACTGGTTATCTTAGATAAGAAGTGATGAAAAATGTGCCATAATAATCTTTCCATAAAACTTTTTATAAATCCATATGTAATGAGACCCACTTTAATACAATTTTTGGTCCTATAATGACATACAAAAGAGAGGTAATTGTGTGTGTGAACTTTGTTAATGAATTAACTATTATTTCTAATATATGTTTAAGGAAAATTCATATGAGGGAGTCATAAAGCAATTATAACAATAACAAATGAGAGTAAGGTAAAGTAAGATGAAATTGATTTGAAGTGATTCAACTGAACAACCATTGACCTGTGCCCACTTCTCAAAACCCATTTGAGAATTTCATTTTCTCTCTTCCTTCAATTGGTGAAGATAAACCCTATATCTATTGTTTTCTTAGTTACAAGTGAAAAAGAACTTTTACAATCATATTGCTTTTTAAATTTCTTAGTCAAGATTAAGAGGAACTCTTAAAATATATATATAAATTATTCCTAATTATTACACTAAAAAAATCATATATAACACAAAATATTCTTTTCTTGCTCACACTAATGAATTGTGGCTAAATATTGTTTATAAATTGCACATATGCACTCAAATACACTCTTTAGCCTCTCAAAACTCTTAGTGACTCTCTAGCATGCCAAATATTCTTCTTACAAATTAATTATGGTCTATTTATACCCAATATAACTTGAAATTATTGTTAAATATTAGACTTTATAATGGCTAAGTTCTAGGCATATCCTAGTCAATCTATTACTTTTGGTTAGCCTATATTTGTTCAGCTACCTATTTCCAAACCTACTAGATTTTACCCATTTTGTAACCTTTTGTTCCTATGTTAAGCTAACTAAAACCCTTATAGAAACCAACTTTCATAAATATTTTAAGTCACTAATTTTTTCAACGGTTAAAAGTTTTTGTAAAAGCATCAAAACACCCCATTGATAAAAGTGATTTAAAACCATTTCAAAGTTTCACAAAGTTTGTTGGAAGATTAAAAGAATTTCTTTAAAGTTTAAAAAGATTATATTGAATATAAATATAGTTGATATGTAAATGATTATACAAACATTGACCCCTTAGAATATTAAAATGGCCAAGATAAGGTATTTATAATACCTTTAAAGCGCTTGTTTCGTCATTTGAATTTCCTCGAATTTCACTTGAAATGTATTCATGCTTCACTTTTGCTCCATTCGTTCCGTTGAATGAACATTATTATAAGAAATGTATTTTAGTGATATTATAAAAAGTAAAAGATCTGGACATTCTTTATTGTTTCACTTAAAAAATATTTTTATTATTCAATATTATTTAAGAAGCACATTATAGTGCTAGAACTATACATATATATATAGAATCCTCTGTCAAGTTATTCCAATGAAAATTATCATTTAACTAATTTTTGAACATATATAGTGCTCATATATCTGACTTCATCTGACCATTTCAAAATTTAACTTAACTCAATTGTCCAACATAGCAAAAGGATAGATGTGTATCAAATTAATTTTTGAAACATTTTTATAATGTATGTAATTGGTGGATTAAAGTTGAATGAATTATGATATATATAAGACATACTAAATGATCTCTATCAAAATAATTTAGGTTAAATGTGCACACTCCCTACCATTTCATAAAAAGTTTAAAGTTAGTTATCTCCTGTACTAATTATCTCTTCTATTTTTATAGCTGTTGGCTTTTTTGTAACTGCCACATTAAGTATCCTTAATTAACCCCAATTAATAGGTTTAATTAGGGGCTAATTAAGGGTTATATAATGGTGCTT
>JANZXR010000172.1:19710987-19724405 GCA_027575705.1 Erythroxylum echinodendron | reverse complement strand
AAGGAGGATTTGGGGTATTGTTATTGTGAAAGTGTTATGTTAGTTTGATGGAGACTTAATATGACACTACTTGGTTACTTGATGGTCGCATGCCTCATTTCCTGTATGAGTGTGAGAGTGTTTCTTAGTATTACTGTGTATTGTTTTTGGACTCGGCTTATGTGGCTGAGTGGGAGCTGTTGGCTTTTTTGTAATGGCCACATTAAGTATCCTTAATTAACCCCAATTAATAAGTTTAATTAGGGGCTAATTAAGGGTTATATAATGGTGCTTCCGTTAGTTAAAAGAGTGGGTTTTCTTTTACTGTAAAAAATTTACACGAAAAAACAGACACAAGATATAGAATCAATCTCACTGGTCCTCCATCTTCTGGATCGGGGACTTGCGGCGTGGAACACCGGCGACTCTAGTAGCCACCGGGACCGGATATTAAGTGGGTATTGTAACGGGGAGACGATTCATTGAAACAGCGTATCTAAAGGTTAGTCCCTTTACATCATTAGTAGCCACCATGGATAATAATCTTCGACGTTTTCCTCCAATATTAAATTTTCCGTTAATGTAGATGGCATGACCGTTACATCATATATGTAATTTTTGCTACATGACTCCGATGCATTGTTTCTAATCAAAAACTCTAAAATAATAATACTCTTTAATATTTTTACTTCATAATTATTTTAGATATTTAATATTTTTAATTTATTAAATAATAAAATTCATACGTAACACCTAAGTGGGATTTTTTATTTTTTCAAAAAAATTCGAAAATGACATATATGGCCTTTAAGTGAGATTTTTCTTTTTTTTTTAATTTTAAAAATAACAACATTTTGCTTAAAAGATATCAATTTTTTCAATGCCTGTCAAACCTCGAACTTGGGCAGATCAGGCCTAGTCCAATTGCCAAGCCTAGTCATCTATATTAACAGAAAACTTAATATTATACTATTTTATTAAAAATTGAATGAAATATTTTAATGTTATTTTTAAAGTTGAGTCAATATTGTAAAATTTTATAAAATTTGAAGTTTTCTTTACAATTAACCCTTTTATAAAAGTCAATATTTAAAGTAACACTATTGGCAAAATATTAAAGAACGATTTACACCTTTAACAAATAATTTAACAAAACAAAAAGTTCCTGTTTAAAATATTTAACATTAGAAAATATTTTTAAGCAATTTGTTCAAATTATTTAGAACGAGTGTACCTTTTACCTTAAAAAATAGGACCTAAGTTTGTTCTATAGACGGCTTTATTATATTATTATTATTTTAGATGATCTTGTCCATTACCTTTCAGCTTCATTCCGAGTTTTAATAACGAAGAAAATAAAAAGGAATATGACCATCTCTGATTATATCTGCTTTCTGGAAACGAAATTTAGACACGTTGACCATGACATGGCTTATTAGAACCATCTGTTACTGATTGAGAATTTTTGCCACCTATACCTAGATCAAAAACCATAACTCAATCATGATTGATCATTCATTCTTACATAAACTGAAACACATAAATCGTGAGATTCCAACTACACAAAACAGTTCATTCAGAAAGCATAATTTTGTTTTCAGTAACCTGGCCCAAAACAACCATATAACCATCTCGGATGGTCCCTGAAACACCGTTATATATACATTCCACCACATTTGATAGACCGAGTAAACCTGAATAATTAGGTATTTCCAAACCTTTTGAAGGCAAAAACAACAGCCAATCATAGCTCAGCGACCAAATTTCCTTGACCAGCTCCACCTTCAGTCAATTTGCTTCTAGTCCACCTCTTCAGCATCTCCAATGAAGCCCTGGGTTGGTCCATTGGAACCATGTGCCCAGCATCATGCACCTGTTGGATATAAAACACGCAACTACATTAGTAAGGATTATGGATACTTTCAATGTTACTAATAGATGAAGAAAGAAGAGACACCTTCAGGAAAGCAAGAGGGCCATAAGCTTTTAGGACCCCAGCTTCGGATCCATTAACTTCAAAAGGAACTTCAGCAGATGCAACAAACTGCTTTTGGCCAGACCATTCCATAGCATGAACCCATCTTGAATTACCTGACATGAACGATTCAAACCAAAGAAAATATCAGACATCCGCACACTTACTACCGATTTCATCTGAAATGTTCATTTCCTAGCTGAAGATGATAAACATTGAGAAAGATAGTGAACTTACCAAGCCAATTGCAAATGAGATCATATTCTCCAGCATACACAAGCAACTTGATTCCATCCTCAAGGAGAGCAGGAATGCCTGCTTCAAGATTTCTCATCCAGTCCATCAGCATGGCCTGATACACCGTAGGGCTACAGGACACAAAGTCTATGCTACCTACTCCAAGAGCATCTCTAACAGATTTCTGGTTCAGGAACTTCTCCATGTTTGAGAAGTCATAGCAGAGGCTTCCATCACATTTCTTTCTAATGTCATAATACTGCAAAGAAATTTAGGTAGTGAATACCAAGAATTGGTCGTGTTTGTTCAATTATCAGTTCATAAACACCTTATTGCAGTTTGGTTCAATGTCATGAATGCCTAAGGCCACAGACTTCTTTCCAAGCATGTAAGATACTGAACTGCTTTGGTCAAAGTCAAGAATGGGATCACAGACCGAAAATTGAAAGAGAAACAAAGGATGCAGCAGAAAGTTGCCTCAATTGAAGTCGATTAAGTCCATTAAATAAATAATGATAAACGGTTAACCTACACCACATTAAAAGATCAAGACAGCTGCAGTGAAGCCTTTAGGTGTCAATGGACTTGAAATCATCTTGATATAATATACAAGTAAAATGACAATATTTTCTCCTAACAAGCCAAATAAATGATTTGATAGCTTACATTTATGTCACCGGCATGTGACATGATGCTGCTGAATATGGAATTGCAAACAAAATAAGAAGCCATGCAAGACACAGTACCATCAGTACCTGAAACAAAAAGGCATGAATAAGTAGTGAAGCAGAAACGATTAATTAATCCCATCTTTGCACAAGGAAAAGATAATTAATGTAAACAAAGATTTACAAATATAGATAAGTAAGACATGAATCTCTATCCAACTAAATATGGTAATCTGAGATGTAACATTACCACAAAGCTTTATCGCCATTTCACATACTGGAATCACCTTGTTGATACGGTTGTATTCAGCCTTCTTAATTATCCCCATATCTAATGCATAATCTGTGTATGCTTTATATTGAATTGCAGGATCGGTGAGCCCATTCCCAATAGCAAAACCCTATTTTGAAAATTTCATTAATAATTGGCATTAGTAAAAATATCAATTATTATCACGTAAACTCAGAGACATACCTTAAGGTTTATGTGGATCCCTTCTTTAGCCTTGTTTCCTCTGTGGACTCGAGCAGCAAAAGCAGGAATATAATGCCCAGCATATGATTCTCCAGTAATATAAAAGTCATTTTTGGAAAAATTAGGATGCTCCTTAAAGAAGGCCTGACATCAGAGGAAGAATATGCTCATGTAGGAACTGATTGCCAAAGAAAGAATTTCCCTTTTGCCAAATTAGGAACAAAATTGAAACATCTAAAGTTTGAAAACATAAACTTGTCGATTCCATTCATTTGTGCATTTTATTTCCAAGAACATTCATGGATAACCAACCTGCAAGAAGTCATACAGGTCATTACTAACTCCATCTTCATTGTGACGAATGTCGCGCGCATCGGAACTGTAACTGAATCCAGTCCCAATAGGTTGATCAACATAAAGAAGGTTTGAAGTCTGCATAAACAAAATAAAATTGGTTTCTCAGCCAAAAAGCAATACCATAGCTTGAGAAACTTAACCATGGTGAATCATGATTCACGTAACACATCAACATATCGGAAGAATGGTTCACCGCATCACCTCACTCTGTGGAGAATGAAACCAAGAAAAAACATCCTTTGGAACAAAAAAGCAAATCTGAGAAACTACATTGCATGATTAATTTGTTGTCAGCATGGAAAGGAAAGCTTCAAAGGCCCATGTATCATAGCCATTGAATAAAACAAACAATAAGATCAATAATACAGAAATACATCATATAGTATAGTAGGCGATTGTTAAATATGCTAGATGATAATCATAAACTCCTACTGGGAATGGAAAGCAAGAAAGACCTCTTGGTCAGCTAGAATGTTGATTTTGAATTGGGAGATCAAACAGAAGCTCTTGTAGAGACCCAAAAAAAAAGGAGGTGAAGTTCGAACAAAGCAAGATGAATCTAATTATTCAACCGTACAGAAGAAGAAATAAAATAACTAAAATTGAACACATTTTACATCTGCGGTTGGTAATGAATTAAATGATATAAACAGGGTAAAGGATTGACATTAGGAGAAACGCAAGTTGAAATTTAAAAAAAATCAATTTTATATATTCACTAGTAAAAGCGGGGAAAAATATCTAAACAGATACCTTATCCCAGCCATACTCATTCCACACAAGAGACAGGTTTTTTGCAATGGTGAAAGGGCCATTTTCATAAAACAAAGCCAACTCACTGCTGCAACCTGGGCCTCCAGTCAACCAAATGACAACAGGGTCATTCTTACTGTTGCGTGATTCAAAGAAGAAATAGAACATCCTACAAGCAAAAACGATAATAATCAGCTAATTGAACAGGAACAAAGAAGCACCACAAGCCGAACAGATTAGGATGCAGGAACTAAAAAAATTATCAGCATTTACCACATGGCTATCGACTAAACATTTTGAATTGGTCGACAATTTTACAATGCTACAAATAAAATAAAAGCCACTTCCAAGTCGAAATTTGCACATTCTAACATAGTATCACAAATTCCGCCATCCCAAAATTATGTTTGCAAAAGAGAAGCATAGAGTTAAGGACATATCACAGAATTTAAAGAACAGCTGAATATCCTTTGAACGAATTAAGGATTTAACTCTGAAATTTCAGACATAATAACTTGAACAACCAGCATAAACCCAACATCGGCAGTCTATACACCAAAAAGTAGCAGTGTCCTTTTTGCCACTCTGAATTCACCCGGCAGATTAAAATTCTTGAATACGTCCCCCTAAAGGTAGGTCTACATCTACTAAAAACTGATCAGAAAAGTGCACTAAGAAAACCCCCCAAATCAATTTCACTAACCCTGGTTATCACACATAAAACCACTAAAATAATCCCAAAACGACGATGCCCAGCAAGAAAATATAAACAAGTGTGCAAGAAACGACGTAATTATAAAGTAAAAGGGTATCAAGACTGAACTTAGCGGCATGAGAGTGGGAAATCTTGTAATAACCGGCGTGGTGACCCAAATCCTCGACAGGAACACCTTCAAAATCACTGACAAAATTGGGAAACTTGAAACTCTTCTCCACGAGCCTCTGAGCAAAACTAGGATCTTCGTGTTCCATCAAATTTAACGTCTCTGCAGGAAATAGGTTCAGCTTCCTAATCATCTCCTCGGCGTGCAATGACGGGAAGTTGGACCTCTCCAGCGGGAGATCATCCGACGAAAGAGAAGCCCGACAAAGGACGATGCGAGAAACAAACAAGAACACAAAAAAAAAGCTCATCACTTCAGCCATCTCTCCCATTCTTGCGTTACAAGACGAGAATGAAGAAAAAAGATCTACAAAAGCTTATTTAAAAGAGTCCACAAAGAGGGCGAGGGAGGGATACGGGACAGGTGGACACTAACTGTGAGTCTAAGTTGGAGGATTGGTAGTTACGAGACATTTCTACTTGGACAAGAATCATATATAGGTATCGGTGGGAGTCGAGGGGAAGATTTGGCGTTGGTGATGATGACGTGTTCCTTTGACAAGAAAACGTGTGAAGTAGTTCACTTTTTTAAAGTAAAGTTTGCACGCTATTTTATGCGTGTTCCCGATACACATTGTTTATTTTCATCCTAGCCATCTGTTATGCCAACGTAAAGGTTGCAGTTGTGCCTTGCGGTCAGGACAAAGTTCCGTTCCCTTCAATAGGAAACGTCTCAGTTAATGACAGAGCAGTGGTCTTTTATCCGGTGTCATTGTAGAATAAGTGAAGCGGTCCCTTTGCCATCAGTTTCTACCAATAGAGCCCCTCTAAACACCCCTTTTGGATCCCTCTTATAGTTGGTCAGAGCAACGGAATGTGGATCCAGAGCAATGAATGTACTCATCTTTCAAAATTTTTTCTACAAATATTAACATACATACTACTAATATTGCGAATATCATACCGAATTTGGTACTAGATTGAATTCTAGTATGGTATTATATCGATATTATTTCAAGTAATTTTTTAAATTTATGAAATATTCATTAATTTTTTAAAAAAATTGAAAAATAGTACACTGACATATTGTACAGTTGTATTGCATAGTTTATAAGTTTACTAACAACCTTGTTTCTAAAAATCATAATAATAAATAATAACCACAATTAATATGAAATAATAATAATTTTCAAATATTTTACATATAAATAATAACCACAATTAATAAGAAAAAATTATCATAATACAAATATAAAATAAAGAACAATGCAAAATATTTAAAATATTATAATTACATAAAAACATTCAACAAAAAGAATAATAAATATCCTCAACTCTCAAACTATTACAATTTACGACTAGAGTTCGTAATAAGGAACCAACTAAGTAGAAATAAAACCTGTAATAAAAATATCACAATTACATTACATATATAAAATTTAATATATATACATCAAAAATAAATAAAACAAAAAGAAGAAGAAAAACAAAAACCTGAAACTTAATTCAATCCCAGAATTGTGAATCTCGTACCGTACTGACAGATACGAAATAGTACAAGATCGGGATGGTGGGTATCGGGTATAAATACCAGTCGGTACCGGCCGGTACTGATAATACCAACCAAATGCCGACCAGTACTGGAAAATTTGCAAAATATAGGTCTACGTTACAAAATTTTCAAAATTTTTTAATTTATTATTTAGTTAATCTTTGATTGTGATTTTTTAATTTTAATTTTTAAAATAGAATAAATATTTTATTACTAATAATAACTATAAATTAAATAAAAACTAAAAATAAATTATTTATTTAAATTTATTTTAATCTTTTATATAATATTTATTAATAAAGTATTAATAAAAATATTTTATTTTTAAAAATAAATAATTCTAAAATTATTATTTATTAACTAATATTTATTTTATATATTTTTAATTATTAAATCAAATTTTATTTGAAATATATTTTTAAAAATTAATTTTAAATTTAATTATATTTATTAATAATTATTAAATTAAATTTATAAAGTCAATTAAATTGTAATATTTTAAACATTTTATATTATTCTTAATTTTATATTTGTATAATAATGATTGTCTTTTTTCATATAAATTGTGATTATTATTTTTATGTGAAATATCTGAAAATTATTATTATTTCATATTAATTTTGATTATTATTTATTATTTTGATTTTTGGAGACATGGTTAAAAATATACAATACAACTATGCAATATGACAATGAACTATTTTATAAATTTTAAAAAAATTCACGGATTATTTCATAAATTTGAAAAATTACTCAAAACGGTATCTGGTATTACCGATACTGGTATAGTACCATACCAAAACTCAATCCCGTACCAAGTCTGGTACGACATTCGCAACATTGTTCAATCGTATACAGGATGATACATGTTATAACGACATTGACCCCAGTTATATTTGGTACAAAATTCTCATAATTGAGAGGAGCCTCATCTTCATCATCATTCAAATTTAATGTACCAAATGACATGTCAGTGCTTTCCTAATCAAGATTATCTTCCAAGTCATTCACATCTATCAAATTTGGTTCCTCAGAAACTCAATATACCAAAAAATCGATATTATTAATAAAAATTGGATCTGTTGAACTACTTATGTTGATAAGACTCTTAGTAAACAATAAAATTTAATTATTAGAAATTATAAAAAACTACACCAAAATTAATAATGATAAGAACATACTTTTCCCGAAGCTTTAAATTATAATGAACGAATACCAAGTCATTTAATTTCTTGTGTTCCAATCTATTCCTTGTCTTGGAATGGATGAATTCAAATGTGTTTTAGTTTCGTTCACAACCTATTACACTTACACATTGACTTAAAATTCAAATTACAAACCTTTGTAATTTTGGAACACCACTTTCGAATTGATCCCATCAAGAAACTGTAAGTTGTAAGATAACAAAAGTAGCGTTATAAACAAATTCGAGTAATAATTAATTTTCAACAAATAAGAAAAAGGAAACAACAAATACTTGGAAAAAGTATTGCTTTTTGTCAAATAGCAATCGGCAATCTAAAATCTCCAAAAAACTACTTATAAAGCTCAATTTGTGAACTTAAGAGATCTTGCATCATTTCATAGCCAACAATTGTTGTAATACTAAATAACATTCCTCTACTTGCTTTATTTTTTTTTGTAAAATCTGGTCTGAAATATACACTAGGATTAAAAAATGCCCCAACTGCAAACAATAGACAAGAAATGTGCCTTTCTCATTTCTCATTGATGATTGCAAGATACGGTGTATACAAAGAAAGCCTATGTTTCAGATCAACCTTGATCGCTTCCTTCATTCTTTCCATGGCATCCAAAAAATAACCCATTGTTGTCTTTTATCCACTTTCAGTCAATCGAAGCACCCTCACCAAAGGCTCACAAACTTGGATAACAAATTGACATTGAGACCAAAATTCTCTATCTTCTATTATAATGCTAGAAACCTCCAATCCGGTATTAGACCTAGCATGCTGAAATGTAACCCACTTGTCACTTGTAAACATTTGTTTTAACTCTTTCTTCATCGAAACAAAAGACTGAAGTGATACGAAATTTGTTGCGAATCTTGTCACACTAAGACGACACAAATTCCTACTATTGGTAAATTCCTTTCTCAATAAACTCAACACCCATGCATGATTATAGATGAAATTGGTCACTTTTTGAGCTTTCTACATAGCCTCATCAATAACAGGAAAATACCTAAGATTCGCTATATTCTCCAGTATTAGATCAATGCAATGTGCAGCACAAAGAGTCCAAAAAAGGAATTATACCTATTATGTAACCTTCTTCCTATTGCTTATAAGTGTAATCATTGTCAGTAATGAATTGAATAATGTTTTATGGCCCCACTTCATTCACAACTTCATCAAATATTTCAAATAAAGTACCAATATTTCTAATAAGGCCAGATGCATCAATAAACTTCAAAAACATTAAACCAATTGCAAAATAAACTAAAAATAATAATAATAGGCTCTTGTCTCCTATTTGTCTATCCATCACACATGATTGAACACCCAAAAGTAGTGCAATTAACTCTTCTTTTATCTAAATAAATTTTAATTTCAATAATTGAGCAACTTAAATGTAACACCCTACTCTCACAAGACACGTACCCGACGTCCTGAGTAATGTCCGAGTGCGTACCCTGCAAGGTTAGCACGCTAAAATAATCAAACACTTGAAACTTGATACAATTTTTTTCACAAGCGTATACGGAAATCAATAATCAATTGGGCCCACTTTATTCATAAACTTTTTCAATCACAATGGTTACAATCATTTCACAAATCATCCAAATTTCATTAGTCACTAAGGCCCATTGTGCATACAAAACACTTAAATTCATAATTATTTTTACATCACAAAATCATTTACAAACATTTCCCATTTGGAAAGTTATTATAAACAGAATGTTCAAATACACATTGTACAAAAATCGCGAAATATACAAATTGATACAAACAAAGAAAGTACAAATGCAGGCGTGAACTGATCCCAACCTCTATCTCTTACTCGAATGCAATGTCTGTACTCCTGTTAGCCTAACGGGGTAACTCTTCTGAGCCTGAAAAATATTGCAAATTTTAGGTGAGTTTTACAAACTCAATGAGTGACCATCCTCGATGGCTCACTCAATCACATAACACATACAGTTCACATATTTTCACACAATTTACATCACTTCATTTAACACATAAGATCACATTCAGGGCATTCAAATTAATCATTTCAATCATTTAAAATACACATATCACTTATAATGCAAATGAGACTCACTTTCATTTATTACTTTGTTGTGACCGAGTGCCTATAACTGTCCCTTATCCATTGTAGATACCGAGCTTATTGATAACTGTCCCGTATCTATTGGGGATATCGGGCTCATTTTACATAGTGAGCCTTTGGCTCTTATACACTTTCTGAGCTTTAAGCTCTCTTTCACAATCTGAGCTTTAAGCTCTTTTGAGGTGGCTACTCCGGCTATAACTTCCTTTATGTTTCATGCATTCATGTTATAGAATGCATCAATCATATATGATCAATCAGTCACTTTCACATATTATCGGACCTTAGTCCATCATTCAACATTTAAGTTGAGAATCACTTTTTCATTCATATACATATTCACATTTAGATCAAATTTATTATCGGACCTTAGTCTGGCATTCAACATAATTGTTGAGCAACATTTATTTCGTCACTTTTACATACAAGTAGCACTTCAATATCATATTCATGCATCAAGTCTCGGACTTTCATTTTTCGGTATCAATATAAGCAAATCATATTCATATCAATCATATTTACATTGCATAATAATCATAACAGTAATCATTCAATGTAGAAACTGAATTCAGAACAAAAAATCAAATGAGACCATCTAGGTCAACTCACAGTACGCTCCAGATTAGCATTAGCTTCTATGATCTGGAAACGTCTGGATGCAAACATTTATCCTACACATCAACAGTATGCAATACACACATTACACCCACATTAATAATTGCACACTCTTATGAACACTTGATCACATAGACATGCATATGTGTTGTGTATAATGCATGCCCAATGACAATCCCGGGTATATTATCTGAATTCACATCTTATGCTCATTCTAATTTCATAATTAATATATGTCTAATTGAACTTAAGTTTACACTTCATTTGTACAAGATCATTCTAAGTTCACCATTCAATCTTTACCCTTTATATAAGTCTAGCTTATTCTTAAGCTTACACATTAAGGACATTCAGTTCTTCTAATGCCATAATCCAATTTCTTATCATCTCTTTTCTAACATTGTATGCTCTCATAATACTCAATTCTCACTTACATTTATTGAATACATTTTACTCAACTCCTTTGGATCATAACTATAATCATATTCACATCTTCATTCCCATTATACTCATGCCTTTGGTACCTTTGATATTATCCATTCATTCGCTAAGTTATAAACCAATTATCACTTCAAACATATCACACATTAGTCACTTAATCAAGGCATCATTCTAGGTTCATTCCAAATCCCATTTAAGCCTTAATTAAGACCAATTGACCCGTGAATGTCCGTCAAGCAGACTTCATGTCTGCTGGGCAGACCTTCTCGGGTTTTTCAGCTTTCCAGCCCTGCTCATGTCCGTTTGAAGGGACATCATGTTAGCTAAGCGGACCTTTACGGGTCTCTTACAGACACTTGAATTTTCAACCTCTATACCTCAAAATCTCTTCTCGTGGTCTTCGTAGAAGTTGTCAATATCAAAGTTCTATTTACAACCATACCTTAATGACCTCAATCTGAGTTTTACAGAAAAAGTTATGCCTCTTTCCCCAAAGTATATCCAAGTGCATCACATTTTCCAGATTCTAACTCTTTACTTACTACATTCACTACCTTAAGCTTGTCTATCATTTCTAATTTAATTTCTCCTCATTTTCCCATCATTATAACTTCATTTCAACTTAATATCATCCATAAACAAATTATAGTCCATGATTAATCATGAACATTAATAACAGAACATACACATATATACACATTCATCATCAACATCCTACTCATATTCAACTTCATTTCCACTTTCATTTCACTTCTAATTATCACCTTAATTCTTCCCATTTCAAGATACCACATTACTCCCTTTTTTAGCTCTATACTCATTTTATTTCATCACAAAAATACCCAAGGAGATTCACATTCTTTCATCAAGAAAACAAAACAAAACCTATTATGTATCCAGTTTTTCTGCACTTTTTCCTATACTCAATACTCAGCTTCAAGTCAAAATTAGAAAATCTTAAAGATAGTATTTGAATTTGATGGCTTAATGCAAAATGTAGCCATATGTCTCTAATTTAATCCAAATTAAAGATCACCTCATTTTCATATCTACAGAACAAGTTATGGCTAAATTACATATGCATAATCAATGGAAAATGTTACAACTAATAATTTTCCAGCACACTCATTTTATCTCTAAAATTTCATCCTATTTCTTCCATTTTCAAGACTCTAAACTTGCCTTTTCTTTAACTTCAAATCTCAATCCAATCTATGTTTAAAACAACCAATGATCCATGTTTGTATTCATCAAAATCAGAACATAACAATATCCATTCACAAATAAATTTTTCTGCACTTCTTTCTACATCCATTAAAGATTCATTCGAACTCTAAATCATCTCTATAACAACTTATAGATCATTAATCATCGTATACGTAAAAGCAAGACATTAATCTACCCACAAAACTCACTCACATTTTTGCATATACCCATCCTCAATTTAAGAACATTTAACTTCTAATTATCATCAAATCATGTTTCATTCATTAAATCCATGAAAAGCAATAGGTTACTTACTTGATTTACCCAAGGCTTCTTCAAGAATCTCCAAAAACCCTATCTCTCCAACATCCACGAAAATCAAATTTAAAAGTGAAATGGGTTGGGTCTTTTAGTAAAAAGAAGGAGAAGAAAATGAATCTTGAAGAAACAAAGTGAAGGAGTTGAACAAAAGTTAACATGATGAGGGTGAGAGTGGATGTCGTGGGTGAAGAAGAAAGAAATGAAGAAGATGGAGATGAGAGAAGCATATGTCATATTTAGCAATTGAAAGAACCAAAATAGGGTCTTTCACTTCATAAATTCGTGATTTAAACAAGTGGTGTGGCAAGTGACACTTATCACTTGTCACTTGTTACACATCACTCTCTCAAGGTCTCTTCTTGATCTTTTAATAAGCTAGCCCATTTGATTCCAATTTCTACTCTAATTTTCTCCCAAATTTCAATGACATATGTAACACCCCACTTCCGTCGAACCCGAACCCGATATCGACAGTGATATCCGAATCCGTGCCCCGTGAGGGTGGCGTGTCACATCACTTAATATATCACTTAGCACTTAACAAAAGTCGGTATGAATTTTTTTTTGTTTACTCTTTTACACTTATCACTTATGTGTGATCACTTTTTCTTTTCAAAAACACTTTGTCTATTTAAACAAAAGGCGGAACATACAACAGAAAAATGAAGTTCACAAGAACTCTTATTAGCCACTTGGGCCCATTTCCAAATACACAGTAC
>JANZXR010000172.1:19684548-19708863 GCA_027575705.1 Erythroxylum echinodendron | reverse complement strand
AAACATCCATATACCTTGACTAGAGGGAATTTAGCTACTCATTACAATAGAGAAAATCATGGGTTTTCTTGGCTGTCCACGTTTTTCCGTCATCCCTGCCTAAAAACACCTCCAAGAGAAAAGCTATTCTCCCCCAAAACAACGCTTGACCTAATTTCTATCAAAAAAACTCCTTAAATACCCTCTTAATTTGGAGGTTAATAAGCAAACAAGGCCCCCCAACTTGCGCGAAAATATGTTCTGGTCGTGTCACCATAATCAGGAGTGAAATCTGTCCATTGGGCTAGAGTTCCAACACGGCTAGCCCATAATTCTGTCGACTTACAAATTTTGCAGCACAGCTACGGATTACGACATGGACATGTCGTATTTCAGCGTCCAGACATCACCAATATTTCTTTTGCTCCAAATCAGTCACATTTTTCACCATTTTCAATGGCTTCACCTGAAATATGCAAACACACAAAACTCACATAAAAGCATACAAAATGTGATAAATAACTATACAAATGTATGCAAAGTATGAACTAAAATATGCATGAATATGCAAGTCATCAGCAAGAAAATACCTGGTGTTCCGATCTTCTTCTGTAAGCCAAAAAGCCTTAGCTCTTTGTTTCCAATATTTTTCCTTGAGATCTAGTAACTCGAACAGCCTAGTATTCGCCAACAAGAATCTGTTCTGCTGCTAGCATCTCACTTACCTCTACACAATCAAATCTGACTCTTACACTAATCAATCTCACCCTTATATGCCTTCTGAAAATCACGCCCCCATGTCTCCAAATTTGCACTGCACTGTTGAAGCTTCTCAAGAATATTATCTTGGTTTACACCATTCCAGCTTTCTTCCAATAGACGTCGACACTCGGGTTCCTTAGCCCATGAATTTTCAAAACGAAATAGATGGACGTGTTGCCTAGGAACAAAAACCCTAACCCTAAGATAGATGGGTAAATGATCTGAGGAAGAGACATCAAGTGTAGAAGCTTCTGAAAGACTGAATCGCTGCCTTCATGAACTTGATACTAAAATTCGGTCCAATTTGGCCTCAATCCACTTCAACCCGATCCTACCATTATCCCAAGTAAACTGGTACCCACTCATATTAAATTCCATTAAGCCCGCATCTACTATAGCATCCCGAAAACCATTGATGAGTCGAGAAGGTTGAGGTTTACCTCCTTTCTTTTCACTTTGGGCTAAAATATCATTGAAGTCCTCTAAACAAGCCCAAGGGAGTTACTGTCAAAAGCCAGCCTCCTTAATAGTTGCCAAGACTCATGTTTATTATTACAATTTGGGTTCCTGTAAAAACCCGTTAACCTCCACGGCCCAAGTCCAGAAATATCCACCGCCAAATCAATATGAGAAGAAGAAGAGGAGAGAAAAGAGACAAAAATAACATCTTTCCATAACATTACAAGGCCCCCACTAAAGCCCTCCGAATCAACATTAACACAAGCATCATAACCCAGAATATCCTTTATTTCATTAATACGAGAAAGCGAACAACGAGTTTCAATAAGGAAAATTAAACAAGGTGGTTTATTTCTTACGACCTCTTGCAAAGCTTGAACTGCGTGTGGATTACCGATACTACGGCAGTTACAACTAATACAACTCATTTCTGACGGCAGGTCTGAGTCCCAGAACCCGCTCCATCCCCATTTTTTGAGAGTTGTTCATGCTCCATGTCTTGACTACAATCTCCTTTTTGGCTCACCTGCCTCCTTTTTGGATCTGTTATTGTAACTATGTGGGCTTTGCCACCACCAGGCCCACCATTTGAAAAAGATCCATTGACTTCTTGAATTGGCAATCCCATATTATTAGCACCAGTTGCCATATTATCCACATGTGAAGTTGGATGACCAACTGTAATAGGATTCTTAGGTGAGATATTCTCCTTTCCATAACTGCTGGCGTTACCAACTGCTGCCGCAATTTCATCCGCAGATGGTGGTTCCTACCTTAACCAACGAGCTCCTACCGATTGCATTTTCTGGTGAGGATCCGCCCTTAACTCAGGTCCATAGCGACATTCTACCGGTTTCCCATCAGCTTCCAATAACTTTGGAAAGAAATTTTCACCATGGCCAATCAAGCCAAATATGAAACAGAATTTCGGCAATCGTACAAACTCAAAGTTTGCAAAGAAACCTTCATCACCGTCCCTTCTAAGGAACAATCATTGACAAAGAGGTCTTCGAACATCAAGCTTTACTCGAACTCGAAGATAAGACTTATTCTGGGTTTTGAAGCTTCAGGATCAATACAAACATATTCCCCAACCTCATTCCCAACACGTTCTGCTACTCTCTCCGACCAAAATCCATCACGAAGATTATGAACTTCCATCCAAATATAAAGGTGAAATAACGAAACCAAAGAAGGATGACCGAAACCATTAACCTTTTCTAGCAATAAGGCCTGCCCATTGAATGTCCACGGACTCATATCAAGAACCCTATTCAGGTCCACAATATGATAAAATTGAAATACATAGAGATTATCATCCTCAATTTGCTTTACCGTCATACCCAATGTTGGTTTCCATAAAGAGGCAAGCGTCTGCTTCATGGCAGGAAAATTAATCGCCCTTTCAGAAAGAAAACGTCCAACTAAACACAACTCATAAGATTGGTTAGTTTCCTGAATCTCCTTTCCAAACACCAGTTCAGTCGGAGTATCATCACCTACCGACAAGCGAGACATATTCACCGAGATGTTGTCACTTTCCATAGCTGAGATACGAGGAGAGACAAACAGGAAAGAAACTTGCCAAACGACAAGACAAAGCAAGAATAGAAAAAACTCCCAAGGACGAGAGAAGATCTCAAAACGAGAGACGCATTGCTATTGATTTAAGTACTCTCTCTACACCTAGCAGTTTGTTAAAATATAGGAAACTGGATAGGAATAGTGCCAAGGATAAGAAAATTATAAATTCACCAATACCATGAAAAGGGAGGTCTCGACAACACAATCTCTAGACAAACATAATCTCATTACAACCAAAATCGGTATCTAAAGAGATAAAAACAACTTATTCCAAATACATTTTGTTATTTTCCAATTTTCTTTACTCTGTGAATTTCCCTTTATTACATCCAATTCACTTTGGTAATTTGCGATCGCTCTTCTTCCGTCACTATGTTAGAAGACGATCACAGAATCGTGAAAATGACCCCTTTAGCTGTCGCTGTCAGATGTTACCGAATACAAACATTTAATAGAAACTATTGTTTAATAACTAAAATTAAGTAATTATGTATTTTTAATAAAATACAATATTTTTAATCGAATTACGAATCATGCATTTAAAAGGAATTACCATAAGCAGGATACAAAATTTCTTTGGCTACAAACAACTACAAAGTGAACAGCTTTCAAACGTTTCAGCCTCATTACCAAAACTCAGAATCCATCCTTATCTACACTATGTACAAGAAAGAATTGATGACCAAGAAAGAATACAATACATTTTGATCCCCAAAATTGCACGGCTACGGATTGAAGTGAAAGAGCCAAATCATATTTGCGACCTTAACCGCATCACTAGCTGTTGTATACTTTCAAGCTTCTCATTGAGTTGCTTAAGGTCAGACATACGTTCTTTACAGGGCTCTGAACGTGATATAATATCACTAACAAGGGCAGCACATTTTGACTGTGAGTCTGAAACTGCCTCCTCAAGTGACGCAACCGTCGACTCCACAGTTGCTGGCAAACTTAAACTCGTCATATTTGTTGAGGGAGAGAAACCACTGCTGCAGGGACTGCTACCCCTGCTGTACCTTTCTGACGTGAAAATTTTGTCAAACCCCTCTGTACCTGCATGCCCAAATTCATTTTTATCAGCCACGATCAATAATCATTTCTAAGTGGATTAAATCTTTGATGATGCAAATGAGATTCAATGAGACTAATAGATCCTAGAAATTCTAAACATTGATTGCTTAAAGATTGTCACTTTAACTTCTTCATTACGAAGATACTGGGAGGATCTCAGATCTCGATACACACTAGATATTCAAAATGAAAGTCCAGGAGGTGGTAAAAGATTAACCATACCAAGGTTGCCGAGCTGATCTATGGCTCCCCGTCCAAGGGCCTTCTCCAGCTTGAGTAGCCTCAGGATTCCAGCAGTTATCCGACCCATTGCATCAACTTCAGACTTGCACAAAAGAGCGAGGTGCTGAAGCTCATCTTTGGTTACGACAGCCTCCATCTACAATGTAGAAATTACAGTAAGATATAAAAACCATAACCGTACAATAGAATCATCTCAACAGAGAGCCATCAATTAAAAGTTGGCAGGCTTCATTACCGGTTGCTTGACAGAAAATTTCAAATTTTCCACCATCCAATTTGCCATTTCATCATCAGCACTTTGCTCTGATGCCACAACATGAATCTCAACATTTATGCCGCCAGGTGCCTCAACAACTTCCTTGATTCCATTTGAAGAGACAGACATGCCCTTCTGCCCCTGTGGTTTCAATATCTGCAAACCTTCTACGCCAACCTGCAGGTATGCTCAACCAATAGACATAAAGATTCTCGTAAGCAAGCACATGGTCATACGTATCTTGAAATTTAAAGCATCAATAACTAGTTTAAATGCTTCTAAGAGATTTGAAGAGAAATGAAATCACAAAATCACCAAATATGATTTTGCTTCGGGAGAAAGTAACAGGAAGGAAAGTGAAGCAACAGACTCCCATAATGGGACTATTTTGTTTTACTTTTCTCATTTCTCCTGCCGTTTGAGCAAAACCTCTATATGTGTTCCCCTCATTTTCTCCTCCCAATGTTTCCTCTCTCCAAAATGCAATATCAAACCAATTATCCTCTATTCATTTTACTTCTCATTTCTATTCCATCTAATAATCTCAAAGATTAAATTCACAAAAAGAAATATAGATTAAGCAATCCCCACCGTGACCAACTCCACAGGATATTTGTGTATTCTGCTCAACTTTGCTTTGCCATCCACCTCATGCTTTGCATCACTCTTGGCTTTTACCAGCAAACTTTGGAAAGTTGCATGCCAAGACCTCTGTTCTCTGCCCACATCTCCTTGGGTGGAAAACCACCACCTTTCTGCCATCTCCTGTGCACCTTCAAGAGCAAATAACCAGTCTTTCAATTCTATGCACAAATCCACATCATCTGGCATTCCTAGTTGCAATACCCCACTATCTCCTCCATCTCCTGAGCCTCCATCTACAGAAAAACAGGGAATGAAGAGAACTGCCATTGAAGAACCTTCAAACTTCGAAGCAAAATCAAAGGAGCATATGATATAAATGAAGAGAATTCCTACCGCCTAAATCATCAATAAGAAGAGGTGATGCTTTAAAAAGTTTTGAAAGTGGCCCCTTTGCTATATACCCCAATCCTTTTGACAGCCCCTCACCAGGACCACCATCAGGTCCAAGTACTCCAAAGCGATGCATGAGGGCTTCGGCATAGTTCATTCCTCCCCCAAGGCGAACTCCAGAGATACAGGCAGACACACATAGACTATGGCACTCCCTATCCTCTTCACTGAATGGCATCACATGTACCATGCTTACATCAAGAAATGGATTTGCATTGCCAATACAATTTATTTTATGTTTTGTTTCCTTGTGTACCCAAAAGACAGTTCTCAACTGATGATATCCATTTGCTGCCACAAGAAGACCATTTTCAACTGAACCCGAAACTGTGTCATTCTCATGGAACAAGCTTCTTTCAGTGTCTACACAGTCCACCTCAACACTCTGCCAGTGCAAAGTGGACGAAATGGCAATAGCGCCACCAAGGGTTCTATGACTGACTTTGATGAAAAGATCTTCTCCAATAAATTGAACCAGAGGCAGTCCCTCTGTATCTGTTGCAGAAGACTCTAAAAATCTCAGCTGAAGATTTTTCAGTGCCAAGCACACTGCAGTATCACAGGGAACCTTATCCATTAACCTACCACTAGAACACTCATTCCTATTTGCATTTAGTCTTCTGTTTTTACCAACTGATGCAATCTTTTCACTAACTCTTCCAAAGTACGTGTACAGGTCTAGGACAAAAAATAGCTGCTCAACAGAAGAATTTGACAAGTATTGTTCACAAGCTATCCCAACCCTAACAACACCACCAGGAGGAGGAATAGAAGACAATGGCCTTCCATCAGATGAAACCATAGCTACCTCGATAGAAGAATGCTTCAGTTCAACACATCTCCACGAGCCCAAAGTCAAACCACAAGAATTTAGTGAACCTGTTAAATTAGAACATGTCGCCAGAGATAAACTAATCAATGATGCCGTTGCAATCCATTTCTTCTGGCTAGCATCAATTGGTTGGCCCTCCCAAAGACAGAAACAAGCAGGATCCTTTTCCAAGTTGAGTAACGTGGGTCTCAATGAAGGTGACTCTGAGAAGGACAAATTTTCAAGGTGAAGCTTTGTTCCAGTGAAGGAACTATCAACCATAGAGTTCCTGCTGTCAGCTTGATTGCTTGATGCACCCACATCCAAAGGAATACTGACGTCCAACTCCTTAAGGTTGAGGATCATTGAATTTATGGAAGAATCTGGTAAAACATCCCCAGGATTGACAACAATACCATCAGCTAAGAAAGATGATATCCTCAAACATGATGCTTCTTGAAGATGAATCTGAAAAGGCAAAAGAAAATGTTTACAAAAAACATGAATAGCATTCCTGATAAAAAGCTCATAAACTCAGATCATTAATTCATACCATAAGAGGCTGACAAGCAATAACCGTTTTTGAAGCAAAAGACGGTGGGGCCGGGGATGGCATGACCTGAAGAGAATGTAGGCATATCAGAGGAACACCTGCCGTTGACTGCCACCATAGTTCTTCCAAGGGATATATTGGAGGACAGAAATTCTTAGCTGTAAAAGCAATTAACAATTGGGATCAACATTGCTGACTTCTAATACATCCTAAAAGTACGAACTGATAAAATTGTAACTGCTCAAAACTGAGAGAGGTATACTACCAAAATCTGGAAGTTGAACAAGATTTTCCACATCAGCCTGCATGGATGGCTGAATCAAAGTGCACGGAGGGCGTGAGAAGGTATCCCTATATTCACATTAATTACATGAATTCATAGCAAATTAATCTGCTACATGAGTAGGTAAAGTACAATCAAGCCTATTCAAAATACTACCCAAACTCGAGCATCACCTCAATATAACATATATAAATATGCGTTTTCCAATTACCAATTAGAAACTTTCCTACCATATCATAAATATAGTTAAAGGAAAGAGATCTTGTTAAAAGCTATTTGAGGGAATATAAATTGTAATAGCATATAGTTTTGCCAACATGCCCTTGAAGACCAGGGCTGCATAGAAGAGAATTGAGAACAGTATGTTGTTAGGCAAGTCCCCCCTATTTAAGCTAAACCTCTACATGAAATAAAGAAGTTTGAGATGATATCCGCATGGCCAATTGCATAAAAGTTGAAGAAAGGATGAGGGGGGTAGGGAAGGTATTACTTAGAATACTAAATCGTTGGCCAAAATAGAATTAGACACTAGTTAGAGCACAGCTCACAAGCCCTACAAATTTAAACACCACTAGCTTCTATATGCAAAAGAAAAATCATAAATCCACTGGAGGAACAATCTACAATTTTTGAGAACATAAACCCACCAACCATAAGTCTGGCAAATTTACTGTCTCTCAGCATATGTATTAAAGAGATTACCAAGCTCCATGCAACATCTCCACACAATAATGAGTTAAGCACATACTGGGTAATCCAAGATGCTCCTACACATCAGTTTAGCAACTACAACAAAGGAATCAGGTTTTCTTATACAGACTATCCCATTCAACCTCATGTGCATCGGAATTGCAATTTTCGTCCATGTTCATTGCATTTTTTGTTGGTAATACTTCCTCTGATGTATATTAAGACACATGCTCCTGGTACAGCTTGGTATGGTGCCTTAACACCTCCCCTGTTTCATTTCCACTTCAAAACATAATCAATTTTCTCCAATTTCTGGTCCCTTAAATTTCGTAGGCTAGTGGTCTAGATCAGATATACATCTATCATTAGAAAAGATATGCAACAGAATTCTTAAGCAAGAAACGGAACGTAGACCCACATGTTATATGTGCTAACAGAAACAGGTCACACTTAACTCATAATCCGAATTAAATGATATCAGCTACATAATTCCTTCTCCTTTGAATTAAACCAATCAAATTACAAAGTAGAGTGGCAAACAAGCGGTCGAAGTTTAAAGATTACCACCCACTAAAATTTCAAATTGATAAAAGCAAAGGTCCTATTTGTTTCCATTTTTATTTTTGGTTTTCTGTTTTTTTTTTCAAATTCAATAAACAAATGTTTATTTGAGTTTTTGGTTTCTGATTGTAATTTTGATCTCTTCTAGTTTTAAAAAATTACGAAAATCATAAAAAGTGACTTTTGTTTTTTCATAATTTGATTTATTATTAAGTAAATATATATTATTTAATTATTTAATATATTAATTTTAACAGAAATTACGAATAATTTAATTTAATATTATATATTTAATTAATTAAAATTAATTATTAATAAGAAATATGAATAATTTAATTTTAATTAATAATAATATTCAAATTTTTAATTAAATTAAATAATTATTAGTAAAAATAATTAAATGTAAAATATCTTCAAAATATATAAATTTCAAATAAAATTTGACTTAATAATTAAAATATATTTTTAAATATTAATATTTTAAAAAGATAATTTTAAAATTCTTGTTTATAAATAAAATAATTTTATTAATAATTTGTTAATAAATATTCTATAAGAGATTAAAATAAATTTATTTAATTAAAAATAAATTATCTTTAAGTTTTATCTAAAATATAATTATTATCAGTTATAAAAATATAACTATATTAACATTAACAATCAAACAGGCTTTGTTTTTATTCAAAAGAAAAACAAAAACTAAAAATAGAAAACAGACAACGAAAATAAAAAAACCACAATAAACAAATAGAAGTAGAACCAAACGACCCCTAAGTGGACCTAGGACCTAAAACCCAAGCCAAGGAGTGCTACATGTATAAATGCTAGTCCTTCATGCAAGAAAAAATAAAAAACCATAAGAGCTTACATGCAGCAAGTCCAACTTAACTTAATCTACAGAACAACAATCTAGGAAACTAGACCTCAAATTACCTCAGGAACAATCCACCAATCATAACCTTAGTCAAGTTATTGGCAACTTCTCCATCACAAACTGCAGCCTGGAAGGTAAATCACAGAATGAGACCAATGACGAAAATTATGTGTCACAAATCAGTAGCAGAGACTGGCATGTAGCAAAGTAAGACAAAAAATCTCGGCTATCAGAACTTCTAACAGCAAAAATGCAAAAGTGCAAACCTCGATATTACAAATAAATGTAGCATGTAAAGAAACCATTAGTAAAATTCAGGACAAATTTGCTCATGTCCATGCCACGATTATTTTTCACATCGAATCTGACCATCTAAGTGCCTTTGGAACTACTTCAAATATCAAAGTATGGAGACTTTTCCTTTTTTCCTTTTTTTTCTTTGGTGCATAGAAGAGTGGTTCACATTAGTTTCTCAAACAGCTCACTATATCTTCCTTATCTTCACACTAGACTGTTTTCAACATTCAAAACCAACGAACCATAAGAAAAGATTAAAACAGATCCAGCTAACTACAGGGTCATTTAAGATGCACAAAATTCTCGTCAGCAAAATTATGGGACAAGGAAGTTAAATTATTTAACTAGATGACGGCATATTAACTTTGTCACGAATGACAAACTGCAGATCAGTAGCTCACAATTGTTTGTTAAGGTTGCCCCAAGACAGAACAGATCCTTGCCCACAAAAATTGGACTAGCAAAGTAACAAGATTTTACAAAATGTAACAGGCTGTGAAGCTTTACCCGAGAAAAGTGGAGAGACTGCATCAGGAGTTCAAGCTGGAACTCTGCATGGAAAAAGAGACATTGAGAAGATGTTCTAGTCTTATACATATGCATACCCTCATTCATACTAATTTACAGTCCCATGTAGAACAGCATGCAACCCATGCAATGTCTTAGAGGTAGATAAACATGCATTTTGGATAATATACACAAATGGATTTTAATGTAGCCACTATAAATTAAAGAGGGAAACCACGAAGTTTTAATTCCATTCAATCAAGAAAACATTCATGCGCCCTTAACATGAAGTGTGAACAAATCACAAAAAAAAAAAAACAAAAAGAAATCTACCATAAAGGAGCTCAGTGTGGCATGGACACATGACCACCCAGTCATATGTAGTATCAAAATCCAATCAAAACCCCTAAGTTGTTGGCTAAGGTTCACGACTATTATTCTAACACAATGAGAGATGAAATCAAGACAAACAGAGTAATGGTTCAGAGAATAGTAGAGAATAGTAATTTTCTAACTCACACAAACTTATCTTCAAAAAGAATTAAAAAACAAACCAGTATCTTTAATGCGTAGAAAAATGTGGTCCACAACAATAGAGACTAGAGAGCGTCCTGCTGCTTCACTAGATCGCTGCAAGCATTCAGACACACCAAACTTAATTCAGATTCACACAGCAAGCTAACAACAGAATGCTAAAGGTTGACAAGACTTAAAATTGTTAACTGTTGCTATTTAATACCTGCTGCGACTTTAGATCCACGTCTCTGTTTAGGCACACATATAATCCTGTCAAGAAGCGGAGAAAAGCACGAAGACCTGCCCACACAAGGATGTCTCAACTATTAGAAGTATTGTTGCAGCAAGCAAAACAAATGTAATTGAGCTTTTAATGCTTATACCTGGTTCACTTAAAGCTGGACAGACAGCTTCAGTAATATGTAATTGAACCTCAAGCCCAAGTGGATTATTAAGTTCAGTCCTCTGCATTGTGATCTGAGAGGGAAAAAAAAAAGTGAGAGATCAGAGCCTAAGCATAACGAAATTGGCTAAGGCCCACTAGAATTGCTCCAATACCAAACTCATCAAGAATTTTCTTAAGATGGATTATATGGATTACATAAGCCTCTCCAGATATTCCCTCTAGAAAACGTTCTCCCCCAAAGAAAACTCGCTTGGCACCATCATCATCTCTCTGAGTTAATCCTTCCTGTGAACGAGCTAGACTGGCATCAGCAAACATGTCAGGATGTGGCAAGAGATCAATAGATAGCGACTCCCATTCAAGTTTCTGCAAAGTTACATTTATCATCAGCAGTAGTTTCCATAAAGCATCCAACTTGCCACCCCAGAAGAGAGAGTTGGATGTAAAAAAGAAACTATATTCTCAGTCTCGCAAATAACAACAGAATAATATCCATTACATACAAAAGTTATTTTCATGTATGAATGATAAAGAAATGATAAAGAGTTTTTATTATTTTCAGATATGAATGATAAAGAGTTTTTATTATTACTCTGAACACATAGATGAAATTTTTTTCGTTGGAGAAATCACGTGCTTCCTTCAAATTTACAACCTACAAGATAAAACTGTCCACATAAGTAAACAAGAAAGGAATCAAGAAAACATAAAAGCACTGGATAGAAAAACTACCTCCCAATTTTCATTGGTAGTATAAAGTACAAGGTTCCGTATGGTAACTGATGCCATCGGTGATGCCCTAAGATGGAAGAAAAACACTAAATAATTGTTTGTCAACATGAGATAAAGAATACTTTTCCATTTTACTTTACTATTTTAGGCCCATTTATAAATTTTGGTATGCCGTATGTTGATTGTTGTCATTCACAAAAGTTCAGATTGTAAGTAAACAACTATTGCACAGAAAAGAAGAGGGAGTTCAGAATAAACATAGATTGATTAACAGACAGTAAAAATAGTCAAGGAGAACATTAAAGATGAAGACAACTAGAACTTACCAAGCAGCACCTCCCTTACGTCGAGCACCCCCACGTGTTTCAAGCAGAAGATTAACAGTTCTAACCTGAATGGTCATGCCATCTGCAATCTGGTAATAGTTAAAAAGAAGTTTCAGGTTCAATAACTAGGTCTCTTTATTAAGAAATCAGGCAGAAGATTAATACTAGAAAACCAATATTTAGTTGGTATGGCTGCATATATACTTCCACATCAACCCATATTAGCATAAATCTAAAACCATGACATGGTTAACAATAAACATATTCCTTAAATTCCAAGCCAAATGGTGAGTTTGGCACCTAATAACTGAATTCATTGTCAATATTCTTCTAAATTGTTTCTTTCCATCAGCTTATAGATATTCATGCTTGAGCAGCACAGTTAATGTTTGGGAAATAGGTGAGCATAATTTTAAGGGACTACTTCCTAGATGATACATGCAAATCATCCCCAGTTACAATCTTTATAGCCATGATAGAATTTTTTACGAACTTGTATAAATGTTTTTTATGTTTTTTTAATATTATATAGATTGGGATTAAGGATAGGATCAAGTTCTAAGATATGATCTGTGGTCGTTGACTAAAGAATAACAGAAAACATTAACAACTTCATTAAAGACAGCACCTGACCTTATCAGCAAATCCATAGCCGCTACTTTTATTTGAGACAGTAGATGACTGGGTGCTGCATGAAGACAGAATAAATCATTACATAACTTAAACTCAAGTATCAATAAACTAGTCCTGTTTCAATACTCAATTTTGAAGGTTTCTTACCTTGTTGGGCTACCACACAATTCGTCTGGATTCTCCTCCAACACTATATCAAGCCGATCAATTTGCACAATAATAGGTTCTATTTGCACATTACTCACATAGGGAAGCTGAAGGTCCAAAAACCGAAGAAGTAGAAACATAGCAATCAAACTGAATTAGCAGCAAGAATTCACTTTCAATCTCAGAAAATATGCAAAAGCATGAGGAGACCAAGAAAAAACATTGAAACACGTGAATTCCCCATAAAAGTATCCACCTATTCCTCGGCAACATAAAATTTTCAACTTTTACCATTTAACTATTCAAAGGATTGTAATAACAATACAAGATTTCTAATTGCAGAGTGCAAGGAAGATTGTTGCAGGTTATTGCCACAATTACAGACATATTGGTATAATTGCTGCAGATTGTTGTGGTTTATCAATTGCAATCTTTTGACCGAAACTAGGATTGCAATCCGCAATGTGAGACGAAAATTCTCGGCCAATGGCAACAACATGAATGTAAGCAGATCAATAAACAATTATAACACAATGCAAAAACTCAACTTGAATAGGACAGTGACAAACATGAGAAAATACTAACAATTATTTCAAATTTGCCGACTTTCGCCTTGGTGACATTCAACGCCGGCGGCAATCCCATGCTGGCGTGCAAAGCGTCTCCATTTAACTCTAAACAGCAAAAGGCAAGTCCAACAAAATTAACCTCACATCGATCAATGCTCAAAAGCTTTCGATTCGCAAAACCTACCTAAATTGGAAAGTTGAACGGTGCGGCCTTGGAGTTTGAGCTGATCTCTAGAGAATGACTTAAGCCAGTACTTGAGCGTGTACTCTAAAGCTCGTGCCAGTATCGCCTCCATAGCCGACGATGCTGCCACGTCAACACCACACCACCGCCGTCACGAGCAGAAGCAAGCTTCTCCTCCGCGCACCAGGAGCTTCTGGATCCAATCTAGGAATGAACGGAGAATTGTGAGAAACAAATGTGAAGGCAACTATTTTGTTGATGAGAGTAGAGAAAATTGAGGAAGAGGAATGTGAGAGGTGACACGTGCGAAGATAGGGCGATGGCACGTGAGAGGTTTATATGGGGAAATGCATTGGATCCCGGGTGGCGAATGTCAGGCGGCAGTGGTGGAATTGTCGGGGTGTGAGTGTCTTTGGCTTGATTTGGAGAAAGCACCGCCAGGTGACAATTTATTGAAATTAACTAGTTGAAATTATCAGTACCTATTTTAAATAAATATTTATGTGTTTGAGATTAATATTTTGGTAATCACTAAAATGTGAAAATAGATATTTAATAAATATAGTTGTGATTGAGGTTGTTAAAAAGAGATAAAATAATCTATTGATTTAATAAATTATTAATTGTTGTATAAATAATTTTAAAATATATTATTAGTGATATAAATTTAAAATTATAAATAAATAAAGTAATTTTAGTAAATAAAATATTTTATAAAAATATATTATTAATTATATTAATTAAGAGTATAATGGAAAATAATACTAGTAGTGAAGGTTATTAATGGAAGGTAAAATTTCTACCGCAGAAACAGTTTCTTACCGTAACTCTCTTTTTATTTATTGATTTATGCAATGGCACCACAGTTTTCTCCCATCTCCAGTTGTTCACCGTAGATCCAAACATGTGATTGTGTTTGAAAATTGCGGTGAATAAGTACTTATTCTCATCGCACTTCAGATTCAAATGCAACCTTCGTGTTGGGAAAAAGTCACTGCCACCTGATATTAACTTGTGCCATATTTTCAATTTTATCAGCTCCATTTAGATGAGAAAATAACTCTTAAATATAATATACTTGTCATTATCACCATTGACCGAAAATTAAATTGATGAAATAAAAAAATTTAAATATAAAAATTAAATTAGTATTAGATTATTATAAAATTGATTAAAAATTAAATAAAAATAAAAAAAATTAAAATATGAGTTAAAAAGATTATTCTTTTTCGATTGTTAAATAAAAATTAATTTATTTATTTTAATTTATAAAAATTTATTAATTTACGAAAATTAATCGATGACTAATTGAGTTATTAAAATAAATTAAACTAAAAAAAAGCAGAATTAAATTGGTTGAATTTTTTATCTATCTAAATTTGATAAAATAAGAAACACATCAATATTACTCACACCGAATATTTGAATTTAAATTAGACAAAACTTTATGTCATGTCATACAAGATCTATTAACGACGGCAATTAAGAGGGCCATGGCTTATTGACTGTATTGAATGGAGATAAAGGGCATCTTTATTTCTCCCTTCCCTTTATCTGTCTGTCATGCATTAAAATACGATAAGCAGACAAAAAAGAGAATCATGCGTATTTATTAATTTAACTTAATAATCTTAAAAGTAGTCAGAGTCAGAGGAAGGCAAAGCAATTGCATTTCCATGACCTCTCTCAAAACCTTCCTTTTTACTTTATTTATTCTGAACCTTGCGTAATTTTTCATTTACAGTTTAAAGCAATAGATACTTGGCTTGATTTAATAATAAAACCGGTCTGATAAGCTTCTAAATATTCCGAGACATATAGTTATGCTCCGCCAAGATACCTACCTTAAGATAAGGGGGTTTTAGCCAAAAACTATAATAAAGAACTCCAATCAAACTATTTTTTAATTGTCATTTAGGGTTATCGAATTAGTAAAGGGACATGACCTCCTTTACAATTCAAAGTATGATCTTATCGACGATGCGATGAATTGGTTCTCCAAAGCTCAAATTTGAACAGGATCGTATTGGATGGGTGGCCGATGATCAAATGTGTTTGGGCTTGATTTGTTAGAAACCTACATCCTTTGTAATCTTTTAGACATCGTATTATTAGGAATTTCAGTGTCAATTTTTTGTGGAATGTATTCAAAGTTCCCATACCTAACGTTCAAAGGATTTTTATCTTAACAGATTTACTGAACTCTATAAAATTTAGAATACTCCATCTCTCTCTTACATCAAAAAACATATTTTGAAATGTCCTGATTTCTAAATAGTTTTTGAAACATTCAATAATGAGTAAATTCCATGATGTTTATGGCTTCATATCTAAATGATTATGTGTTTTCTCTTAGTCAAATTGGCATTGGCATGTAAATTTGAATTTCATAAGACAAATAAGGAAAAAGAAAACATTGATAATATGAATTTTATTAATTAAGGACAAATTTTAACATATTGAATTTAAATCCTAAAATAACATACCTCTTAACAAACTTATACTTTGGTAAGGTGTGTATCACGTCATTATTAATAAGTCACGATTTTATACTGGACTAAGTTTTGGTATGGTAATATACTAATATTGATCAATACTGAGTACCGTTCTAGGTAATTTTTTAAATTTATGAAATAGTCTCTGAATTTTTTTAAAAATTACAAAATAGTTCGCCGTCATATTTTATAGTTGTACTGTATAGTTTATAAGTTTATATCAACCATGTTTCTAAAAATCATAATAATAAATAATAACCATAATTAATATGAAATAACAATAATTTTCAAATATTTTACACATAAATAATAACCATAATGAAAATGAAAAAGACAATTATCATTATACAAATATAAAATTAAGAGCAATACAAAGTATTTGAAATATTACAATTTCAATTTTCATTATATAATAAATAATAATTACATCAAAACATCCAATAAAAAAATAATAAATATCCAATATCCTCAACTCTCAAACTATTACCATTTACAACAAGAGTTCGTGATAAGGAACCAACGAAGTAGAAGTGAAATCTGTAACAAAAATATTTACAATTACATTACATATATAAAATTTTACATAAAATCAAATATAAGTCAAATTAAAAGAAAAGAAAAAACAAAAACTTGGAACTTCATTCAATCGTCTACGAGAGGATACTCGCTATAACTACACTAATCCCAATTATCATTTGGTATAAAATCTTCATCATTGAGATAAGCTTCATCATCATCATCATCATTCAAATTCAATACACCAAATGACATGTCAATGTTTTTCCAACCAAGATTATCTTCTAAGTAATCCACGCCAATCAAATATGGTTCCTCAGAAACTCAATATGCTAAAAGATAAATATTATCAATAGAAATTGGACTTTTTGAAATGTCCTGATTTCTAAATAGTTTTTGAAACATTCAATAATGAGTAAATTCCATGATGTTTATGGCTTCATATCTAAATGATTATGTGTTTTCTCTTAGTCAAATTGGCATTGGCATGTAAATTTGAATTTCATAAGACAAATAAGGAAAAAGAAAACATTGATAATATGAATTTTATTAATTAAGGACAAATTTTAACATATTGAATTTAAATCCTAAAATAACATACCTCTTAACAAACTTATACTTTGGTAAGTTGTGTATCACGTCATTATCAATAAGTCACAATTTTATTATTATATGGGTCTCACGATACTTTTAAGTAAAAAGCATAATTTAACCTTAACATTTTCACCAAAATATATGTCAAATCTAATGTTTTGGAACGATCATATTAGACATTAACGCTTTAAAAATGTTTAATTTAAACTTTAGGGTTGATTATTAAAAAAACTTTAATCAATTTTGTAACACTTGTCTAAATTTTTTCTATCTATATGTAATTCACAATGTTGCGAATACTGTACTGGACTAAGTTTTGGTACGGTAATATACTAATACTGGTCAATACTGAGTACCGTTCTAGGTAATTTTTTAAATTTATGAAATAATCTCTGAATTTTTTTAAAAATTACAAAATTGTTCATCGTCATATTTTACAGTTGTACTGTATAGTTTATAAGTTTATATCAACCATGTTTCTAAAAATCATAATAATAAATAATAACCACAATTAATATGAAATAACAATAATTTTCAAATATTTTACATATAAATAATAACCATAATTAAAATGAAAAAAGACAATTATCATTATACAAATATAAAATTAAGAACAATACAAAATATTTGAAATATTACAATTTCAATTTTCATTATATAATAAATAATAATTACATCAAAACATCCAATAAAAAGAATAATAAATATCCTCAACTCTCAAACTATTACAATTTACAACAAGAGTTCGTGATAAGGAACCAACGAAGTAGAAGTGAAATCTGTAACAAAAACATTTACAATTACATTACATATATAAAATTTTACATTTAAATCAAATATAAGTCAAATTAAAAGAAAAGAAAAAACAAAAACTTGGAACTTCATTCAATCGTCTACGAGAGGATACTCGCTAAACTACACTAATCCCAATTATCATTTGGTACAAAATTCTCATCATTGAGATAAGCTTCATCATCATCATCGTTCAAATTCAATACACCAAATGACATGTCAATATTTTTCCAACCAAGATTATCTTCTAAGTAATCCATGCCAATCAAATCTGGTTCCTCAGAAACTCAATCTGTTAAAAGATCGATATTATCAATAGAAATTGGATTTGTTGAACTACTTGTGCTATTAATACTCCTAGAAAATAATAAAATTTAATTATTAGAAAATACATCAAAATTAATAATGACAATAAAATACCTTTTTCCAAAGCTTTAAATTATAACGAACAAATAGTAAGTCATTCAATCTCTTGTGCTTCAATCTATTCCTTTTCTTGGAATGGATGAATTCAAATATGTTTTAGTTCTGTTCACAACCTGTTGTACTCACACATTGACTTAAAATCTGAATTACAAACCTTTGCAATTATAGAATATCACTTCCAAATTGATCCTACTAAAAAACTGTAAGTCGTAAGATAACAAAAGTAACGTTATAAACAAAATAAAGTGACAATTAATTTTCAACAAATAAGAAAAAGGAAACAGCTAATACCTGAAGAAAGTTTTGCTCTTTGTCAAGTAGCAATCGATAATCCAAAATCTCCAGAAAATTACTTATAAAGCTCAATTTATGAGCTTAAGAGATCTTACTTCATTTCATGGCTAACAATAGTTGTAATAGTAAATAACATTCCTTTACTAACTTCAACTTTCTTTATAAAATCCGGTCTAAAATATACACTAGAATTCAAAAACACCCTAACTGTAAACAACAGGGAAGAAAGTTATCTTTCTCATCTCTCATTGATGATTGCATCATACTGTGCATACAAAAAATAACCCGTTATTGGCTTTTGTTCACTATCAACCAATTGAAACACCCTTACCAAAGGCTCACTAATTTGGATAACAAAATTGACATTGAGACCAAAATTCTCTATCTTCCAGTATAGTGCTGGAAACCTTCAATCCAGCATTAGAGTTAGCATGCTAAGATGCAATCATTTATCACTTATAAACATTTGTCTTAACTCTTTCTTCATCGAAACAAAGACTGAAGTGATAAAAAATTTGTTGCAAATCTTGTCACACTAGGATAACACAAATTCCTCCTGTTGGTAAATTCCTTTCTCATTAAATTCAACACTTATGCATAATTATGTATGAACTTGGTCACCTTTTTAGCTTTCTGCATAGTCTCATCAATAATAAGAAAATACCTAAGATCTGCTATATTCTCTAGTATTAGGTCAATGCAATATGCAGCACAAGGAGTCCAAAAAAATATACGTATTATGTAACCTTCTTCCTACCACTTTATAAGTGGAATCATTATCAGTAATGAATTGAACAATATTTTCTGGCCCCATTTCATTCACAACTTCATCAAATATCTCAAATAAAATATCATTATTTTTAATAAGGCCAGATGCATCAATAGACTTCAAAAACATTACGCCATTTTTAGAATAAACCAAAATAATAATAATAGGCTCTTGTCTCTTATTTGTCCAACCATCACACATAATTGAATACCCAAAAGTAGCCCAACTCAATATTCTTTCAGTGAAATAACTTTAATTTCAATAACTAAGCGATTCAAATGTTTACCTTTTAAGCCATCAATTGAAGGAGCTTTGTATCCCAGATCATAAAAGGCTATTGTATCCACTATATGTTGATAATAATAAAACTGAAAAGCATTAAATGATGAACCTGTATCATACTACCATCTAGCTATTGTCATATCGATATTATGAGTCGCATCTCTTGATTGCATTACGTTACGAATTGAAGGTTAGGCTCTAAAAATTATTTTTGGTTCAAACAAACTACTCACCTGCCTTCTTCTTTTCCTCACATCAGGTCCAGGTGTAACATTCACTTATGTCTGGGCCTGGAATGGAACATTACCGTTACCACTACCACCTTCAACATTTCCACAATCACCACGAAAATCAACAAACAAACTTTCACTACCAATTTCAAAATTTAACCTTCCCTTATATCTTTCTTGTGTTGATATTCTTCAAACAAATGTTTTTATTTGCTACATCACATCATGACTTACTTTTTTATAAGGTTCTACATCTCCTTTAACACCAGTCAAATGCTTCTTCAATCGAGTAATTCCTTCACTTTTCAAATGTTTGTTACAAAATAAGCAAATTATATAGCTCTTCATACTCGGGACTAATATAGCATGAGCCCAAGTTAGATCATTGTATCTTCCTGAAGCAGTTTCATCAGGAGTACTTGAACTTTCTTCCATTGATCTGTAACAATAAAAGAAGACATATATCAAAATCATACATAATTCAATTTCATCCAACACAATCTAAATTTATATATCACAATTCATCAATAAGTCATAAATCAACAATTCAAGTTTTCAATATACACAATTACACAATACGCAGGTCCATCATAGGTAATATAACTTATTTTGTATGATTACCTCCCTAGATGAACGTTTATAAATATATATATATATATATTGCTAGCTAAGGTAGGACTTGGTTTCTTGATAATGAGAGCATATGTTTGTGGAATTTAATTGGACAAATATTGTGGGCATAGAAGATAAATTTATGTGTACGAAAGTGAAATTTGTACCTAATAAATAAACCACACACTTGCTGGCAGGACTTTACATTTGTAGCTTGTAAAAGGAAATTAGTTTGTCACATATGATTGAAATAATAAGATATATTAACTTATTATTAAACTGCATGCGTGGTAGGTTGAATGTTAAGCCTCACCATACTGGACTACATTTGAACTTATTTTTCAGAAGTAAGTTTCATGCATAACTTAAAATAATTGAACTAGTGTTCAATCACATATAATTCAATGAAGAAATACATATCAATTTCTCATAACAATGAATTCTTATGACAATGAAAGAATTGATAAATGCATGATTTCAATTGATAGTATTAAGTTCTACCTAATTCACAAGGCTATAATATTGACTCAATCACTTTAATGACATCTTATAGAAGCTCAAGTTTGGTAACAACAATTAGAAGAAAAAAAAAGATGGAGCTTGACTATATGCCAAGGTATTAAATTTATTTAGATTTAATTTTGGAAATTAATGACGAAGTTCAGATATCTTGTATAATGTATACAAGTAACAAGTAGTTTAGTTTATTAAAAAATAACGTATAAATTGTAAGATATCATTTTTTAAGAAGCGAAATAATGCAACCACTATTTTATATAATTAACAATAGTCCTCCAAGGAAAATACAAATTGAATGTCAAAACTTCAAATACTTCTTTAGGCAATGATTTAAATTTAATATTTGAAATTCAAGAAAATTATTATTAATTCTTTATCTTTATTCTTTATTAAATAAGGTGGAGGAAATTTTAGTTAAGTTTCATTAACATAAAAAGAAGAAGAAATTATTAAAATGTATTCATTTTAATTATACAAATTTCTAATACATGGATTGGAAAGAATTATATTCATAATTACTCTTAAAAAGCCTAAAAGTCATGTTTCTTTTGTATGATGATAGTTTGTGATTACTTACAAATGCAAATGGTATGGTATGCTTAAAATTCAAATCTCAATTCATGCATAACCATACTGTGAATGAACTAAATCATAACCAACAAGATAAAAAAAAAACCATGCATCATTCATTCAACTCCAATCAAATATCCAATTCCAAGTTTCTAATCCAACCCAAATCACAAAATTTAATTCAAACTTCCAACTTCCAATAGTCCAAATCGTTCACAATCACAATTCATAAATACAATTAAGTAGAAAAAAAATTAAAAATACCAAAAAAATTCTCAATGTATTTGGTTCAGAATTTTGGGTCAGGTCGGTTGTGAATTAGGATCTTTTTTAGATCTGGCGAGTGGCAACTCTAGAAGCAGTGGTCGCAGGCAGTGGTGGACGGTGGACAATGGTGGAGAGTGGAGGAACCAAGGAGGGTGTGCACTGAAGCCTGAAAATGGTCTGGTCGTGGTGAGTGGCAACACATGGAGACTAGAGAGGAGGTTTGTCGTGGTGGCGTGGAGGAATTGAGGAGGGCGTGTGGTGTTGTCACTGGTGAGAGAGGGAGAAGCAACCAGCAGAGAGGAGAATGAGAGAGAGAGTATGGAGATTGGAGAGTGTCTGGAAGAGAGAAGAAAAATGAGAGAGAAGCATATGGAGAAGGGTCGGGGTTCGGTTAAAAAATTTGGGAATTTTGTTAATTAGTCCCTGAATTTTTCAAACCTTATGGTACCGGCTGTATAACATCCCACTACCATAGGGTACGTACCTAAGCGTTTAGGAACATAACCTACGATAATGGTATGTTGAAGCAATGGCAAAACTAACTGATATATAGCTTTAACCCGTATACTCGAAAGGCAATATCATTTTTTTAAAAACATTCATTTATGTTACGAGACAGGAGACTTAAGGTGTAGTTAGAACATAGAGTGTCTGAGAACTAAGAGATGGCTCAGAAGTCCGTCAGCTGACTCCCGAAGGAAACTTTCGAGTATACGGGTTAAAGCCATATAACATAAATGAATTTTTTTTAAAACATTCATTTATGTTATGCACTGATAAAGTTTACATTGTTCTTCTCAACAATTGTTTACAAACTTTACATGGGTTTTAACAACATTACAAAATAATAATAACTAGTTTCCTTCAGGAGTCAGCTGACGGACCTCTGAGCCATCTCTTAGTTCTCAAACACTCTATGTTCTAACTACACCTTAAGTCTCTTGTCTCGTACCTGAAAAGCCACGATGCAATTTTGATGAGTTTTGTAACTCAATGAGTGAACCATCATTGATGGATTCACCGGATGACACAAATATAACACATATATCGCAGTTACTCAAGCAATAAGATAAGCATGTATTCATAATGGACATAACGGAAGAGCATTTATTTCAACTCGCATATCATTCAAATAGGGTGCACGTAGTTGCATGGGACATGCATGAGACTCATATTCGTTCTTAATATTGTGACTGAGAACCTTTCACAGACAGATACAGATGTTTTAGCCCATAAGGCTCAATCAGAACAGAATCACGGAGCGTAGCTCTACGTGCAGAACACATATATCGCGAAGCAAAGCTCTACGCGGAACTCAGTCACAACGCCTTTATCTGAGCATGCATTTTATGGAATGTACCAAATCCTGAATAGATCACACACAAATCTCATACAAATGTTCAGATGATATTTTCACAATCATCGAACTTTAGTCCGGCATTGAGCTATCGCCGAGATTCAAATATCATTCAGAAATTCGTAGCAAATATCAAATCAAACACTTCCAATACATGCCCGACTATTAAACTCCTCGGACCTCAGGTCCGGTATCCAGAAGCGTCACAGAAAACAGTTCAATACACATAATCATATAATACTAAGAATTCATCTAGGTTGACTCACTGTGCGCTCCCAGAAGTTATTGCCTGGATGGTCTGGCAATGTCCGTCTGTCGTCCGATATGTTCCTCTAAAACAAACAGAACACATTCTTAATTACCATTTGTCGTATGAGCGTATCAAAATATTGAAGTATAGGAAATATGCACGATGAATGTTCAATGGAAACTCCCGGGTTTCCTCATCACTTCTCTCTCTCTCTTATCATAACTTATCGCAAATTTCTAACATCATGATTCAATTCTTGTTGGTCTCTTTTAGATCTCACACAATCTTAGGGGAGTGCAATGGATAGAAGTTCATTTACGAAAGGTGCATCTTTATGGACGATGCGCCTTTACAGAAGGAGACAAGTCATAGGAGAATATGGTTTACAGAAGGAGATGACGTCACCCAGAGGAAGCTGGCGTCACCAAAGAAGAAGTTTTCCTCGTAGCATAATTTTTTCTACAGAGATCAAATTAACTTGTTCTGTATATGATTTGACAGAAGGTACCACGATATACAAATGTCATGAAGACGTTCAAGACCAATTTTATCTTCTGAAGGGTCAAAAATGGGACAGAAGATATTTGATAAACAGTGACCCAGAAGAAGTTTGGGAATAGTGACCCAGACGATGTTTTACTCTTGCCATAATTGTCTCTAGGGGAATCAGATCAAGATGTTATTTATATGGTTCGAAAGAGGATTCCAGAATCTACAACTTTCATGAAGACTTCAAAGGTCGATTCTATCTTCTGGGATCAAATTTGGACTAGAAGATATTCTGGCTAAAATAAGACGATGCTGACGTCATGAGACGATTGCTGACGTCATTCTGAGACGGAGCAAAATGAGACGGTCAAACTG
>JANZXR010000172.1:19639455-19667808 GCA_027575705.1 Erythroxylum echinodendron | reverse complement strand
TTTTTATAAATTATATAAAGCTTATGAAATTTTTCAGGTTGAAATTTGACCAAATCAACCATAGGTGAAAGGACACTAATGGTATTTAATTATTAGATCTGATACATATGATGTATTGGATGAAATAATAATTCATAAAAGGATGAAAACTTGTATTTCATTAAATTTACTAACAAATTTTTATGATATAGTCATATGTGGTAAATGAATTTATTCCTTTAAAAGTTTTAAATATTTAAATTATTTAAATCTAAATAAAATATTAAGCATTAAGAATGTTGAAGTACTTTAATTAGATTGATGTGGTGAAATTTAAAATTTTCAATTATTTATAGGAAATGAGATTCTCTACTAAATACACCCCCACTAATTTTTTAATTGTATGATTTTTTGTACGAGGGAAAATACAATGAAATATTATATGATGTAATATTTATTTCTTTTATCACTATGCCCAGTACAATAACTTAACTTTAATAGTTCTAATCAAATGTACTAGTAATATTTAATATTAGATACGAAATGGTAAGACCTTGAAAGAGTCAAAAGTTAATGAATTTAGGATGTGATGCTTGGTTGAAGTGTGTATTATTCAGTAAATTTAGAACTAGATCAGATAGTAGAAAATTATGGTATATCTAAAAGGTTGGATATCGTCTACAAATATCATTACATAAAATAGTTATTTTAACACTTATAAGAGAATGGATCTCAAGATAAATATAGGAGTAAGATGAAGTTTAAATGTCCTGACAATTCATCCAATTGGAGCTAGTGCCTTTATTGATACGTTTGATCTATAATTAAAAAGCTGCCAGATATTGAAAGATTCACTTTTATGATGAATTCAAAGATAATATTATAGAGATAGTTCATGAACTTATCATTTTTATAAGAAGGTTAGTGAGAATATAGTTGTACTATTTAGTAAAGATATATAGACAACATACTAATCATTGGGAATAATAATACATATTCCTAATTTTTGAAAAATATGATAGATTAAAAAAAGCTTTGTTGGATATGAAAAGGTACGAACTTAATTATATGAATTAGATCTTTAGAGATAGATATGGAAGTTGTTTACCTATTCTAGTCCAAGTACATAGAAAATGAATAAAAGGCATTTAACAATTGAGATATATGATACTTATGAAGTATTAAGATATCTATTATACTATAATGAGTTGTATTCAAGTTCATGGCCATATACATATTAACTTTAGTTTAACAAACCATTAGTCCTAGTTAAGGTAAATTTTACTTAGAATAATATTATTTTAAGTTAGAAAGTTTTCACTACAATGTTAATTATTGATCAAGCCATAATACATTGTTCATCTAGTGGAAAAAATTACTTTGGAATAAGAAGTTCTTTAATGAACTTGGTAAATAGTTTTATACTATATAACATTAGAGACATTAACATTTAAATAGAGATAAATTCTTATCAAAGGTCTAAGTCTGTATTTAGGTAGTTTCTTTTAATTATGATGATAATTGAGAAGAATGTTGTACGATTTAAACAAGTGTTTACTATATAAAATCTTGTAAAACTTTTCACTAAACCTCAGTCCTAATAGTAGCATATTTTCATATGGATGTGTGGTATATGATACTTAAGCGGTTGGCTTTATATAAGTGGGAGATTATTAGTTTATATCTTATAATCAATTAGTTATTTATGGTTTTAGTGACATAATTATTTGAATTTATTCTTTATCTTTTGGATATTTGTTTAATTAATTGATTTATAAGGTAATGTCCATGGGATAAAATGTAAATTAAAAATAAAATTATAATTATAATATTCATAATACATTTATATATTATGGCTAAATTCTTCCTAGTCATTATTTTTTTGAGACTAGACATTAATCCATAGTAAAAAGACAAGTATATTTTATATTTCTTTCTTATGAAGGAAGTAGTCGCTCTTATAAATTATAAGTATGGAATTGCTTAAAAAATGTATGGAAGCTTATTAGAGAACAAGTTTACTAAACTAACTCGACATAAGAATTTCATTTGGAGCATTATTTGTATGTATATATGGAAATTCTCTTCGTGGTAATTTTATAAGTGAACCTTTGAGTTGAGATCCTTAAAGTATCTCATATAGGAATTTCTATATTTTGATACAAACTTTGACTTATCATAGTCAAGGGTAACTCAATTGGTAGTCATTGGAACAACACGGACTATATAGAGGTAGTTTTGTGATTAATATAAGATTCATCACTACAATGTGATTAATAAGAATGTTTTGTTATTCTAAATTAGTATTGAGCTAGAAAATCCTTAGACAAGTTCAAATGAAAATTTGAAAGTAGTTTTCAAATGTCACTAGTAGAATCAATTACTAATGTTAGAGAATTAACATGAATGGAGTCAAATATAATAGACATTAACTCCATACTTTATGTCAAATTGAAATAATATGTAATGAAAAGATTAAGTATCTAATTGAAATAATATTTAATGAAAAGATTAAGTTATCCGAAAAATTATGCATAAAAAGGTTAGTCAAACCATTTTTATATTTATAATAGTTAGGTGGTCATGATGCATTGCTATATGCAAATATTTATGGATATAAATTATTTAATCATCTAACTAATAATAAATTAAATGAGTTTAATTTATTTAATCCTAAATATGATTTAGGGTTATAATCCATATCCATTGCCAGCGTATATAGGAACCTAGATCACACATAAAAAAAAATGATGATAGAAAAGGTAATTTATTTAAGATAGATTTAATTGTGCAACCTAAGAAACTTTAGGACTAAATATAGGGATATATAATAAATAAGGGCTCAATTAGTATTTAATTATAACTAATTATAATTTTATTTAAATTTTAATTGAAATTAGAATTATATTTCAACTAAATTAGTAAAAGATATAAACCTTATTATAAATATGCTTAGGCTCTAAAGGAGTTGGAGCTTCTTACTCACCCCTCTTTATAAAACTTATAACATTCTCTTAACCAGTTTATGTCAATATTGTTAGGGATTGAATGTGTGTGCAACTATAGTGGTTATGATGAACTAGTTTTAGGAACAATTCTAGAGAAACTTTACATAATAAGGTATTAATTTATCATTCATGTTTTGTTGTGTTAATGAACAAATCATGTTATACAATTTAAAAGGTAATTTTATTTCAAAAAATTTAATTTTTATTCCACTACATGCAAAAACAAGTCCTACTTTGATTTCTCAGGAATCTCTTAAGTTAAAATAGTCACCATAATAAACACTTTTTCTTGTTTTTCATATTAATAAGAATGCAAAATTCCATGTACATCTCATGTCCAAATGGTGATCAATCCTCTCACAAGTTCTACACCCTTTCTCTAAGCCTTTTTATTTTGAGTGATTCCTTCTTCCTCTCCATTTATTTCCATAAATTCCTACTCTTCCCTTCTAGCTTTAAGTCCTTTTCTTTCATCCTTGCTCCTTAGACTTCTTGTTGCACCTTTTGAACTAGGAAATTTATTTTCTTTTTCTTTTACCTATCTTCAGCAAGGTTTTTACTTTTCCCCGCTCTCTACATTACCTCCTATTTTATTATCAATTTATTCTCTTTCAGTTTATTGACTTTTTTTTTTTTGAGCTTAATTACTCCCTCCTTTTTTTTCCTTCTTAATTATTTCTTTCCTGCTCTCCAATATGTTATAGCTTTCTTATCCTCCTATCATATCCTTTTTACATTTTTTAATAAAGATATTTTAAAATTTCTTGCCTAAATTTCTTTTTTTGTTTTTAAGAAACATTTTATTCCTCTTTTCCTCTCCTAACCAAAACTTGAAACTTCTTTATATTTCCTCCTTTTACTCCTAAGGTTCCTCTCACTTTTCCCCTTCTTCTTGTCCCTCCTTCATCTAGTTCTTCCCTATCTATTTGATTGATTTATTTTGTGTTAGTCAATATTATAATAACCACAAGTGCATGGCATAATTATAGCCATTATAAGTAAATAAGCGTCGATCCCATAAGGAGAATGATTAATAGTAGTTATAGTTGTTCTATTATTTATCATAAAAATTGATTGTGGTTGATTTAAAGAAACTAAAATTAAGCAGATAGGATAAACAAATAGCATGATTAAAGTAGAGAATTGTGGAATTACTAAGTTAATTACCGATATCAAATAATTGGTATTTAGGTTTTGAATCCCCTTTAACCCTTAATTGATTGATCTTTTGTCATGCAATTGTTTTGATGATTAGTTAGACTGTGGAGACTCCTAATGTATGCTAGTAGCTAACCTTGAGTTTACTAATAACTAATTCTAAGGTTTGTAACTAAATTAATCAGGTTAAATTTTATAGGATAATGTTACCGTTTTATAAATCCCTTTATTAGGTTTGACCCTAATCCAAACGATTTATATTATCCTATCTCTAGGGTTTCCATCAATTCCTTCCGATTACTATAGATCTATTCAATACTAGGATTTATTAATTGCTACGTATGAAATCACATAATGGTCCAAAACTTTGGATTACTAGAACATAAATAAAACAAGTACTCGGATCACAACAAATCAATCAATCAGTTATTTTAATAAGATAATCAACACATGTTAAGGTATTTAAATAGGGTTCATCTAACCTAAATACCAATGAAATAATTCGTTACACATTAGCAAAAGCAAAACTAGATAATATAATATATAGAAAATTGAATCGAAGACAAAAGAATCATAATTCTAAATCTCCCTAATTGTTCTCTATCGATTATTTTGGTGACATAGGTTTCTAATCTTATAATTTAATGAATCCATTGATATAATCCTTGCATCTCCTACTCTTTTAACTTAAAATAGACTATAAAATTGCCTCTAAAAAACATAGAGTGTTTCCTGCCGCCTCCTCCTTAATCTGCCCTGAAAAATGTCTTTTTTATGGAAAAATTTGGGGTTGTAGGAGATGCACTAGCTTATGCACAATCATGAATCAGACCGTACATAACCAAAATGCCCCAAATTTGTGAAAATGCATGACCTAAGAAAAGTGCACAAACAGATGCACAGTCGGGCATTAAATCTTCTTTTTATACCATATTTTTGTTTGAATTCTTCTCCTTTAAGTCCATGAAGGCAATTATAATCTATATACACAATTGGAGTGAAGTAAGTACCATATATATAACAATATAAAATATTAAGCAAAATACGTCAAATATGGATGAAAAAATATAGTCAATTATTCATCTATCAAACATCCACACATTTAAGTTTTTACTTATCCTCAAGCAAAACATAATCAAAATTATAAGTCTTACAGCATCAAGACCTTATCAATTTTAATCTGCCAATCACACTATACATCATCATATCCAATTGAATAAAATTATCATACAATTAGAGTTAAGTTATCCTAAAATTGACTTCCTAAGCAATATTAATAATAATCACATCATAATCTCATCGACATCAAATGCACGTATCTTTACACCCTCACAAATATGTCACTTAATACACTCAAGTGTTTAGGGTAAAAAGTGCCAAAACTCTCTATCAATGCATAGTTGAACTCTTACCATAAACTTGCAATAAAATCACATCTCGATAAGTTCTTTTATAATATACATAGGTCCTTTCGTTACAAAACTAATGGTACTATATACTTATTATTTTCTTCTTTCTTTTTTATATATACATGCTAAATTTTTTTCTTTTTTTACAATAACTTAGAGCATTCGTCATGTACTAAAATTAAAGAAATATTAGACCATTCAAAATTTCAATTTTCAAATAAGAAAATAATGTAAATAACCATTAGGGTTCAAAACAATAAAAAAGTCTTCAAGAAAAATAGGGTAAAGGTTAATATTTGGGTAAAATCAATAACAAAAGATAAGGCTCAACTTGGTTATTCCTATAGGTAAATTTTATGGGTATGGTAATTATCAAAGAAATAGGCTAAAGAAAGCTGTTGAATCTAACTGCCTTCATCATGTCAATGCTTCTAATTTAACAAATATGATCTCAATATGCACAATGAAAGCAAGTTCTAGAATTATCGTACTATATATGATATCAAACATATGAAAGAATAAAAAAAGCTTTGAAATTTTTAAAATTTGCTCTTCAGGCTCAAAAGCTCATAAAAAATTGGGTATGTAAATAATATACAAATTTGATTTAACTTAAATATTTCATTGATTACGAAAAATATGACCTAGAAAACTAATTTTATTCTAATCATTATCCTTTTGCACATTAATTAAATCAATATTCAACAATGGAACACAATATTCATGGAAAAATTTCAACCAATTCAGAATATCAGTTAATAAATTTTATAATAAAGATTATAATAAGCTTAAAAAAATCGTTAGAATTCACTAACCCTTTCCACACACTTAAAGTCGTACATTGTCTTTATTGTAAATACCATAAACATGTATAATGAGTAAGAGTGTTAAGTGGATCCATCCAATATGAGACTAACATCTTATGGTCTCCCATACATAACCTGCATGTTTCTGTGATCCATGGTCTATAATCAATAACTTCCTTCCACCCTTTTCTCCAAAAAGCAATTTGAAAGCCTATAACCGATCCACTTGATGCAAGATAATCATCAGGACATAATTTATAAAACTAATCAATCCAATCACATGCATTAATGCCCTTTTTAATAACAAACTATTAATAAAATAAGGGATAACAAAACTCCCTGAATCATTAGCTAACTTGAACATTTTGTCTTCGAGAAAGTGGGAACTCTCTATATTTAAGGTTATTACCAACACCTCATCAGTAGTTTCCTTACTTGGTTCCTTTGCTAGTTCTTCCTCAACCTCCTCTGTCCTCTCGTCTTCTTCTTCTTCTTCTTCTTCGACAAAGGCTTCTGGCTCATCTTATTCAATTATCTCCTATGGCTTCTCTGCTTCCTTTTCTTGGATGGAGACTTCTTCTTTTGAATGCTTTTCTTGGAATGTCACTGAAAACATGAATCCAACCCTTGTCTTGTCTTCACTCTCAAATTCACATTGGTTAGATTTCATTTTGAAAAGTATTCCATTAATTTATCTCTAAGATGTCTTCCTTTTCCTCGTCCACTTCTTGTATTAGGAGCTCTTTTTGTCTACTAATGTTGGTTGATAGTTGTGACTTACATTATATTTTAGGGTTTAAGTATTTAATGTTAATTCGAGTGTTTAGTGTTTATTTAGGTTTCAATTGTGTTAATTTATGTTTTTAATTGTTTTTTTGGGTTAGTATAAGTCTTTAAGCTTAAATGTTATATTTTTAGGTAACTTGACGGGTTTGTTAGTGTTTCAGGGTAAACGGCAAAGAACCAAGAAGTTTCAAAGAGTTTCGGGCCAAAAACACAGCTCGTGATAGAAAGAGGCGAGCTGAAAGGATCCTGGCCACGATTGTGCACTTTCGCTGCGTATGGTTACTGTGATCCATATGCTAAGACGGAACGAAACAAAAATTTAGAGACAGAATAGAACAAAAATTAGAGACAGTGAGGTGTCGATTGTGTACGTCTCGAGGACAGAAATGTGTTTGGTTGCAGTTGACAGAACATAGAAAACAGTGTCAATGACCAAAGTAGCCCTGTAGTATAATATGATTGGAAATATGTAATTTATTGATTATTTTAAAACGAATGATTTGTATTATTATTTTTTAATTGTATCTATAAATAAGGAATTAAAAAATGAGAACCTAAAAATTTAATGAAATGAGCTAAACAAGCGGTTGCGGTTGTTTAAAAGAAATAAAATGACTAAAAAACTCATTGATTTAATAAACTATTAATTTTGTGTAAATAATTAAAAATATAATATTAGTCATATAAATTTAAAATTATAAATAATAAAATATTAAATTAAAATCAAAATATATAAATAAAATAAATTTAGTAAATAAAATATTTCATAAAGATATACTATTAGGCATATAAATTTAAAATTTAAAATTATAAATATTAAATTAAAATAATAAAATAAAAATAAAAATTTATTAAATAAAATATTTCATAAAAATATATTATTAGTCATACAAATTTAAAATTGTAAATAATAAAACATTAAAATAAAATAAAAATATATAAATAAAATAAATTTAGTAAATAAATTCTTTCATAAAAATATATTATTAGTCATATAAATTTAAAATTATAAATTAAAATAAGAAATATAAATCAAATAAATTTAGTAAATTAAATATTTCAAAAAAATATATTATTATTCATTTAAATTTAAAATTATAAATAATAAAATATTAAATTAAAATAAGAAAATATAAATAAAATAAATTTAGTAAATTAAATATTTCATAAAAATATATTATTAGTCATATAAATTCAAATTATATAATTATAAAATATTAAATTAAAATAAGAAAATATAAATAAAATAACTTTATTAAGTAAAATACTACATAAAAATATATTATTGATCATATAAATTCAAATTATAAACATTAAAATTTTAAATTAAAATAAGAACAAATAAATAAAATAAATTTAGTAAATAAAATGGACTTGCTTTCTATTAGTCGTGGGGGGTATTTTTGTCCTACTTTTATGTGTTATGTTTCTGTGATAGGGGCAAGAAATCTTGTCCCACGGTTTTGGAAGGAACAAAAAATTTCTGTTCTTGTCATATGGAGTCAGAACAAAAATAAGTAGAGTCAGCAACTAAACACTGCGAGGTACAAGATTTTTGTGTTTTGTTATCTATCTCCACCGTCGGAGACAGTAACAAAACCCAACGTTTGGGCCACAATCGTGAGAGAGAGCTATATGACAAAGAGCTATTGTGCACTTTAGGCCATGATCATGATAGAAAGGTTTAGGCGCTGGCCACGATCATGACCTACATTGGACTGATACAGAAACTCGAGTTTTGTGTGATTTTTTTTATCTTGTAACCTAAGGCTTCCAAGATATAAAAGGAACATTACAAGACAGAAGGAGCAGCTTTGGATAATGCTTTTAACTTCAGTGAATTAAGAACCCTAAAGAGTTATTGGGTGATTTGAAGAAGGAGACGAAGGAAGAGAGACACGGAGATGAAGTTTGACGCGAAGTACTTCTCAAAATAGGTGGTTTCCCACAGTTATTGCCTCCACAAGTCTGTTTCGATAGTATTTTCAATTTTTATTTCAATTTTATTGATGTATGAAATTGGGATAGTTATTGTTGAATGTGGATTTTTATCTAAAATCACCTTCGGGATTTTAATTCTTGAGATTTATGAAATTTGATTTGTTGTGTTTTAATTGAGTTATTTTATGATTCAATATCTATTCTTAATAATTTGACAACAAACTAAGAGGGTGATTCAAGTGAATATCATCAATTTGGGCGAACGAGAGTTAGGTAAATTGATAGATAAGAATTGAATCAAACCCGTGAAACCATGTAATAAGAGATCGAGTACAGGTTTCCGGTAGGTTAATAGACAATTTTAAAACTAATTTAGGTTTTGGGTCAATTGTAAATCAAGAGATCACAATTTCATAATTTAAATTAGGGATTATTAATTAGGGTTTAAAGATTATAACTCGAGAGAGAGTAATCCACCCTAGGACTATCTAGACCCGATAACTTGATAATTATATAATTGAGTAGATTTTTAGTAATTTCGGATTAAAACCCCTTTCTCTCAATTAGTAGTTCCTAGGTTGATTTTGGATTGGGCTGTGTAATTTTCTACTTATTTATTATTTCCCATATTTAATTTTCGTAATTGATTGTTTGATTGTTTAATTTTCGTAATTGATTGTTTATTTTAAATTGTTTCAATTAAGGTCCGTCTTAGAATTTAGAATTAGATTACCCCTCCTCGTGGGATCGAAAACTTAGTTGCTACAAGAATGACTCGTGCGCTTGCAGTATTATCGAGGTTAAAATAGTAAAACTTAGCACATGTAAACTTGTGATCAAGTTTCTGTGCCATTGCTGGGGTGGTGATTAATTTAGTTCTTTAGTTTAAAGCTTTTCTACTATCTTTAATTTAAAAAAAAACATTTTGGGCATAAGGTAGAGACACATCAAGACTTTTTAGAGTGAGAATATGATATCTGAAGAGTTGAACGCTAAGTTGAGATAAAAAGAATGATCATGGCAGATGTATATTGTAGGGAGCAAGAGACACTTGCGGAATTCAATAAACCCCAATTTAGTTAGGGAAATCATCATCCTTACATGAACTCGTACACTTCGTGGTGGCAGAACGACCAGAAATGCATTGGTCCGACAATGCAAGTACTCATATGGGACATCAAGACTTATTTTAATTTCAAAATGATGAATCTAGTTTATGGGAGTCCAAGCTGGACAAAATTATAAATAAGCTCACAAATATGGAAGAGAACTAGAAGAGATTGGAAAAGAAGTTTGAGCAAGTCACCGAATATCATACCTCTTCTATTCATAATCTAGAGGTTTAAATAGGCTAGCTTTCTAGGGAATTTTGTTAGGAAAGTGTGGAAACTTGTTTGCGAAGCATGAAAGTTAATTCAATAGAGCCATTCCAGGCTATCACACTTAGGAATGAGGTAGAGCTAGAAGAACCAACGAGAAATCAAGCTAAATCCGACCTTAGAGAAGACCAAGAAATCAAAGGAGAGGAAGAAGAAAATAATGCCAACCATTCCTATTATTCACTAGTTCTTGATATACCATATGTGAACATCAAAAAAACTTGAAAGATGTTCAAGAAAAGAGCTGTATCTTTTGGAATGATGATGGTCAAATGACATTCAACATGAATGATGTAATTAAGACTCTGAAGGATAATAGCTTATTTAGGATAATTGATGTGTTTAAATCTTCTGACGAATAAGAGGACGAAGAGTAGACGACAACAAATATAGAGTTTGAAGAAGCGATGAAAATCTCTATTCGTGAAACAGAAGAAGCAAAGGAGACGAAGGTGATAAAGGAAGAAAGAGAGCAACTCACCTTCATACAGGACAAACTGTTGGATTCAATTAAAGAATGAGGGAGTTTCATTATTCACTATTTTAATAAGAAGGACATTGATGAAATTAATTAGTTTTCTCAACTTTATCAATATTGTCCTTTTGTTCATTTTGCAATTTGTAGCTTACTTATGGGCTACAAAATTGATTTTGAATGAAAAAGGTGGAGGCAAGCCGCCTATAATTGATCCTAGTTGAGTTTCCAAGAATAGAACATCGAGCAACTGACATTAAAAGAAGTGTTGTATGGGAGGCAACCTATGGAAAAATACTTTTTTGATTGTTTAGTTAGAACGTTTGAATTATGTAGTTAGGATTACTTTTTGGTTTGAGTAAAATCAAGAAGGAACAGAATTTAGAAATAAATGGATGGACTGAGCAGACAAGTAAAGAGAGGTGAAAAGGGGCTACAAAAGAATCAAGAAGTGAAATAAAAAGATGGGAAAAGAACAAATAAGAAAAAAATCAAGAAGTGGTGAAAACTGCCAGTTATGGCCTGCAATTATGCATGACAAGGGAAAAACAGCAGGTCACAATTGTCACTAGTAGGCCACAATTGTGACCTATAACTGCGTAGAAATGAGGACACAGTTTTAACAATTTTTTTAACCATTTTACCCTTGTAACTACCTAAATATTCAGTTCTAACTTTCTTTTTACATTCATTTCATTTTAAACTTTATCTCTCTAGACTTCAGGCTTAAAAACACTCTCCTATCTCTCTAAAAAAATTTTCAACCCTCAAATTCTACCCAATCTTGCCACATATTGAACAATTAGCCCGACGGAACATATGGATAACTGTATGTTGCAGGAGATGGATAAAGAAATCGCGCAACAGACTTTGGCGTGCCCTTCCTAATATACACAGATGTCGAAGTACTTTCGATCCCTTTGTGCTAGATAAATTGTGGTTCCTAAGTACTTTGATTTTGAACACTTGATAGGCTAGAGTTGCGTGAGTGAGTAGAAAACTTAGCTGAGAGGATCTAGTGGGCTCAATTCATATGATTTAAGTTTCTATTTATCAGGAGCTTATACTGGAATTTTTCACTTACCTGATCTACAACCCCAGGAATCCAAAAGAATTGCAATTTAGATTGGGAGGAAAAGCCTATGAATTAAATGTAGAAATTATATGTGAGATGTCTGGATTCCCCGAATCCTCCATCATCGATCATCGTGAAGACTTTTTTCCTTCTCAGTACTAAAATGAGCTTACTAGAATTGAGCAATTTCATGACAAGAATGCTCATAACAACATTATAAGGTCCCATGAACACTTGTTGCTGAATAAATTTATGTGTCAACTAGTTTTTCGTAAAATCGAAACTAACAAATATTCCACAAAGGAATTTTTTATGTTGTGGTGCATGGAGCATAGTATTCTAGTCTATATATCTACACATGTGCTGAATGCCATTATTGCGACTTCTCACAAAAGGAGCAACAATCTAGGAATGGGGTATATAGTGTTATCCATTACGGAACATTTTGAAGTGGAATGGAGGGGGTTAACTATTCACCTCTTGGAATTCTTGAACCACCATCACTTATGGTAGGCTGAAATCCTTAAGTCCCACGATATGGAACTTAGGGACATTAGCGAAAAGACACATGTCTAAATTAGGGCAAGTTAGGCAAGTTCAAGTGTAGCGTCATCTTGGCAGGAAAAAGAGTCCAGTGACGAATTCGAGGAAGAGGAAGAAGAACACGGCTAGAAGGAAGATCTGGACGCAATCTCCCCAACCAACAGGAAACTCGCGGAGAACACCAGAATGATGAAGGAGATGGCCTTGACACAATGTCATCAGAGCTAAAATATTTGACAAATTCATCGGTATTTTGAGTCTCAAGGCATTCAATTGCCGCCTCTGACAAACTCTTGATAATAAAAATCCTTTTTTGCATTAATGACATTCTTTCATATATAACCCTCAAGATCTATCCTCTCCTTAAACTTAAAAGAGATATTTCTTGAGTACGTTTCAGACAGAACTAACCTAATATATAATTTATTTTAGATCATTTTCAAATTAAAACCTATAACTTCAGTATAAACCTATGGTGTTACCATCTATTACAAAATTTTTGGAATTTTACTTGCAAATTGTTGACAATTGTGATGTAAGTTCTTTCGTCAACTTTCATAGCTCTAAGCTGGAGGTTTCCTCCTTCATTGGCAACCTTTACCTAGGATATCTCTGTCTGTATAGGGGTGGTAGATGGTGTAGGGCTGCTAGATGGCATAGCAACAGGTACAAAAAGTGATGCCTCATTTAAATGTGCAGTAGCTAGATATAGAGCAGGTGATTCTATAGCATCTGCAGATTGTAGTGCTTTACTTGGAAATGCACTGCTTCTCCAAATCGCGGTAACCTGAACCCTAATCACATCATATCCTGTTTTCTCTTTGGTGGCATTGATGGTGGTGGATTGTATAATATTTTAGTGAGTAGTTTATTATGTTTTTAGTGGTTATATTGAATGTTTAGTATATTTCTAGGTCAAGATTTTGTTATTTAGTTAAATATTTGTGTTTTGAGTGTTTTGTGGGATAGAGAACCGTATTAAATGTTAATTTTATGTGTTTGATATGCCTTAATCTGTTTGTTAGTGTTTTAGGGAAAATATTGAAGAACGAAGGAGAATCAGAGGAAGCCCAAAATCAAACCTAGGGCCACGATCATAATAGAACTAGGAGATCTTAGCAGTGAAACAATGTGCCACGATCGTGGCCTGTATGATAGATAGCGAGGACAACCTTTCGGTCTTAAATTTTTTAGTAATTTTTAGACTTTTCAAACCCCAGAAAACCTTAGGATTACCCTAAATGAAAAAGACTATATAGGTATAATGATGTAACCCTAAAGAAGCTCTATATTCTGCCACATTTGGAAGACTCTAAGAGAGAGGAGGAAGAAGAGAGAAGAGGAAGAGGAGGAGAGAAGAAGAGGGTATTCATAGCTACTGCCTTTCTCGAGTCTTTGGATCCCTTCTAAGTGATCATTTCTTTTCATCTTTATGTTCTTTTACTTTGAACATTATGATGAATATGAGAATGATGATTATGGGTTTTACATTGTTGATGATATTCCAACTTTTCTTAGGGATTTTAAGTTGATTCAATGTTAATCTACTTATCTTTTATGTTGATTGATTAGGTTCTGTGATTAATTATTATGTTTACATGTTTCGATAATAAATTGAGAGAATGAACCGAATAAAAATGATTGGGTTTGATTAATGAGAGTTATATGACTCAATAGAACACGCGAATAATCAAATATGTAATTTTTAGGTTAGGGATTTCATATAAGGACCCAGTTGTTCATTAGAAAATTTAAGAACCAATTAGGTTGTGGGTTGATAGTTAACTGAGAGATTACATTTTCAGATAATTTAATTAGGGATTATCAATTAGGGTTTATGATTTTATAACTCGAGAGAGAGTAATCAACCTTTTGATAGTCTAAAATCTACACCATATTAACATATAAGTGATTAGATTAGCATTGATGATAGGATAAATCTCGTCCTTCATAATTGGTTAAATCTCTTGGTTAATTTTCAATTGTGACTTTTATGTTGCTCAATTTCAATTTTTTCTTGTGTTATTTTTCAAGTTAATTTTCAGACAATCATATTTACTTTTCTTTCTACTTTTCATTTTCCTTTTATTAATTTTTCTAAGCCTTAGAGAACTTAAGATTAGATTAGTTCACACCTCCTCATGGGATCAACCCCTCTTTTACTACAATTCATAACTCGTGAACTTATGGTAGTTGAGGGTTTTTAATTAGATTAAAACTAAGCAAATCAAAAAAAATTTGGCACTATTGTAGGGGACAAGAAATACAAAAATAAAAAAAGGTAGAGAAAGAAGTTTAGGCACAAAGTAGAAGACACACCAATTTGGACATCATAAGGAAACTATGAGGAGTTTAAAAAGTTAAATGATGGAGGAAATATATTATAGGGAGAAAAGGCCCCTTGTGGGCTTCAATAAGGTAGAAATTGGTCAAGGAATTCATCATCCTTATTTGAACACATACTATCTAGGGTGGTAGAACTACCCAGATTTTTATTGAGTCTAACAATGTAAGGACTCACATGAGACATCAAGACCTATTAGGATTTCATCAAGATGAGTCTATTTCATGGGATTCTTAATTGGACAAAGATCATAGATAAGCTAATGAACATGGAAGAGGCTTAGAAAAGATTGGAAGAGAAATTTGAGTAAGTAACAGAAGACTATGCCTCTTCTATTCATAACCTAAAGATTCAAATGAGACAGCTTTCTAGTGAATTTTGATAGAGAAATATAGAAAAGTTTCTTAGCAACATGGAAGTACATCCAAAAGAGTACTATAAGGCTATCACACTTAGGAGAGGGAAATAGTTAGAAGCACCAGTGGAAACACAAGCTGCAACCCACCTTATAAAATACCAAGAGAATAAGAAAGAGGATGAAGGAAAAAATGAGCCATACATTCCTCCTCTACCCTCAGTCGAGAAAATTGATGTGGTAAAATCTTTAAAGGGGAAAGAAGAAGAAAAAAAGATGACAACAGATATAGAGCTTGAAGCAAATATGAAAGTCTCTATTCATAAAGTGAAAACAAAAGAGAAGACGAAGGAGATTGAAGAAGAAAGAGAGCAATTCCCCTTCTTATAAGACAAATTGTCTTATTCCATTGAAGATTCACGGGATTTCATCATTCCTAATTATCCTGATAGCTTGTCATCGAAAAGGACATTAAAAAAATTGCTTAGAATCTTTGATTCGATTGATTATGTCCTTTTCATTATCTTATAACATGTAGCTTATCTACAAGCTACAAAGCTAAACTTGGGAAACACGGGTGGAAATAAGCTACTCTTAATTGATCTCGGTTGAGCTTTCAAGGATGCAAAGTTATGCTAATGACCACAAATTAGCATGTTTGGTAGTTAGATTTAAAATTTGTGTAGTTAGATTTGTTTTAAATTACGGAAAAAAAGTTTTTAATCATTTGGAATGGTTTGGATTGCTAACTCTCTTAATTTTTTAAAAGCAGTTATAAGATAGGACAACAATCTTAGGTGCCAAGTGAATTTCATTTCCAACACCATTACCATCCCCACCTCAATCGCCATGATAGGTTCTTATGCTCTAACCCTTATCTTTTCATTTTTTGTCTTTATTATTGTCTTATGTTTTCTTATTATTTTATTTTGATTCCTACCTTTTATATTATTTTTCCTTCTTATATTAAGGAAAATGTGTTTCCCAAGTGTGGGGAGGGTTGCATTATGTGCGTTATATGTTTTATTTTGAGTTTGAATTTTGCATAATATATGTTAGTTTTGTTTAGGTTTGGATGATATGGTTTGTGTGAATGTGTCCTAGGACTTAATGGAATTGATTTAGCTTTGAATATAGTCTTTTAGGTTGCAAAGATTTATTAGATTCTAAAATTAATGCTCTAGGTTGTTTTGATTAAATATGCATATTAGTTAGGATATGATGTTGGTTGTTCACTCTAGGAATTTACCATATTATTATAGGCCAGTTGAATAATTAGCATTTTTAGTATCTTTTCATGAGATTGATTAGCTTAAGAAATGAGGTAGGCAAGAAAATATATATATATAATTCTTAAACAAATAACTATTCCATTGGCCTTTTTTGAAACAAATCAGGTTATAAATAGAGCTACCAGCTAGTTGAGAATGTGATGTAGCTGAGAAACTAGGGGAAATTCATCACAAATGTTTAACTTTGTGTTAAAAGGCTATAATGACATTCCAACCAAGTCGTTTAATAAAAATATGGCCTAGTTTAGTAACCAGGGGACACTCATCACAAATGTTTATCTTCGCTTTAAAATGCTAGGTTAATGTCAATTCAAAGTAATAAAAACAGTGTGTTGGTTAGTAAATCCTACCAATCTTAGTGAATAACTCGTATCTTTATGAAAAGCTACTTAAGGATAGTAACAATTTTAATTGACCTAATAATTATCAATGTGTGTGTGTAAGTGCTAGGAGTGCATGATTTTGACATTAAGTTTTTTATTAGTATATATATTTGGGGCTAAATACTTAGACACTAATTTCATAAGTTAATAAAGGTGAACAACTTAAGGGATAGTGTTTGTAGTTAAATTTGTTTCGTGAAGTTTAATGTCATTGACCCATTATTGCATATATGTTTGTTTTGTTATTAATTATGTTTAGTATATTTTGTTTTGCTTGAGGAAAAGCAAAAATTTAAGTGTGGGGATGTTGATAGGGGTAGATTGTATAATTTTGTAGTGGTTAGTTTAGTATGTGTTTAGTTGTTAAATTGAATGATTAGTTCATGTTTAGGTTAAGATTGTGATATTTATGTTTTAGGTGTTTTATGGAGAGCATGCTATTGAGCCTAAATTTTATGTATTTGAGGTTCCTTAATGTGTTTGTTAGTGTTTGAGATCAGATATTGAAGAACAAAGAAGATTTAGAGCAAGCTCTAAAGAAGATCTAGTCCGCGATCGTGACATGGCCATAACAGTGACAGATGTAAACTGAACAGGCCATAATGATTATTTTGGACTTTTTGGACTTAGGTAAAAATTAGCTGTTACCCTGAGGAGAAAATACTATAGGGAGGGAAAAAAAACCCAAAAGAAAATTTGATGAGCCTCCATCTTCCATTTTGAGGAGAACACAAGGAAGAGAGAAGAAGGAGAGAAGGGGAGAGGAGCTTTTGCAACTATTGTCCAACCTCTCCAACCTAACCATTTCAAGTTCTTTCCTGCTTTCTCTTATTTATTTATTTCATCTTGATGTATGACTTAGGTTTAAGAATGTTGACCACGTTGTTAATGATGTTCTAAACTTCTTTAGGGATTTGTTCGTAAATCAATGTTAATGTGATTTCCTGAGATGTTAATTCATTGGGTATTGTGATTATTTATTGTACTTGTATGCATCAGTAACAAATCGAGAGAGTGAACCGATAGCAAAACAATTAGATTGGGTAATGAGAGTTAAACAATCTAATAAATCACACAGATAATCAAATCGGTAATTTATACGAAGAGAGATCTCATATGAGGACCCAATAGTCTATTATAGGGCTTAAGATCTAATTAAATTTAGAGGCTTTCTACTAATTGAGAGATTTCAGCTACTATAATTCAATTAAGGTTTATGATTTAGGGTTTAATGATTATAACTCAAGAGAGAGTAATCCACCCTTTGAAAGTCTAGGACTGATACCAAATTAACTCAAAATTAATCGTGTTAGCATTTGATGATAGGATAAATCCCCCTTCTCATAATTGTTTGATCTTTTCTTCTTGCGATATCTCAATTGTTAAGTGGTTGTGCTTCATTTTGATCTACTTTTTTTATTTTAGAATTTTATTTTCATTCAACCCCTACTTGACTGTTTAATTTTTTGTTTATCTTATTTTCACTTAAATCACGTTTTTACAACCTTAGACAAAATTAGGATTCAATTAGTTCACTAATTTCCCGTAGGATCGACACCTTAACTACTACGCTTATAACCTGTGCACTTATAGAACATTGAGGGTTTATAAATGTAAAACTTGCTTAACAAGCTTATTTTTAACCTGAAATTCACATTTTATTGAATTTTTTAGTATTAGAACAATATAAATTCAATATATAACAATATATTTTTAATGCAATAATACATTTATTCATATAATATTTTATCACAAACACAAATTAATCGCAATCAGCATTTAATTGTAAATCAAAACCATCATCATCTTCTTTTTATGAAGAATTTGAATCAAACTTAAGCTCCTCTTCAGATCTGTCGCCCTCCTCATCCTCTCTATATGAAATTTCAACATATTTATTGTTTGGATCGTTCAAAGATTCATTCTCTTTATATGTCACACATGCATTTATTTCATAAACATCTTCCTTAAATGCTTCACTTTCAATTCTCTTATTTTCTCCTTTTCTATATAATTCAAAAACACCTCTACATTTCACTTTGCAAATGGCCAACTAATCTAACTTATCTCGTTGTAAGCTAGGAAAAGGGACATAATACACATTAAGGACAAACCAATTTCCTTACTGTGCTCTATCCAGACATCATAGCATACAAAAGATAATCACTAATAGTCCACATAAAAGGTGTTCTTACCAAAAGATCTTGTTTAAGAGACACATCATATATCTCCACACCAAATTCCCAACGATGATATAATTCAAATACCAATGGTTATAAGAATATATCAATTTTATGTTATGGATTCATAGACCTTAGCACAATCACCGTCAAAAACATATTGCCTCATTCATACACATCCATGAAGGAAAATTATAAGGAGTAATTATGATTGGCTATGATGAACATTGTTAGCCGGATTGACCAAAAGGTTGGAATCCGTCTATCGACAATCCCAACCTAACATTTTGACTTTTAGCTACAAACTTAAAATGGGTGTTATTGAAATGTTTCCATGCAAGTGCATTCGATAGATGACTTATTATTCCATCTTCCTGTTCATGTTCATTATGCCATCTTATATGAAATGCAGTAACATCGGAGGTATATAGTCTTTGAAGTCTTGGAATTAGCGGGAAATAATACATCAGCTTCTAGGGTACTAATTTATGTTTCATATAATGCTTTCTAAATTTGAACCTAGATTGACCATGAAACTTGCACTTTTGTAATTCTACATCATCTTCTAAAAACAACATACATCCAAAATTGCAACAATCAATATTTTCAACTAGCAAACTAAGACCCCAAATATGTTTCTTTATATTGTAGAAATTATCAACCAATGTATGACCAAAAGGCAATGATTCATCATACCAAGCAAGAATTATATCCAAACTTTGATTAGAAATATGCCATTCAGACTTTATGTTGAATATTTGAGCAATTAAAGATAATTGAGTCATGGTCTTACAATTTGACCATAATTCTTGGTTAGTTGATTTTAGTAAGTTAAAAACCTTTTTTGCATATGGATTTTGTTCTTCTTCAAGATCTTTTATATTTTTTTGAAATGCATAACCAGCTATATCATAAACCATTTGGGTGTAAGGATTTTCAGATGCACCCACATTATTTATTATAAATTCAGTCCCCCTGTAAACTCATCCATATTTATTGAAGAGTTTGCTTCATTACCCCTTAAGGTTCTATAGACTAATGGCTCCCCATGTCATGCCCACTCAAAATAATTTGGGATCTTAACAAATGAAGATTCACTTCATCAATAAGAAGAAAATGATTATGTTTCCACTTTTTACATGGACATTTGATCTTTGGACCATCCACATATGTAGGTTGAGAATATGCATAGTGAATAAAAACTTCAACTCCCTCAACAAACTTAGGATTAGTGAAACCATCAGGTGTTAATCATCTATACATCCAAGATCTATCAACATTACTCATTTCTACAAAACTATTATTTTAAAAAAGTGATTTCATAGTTAGTATCCTTCTTTTCCCCTAAGTTTACAGAACATCCAATATTTATTTTATAAAATGTCACCTAAGTTTTTACAGGTATCTAACTATTTATCCTCCAAATTGAAAGCAACTTATCGCACCATATGAGTTCATAATTAGAAAACTCAACATATGTGAGTATTGGTCAAATAAAACAATATACTAACCAATGTCTTATAAGAAGTAAAAAAGCACCTACATATATTAAATCCAACACTACATCGAACAATCACATTGAAATTTAAGTCTTTATATTTGAATTAATCACATACAAGTTCATTTCCAAAGTTTGATTTTGAACAAGCACTATGGTCCGTGGCATTGTTACATTATATGAATTGAGAAAGTAAGCTCTCGTTGTGACTCCTAAGCCCGTGAAATTTTTCACTAATAAGCCTCATGGGAGCTACATCACAGTTTCTGGCCTATATATCATCCTAGGGTCTTACTATGCAAAGAATTGTCTTGTCAATTATACGTGAATTTCTTATGTTAATACTAAGTTTGAATTCATCACATTGAAGTTCAAGTCTTTATGTTTGAATTAATCACCTACTAGTTCATTTCCAAAGTTTGATTTTAAACAAGCACTATGGTTTGTGGCATTGTTACACCATATGAATCAAGAAGGAAAGTTCTCATTGTGACTCCTAGGTTTGTCGAATTTTTCACCGATAAGCCTCATGGGAGCTACATCATAGGTTTCCAACCTATATACCATCTTAGGGGTTATTATACCTTAAATCATCCATAATTATACAAACTCATTTGGCATGTAGTAAATACTTTTTTAATTCATACATCTAGCCATCAATCACTCTAACAATATTCCAAACAACAACAAACAAAACCAAGATAACCATTTCAAAGAACAATACACATTCGTATAATCTACTAAAGTAGAACATAAAACATGAACAGAAGTTGGATGAATTAACTAGGCAGACAAAAAATCAGAGATGACGGATAATAAATAACAAAGATCTAAATAACATAATGATAACTCATTAGAAGTTAATACAATAAGTTTTAATTCAAACAAAAAATGAAATTGGACTAGAAAAACTTCGTTTCATTTCAATTCAATAGAACAATGAAATTGGACTAGAAAAACTTCATTTCATTTCAATCCAATAGATTGAAGAAAGTACATGACATTTTTCTAATTATATTTATGCAAGAGATAATCACACCAAGATAACCACAATTAGGTAAAGTTGTTTTTAGATAAACTCTATATTTTTAACTCAACAATCATTGTTAGTGGTAAAGTTGCAATGAATAACACAAAACTGATCATATTATAAATTACTTAGTTGAATGAATTACCTTAATAGATAGACATTCACAAACTATAAAGAAGACAGATGAGGTTGGACAATTATCGACATTCTTTAACATAAAACAAAACCTGCAAGAAAGACAATAAACAATTTGTGATGTTAAACTCTTTGAGCCCTTTTTATGTTAGTCTGTACTTGGAGATAATACTGTATATTGATATATACATGGTTATATATGAGTTCAAGAATGTATTTAAATCCTTTCGGTATATATGCCAGTGATATATAATATTATATGCCCTTACATGAACTTAGAGTTTATCGATACATGAAATCTTAGAAATTTCTGACATATAAGCTTCTAAGTGTGTAAAATCGAGTCCTTTAGATGGATATGGCCATGGTGACTGAGTTAAATGTATTCTAATGTCTTAGAGGTGCTTAGACATGATTTATGGACTTATTGTAATCTTAGAAAGCTTAATTGAAAAAGTTGATGTACATAAGGGATTTAAAAGTAAATTTTCAATTCTTGGAGGACCAATATGCAATTTTATAAAGTTAAGGGGCTTAATTTTAATTTTTAAAAGTTCGAGGACCAAAATGAAAATAAAAGTTTTGATCATTCTCAAATTTAGGGCTTAATTTCAAATTTAGGAAATTTAAAGGATATAATGGTAATTTCAAATAGGAAAAGGTAAATTCACCATGCTTGATTTGTTTTAATTAAAGGAAAGGAGAAGAAAGGAGAAGAAAGGAGAAGAAGAACACTTTCGACCATCACCTGATTTCTACCTTTTTTTTTTTTATTCTCTAACCCAAACTAAGGCGTTCTAAGTTAATTTTGGATCAAGGAACTCAAATCTATAATTAGATTTGAGAAATTCTCAAAGGATTTTAAGATATCACCAAAAGAAAGTTTAGATAAGTTTTGTCAGATCTCTGTCTACATTATGATTTTGACTTTGCTGTTAAGATATGTTGTTCTTCATGCTAGAATATGCATGAAATATGGTATAGACGAATGAAATGAGTCATAGAGAAGTCTCCTTAAGCCAAAACCGTGTTTAGATTAAAGTAGCATGGGATTTTTCTATCCTTAATTAGGTAATTTCTGAGCCATCAAATGTCTATAGAATGTATTCTTACTATTTTGTAAAATGACGATGTTGAGAGGAACTTCATACGATGCATTTCAGGAATTTTTTGTTTTATTTTCTAAAAGGAGAGTCTATTCTTAACTCTCTTGATGCATGTGTCTAAACGTTATCCTATGTACTTCTATCTCATTCATTAATGACAACTTTTAATTAAAAGAATTCAAAACTAGGTTTAAGAGTTTATATGTGACTTCTACCATGTGCACTATTAAATGTTGTATTTCCCAATCAAAGACTACAAAAACTTATGAAATTCCTAATAAGATTTACACTACCAAAAATGACAAAAGCACTTATCATAGCATATTACTTTTTAGTGACATAAAGGTGATTCACAAGTTGGTTATTGGCTAAGAGGTGTAAATGTTTTAATTTAAGTTGTACGAAAATAAAAACTAAAAAGAACATAGAAATGTTAATTATATATATAAGAAGGGAATTGCGAGAATATAAAGTGTGCTATATATCAGAGGTGATATTTAATTTTTATTTTAGATATAATTAATAATTATTACTCTTAAAAGATTTTCTTAAATATAAATTTAATAACTTAAATTTAGAATATTCAAATTAGATAATATTTTTAAAAATAAATAAGAAATGGATATGTAATTTAAATTTTCTGAGAATATTTTTAATATGAAAATAATTTTATGTTTTGAAACTTTTAGAAGCTATTGAGTTTAAGGCTTAAAGGTTTTATGCATTATAGCTAAAAATATTAATAAACATAATGCATATATTTATTTTTTGTGAATGTTTTAGAAAAATGATATAGCATCAAGTAGTCACCGGTTATTTATGAGATAATGTCATACTTAATCTATCAATACTAACAAATAAAATAAATTAAATTTTAAATAGGAAATTTGGAAAAAATAAGATAATGGTCAATTTTTGTCTATATTGCCTAAAGACATCTCACATACTTCACAAGCATGGATTAACAAATTAAAGAAAACTTTATAACTATCTGATGAGAAATTTTCCAACTTTCATATGAGTGGATGGCTATAGGAGCAACAAGTAGAGTTTATAACAATTATGGGCACACAACAGCCATATTAATGCAATTACTCAGAACATTTTCCACTAAAATAGATAATAAGGTTTCAAATAATGAGTTCAACAATCTCTTTTTTTCTTGGGTGTTTTTCTTTGTTTATTAACACCACATAATTATTTTCAACACTCCCTTATTTTCTGACTTTGCAATAATTTAGGAATCTATTCATCTTTTGTAAGATATAAGGTCTATCCATAGGTGAACTATACGATGAAATGGCATCCACTCCAAAATGGGTTCATGTATACTTTGAAACTAAAGTTATCTAATTGAATTTAAGTGTAGATAAGTAGCCTAATTCTATATTTAAGTAATCAATCCTTTTAATCCACTTGAAAACGTATATAATCATATTTCAGTATTAGCATTAGTAAGTTTATCATAAAGTTTCTGCTTATAGAAGTTATAGCATAATGTTAATACCTGTAAGGTTGGCTTAGAGGTAATTCATATCTATGGATTAGCTCTTATATGCAACTTGTTTGTCGTTAACTATTAGTTGTATCTCAATGTTTACTAATATGATTGAACATGTTATTCATTATAAACAAGTTGGCAACTTGTTATTTATTTAAAGTATGTATCAAAAGCACAATAGCATATTGCTTCTTGCTACTATATAGCTTTGCTTTTATTTCAACTTTCAAATGTCAAAGTAGTTTAATGACAGCTCGAGTTGCAGTAATTCATAAAGCCAGGCAATGTACATAATACAAATTCATATAGTATTAAGAACTATCTCCATTTATTCAACATAAGGATAAGAAAAGGGAATATGGCATATTTAATTCAATAACGACCATAAAAGAGGTTAATGATACTATGGTATGTTGCCTAGCTAAAATTAATAATTGCATGATTTATGTCCTTTGTTTTGTCAGTGAAGACATGTTTTGTAATGGGGGCTTGTTAAGAGAGAGAGAGAGAGAGAGAGAAAGAAGATGAAAACAGAAAAAGGAAGGTTCATGTGAGCTAGACACGCATAGGCAAATCGAATTCATAACAGACATTTCATTGAACAATTCATAGGTAAATTGAATTTTTCTCTAACTAATAACAAAACCACTGTATTTTTTCATTATTCACCATTATAAACATGTTCAAACATAAAATGAACCAACCACAATTCAAAAAATGTAGAATACCCCTTTTGTACATCAACAAAACTGACGTTGATATAACCATTTAACAATAAAATTTCTCTAAGAAAAAGTAAACCTGAGAGCACAATAGGGATTACTAACCTTGACTTAAATGAAGATGATGGACGATGGATGTTGGAGGAGAGCAAAAGCATGGCTGATGGACAATGAAAAAAAGAAGACCTACGATGATAAAGAAGAAAACGAAGAAAATAAATTACAAGGGACGGATATAGGGGGCTTCAGGTGGGTTTAACTAAAACCAAGGCAACATCATTTGGTGTTAAACCAAATGATGTCATTTTCTTTAATTTTGAAGTTGAAGACCTAAACGACAACGTTTTAACTTTAAAATTTACCTATTAGCATTGCTTTCATCGGTACACCCCGATGCTTATTTTTGCCACTAATCATTGCCACCTATTTTTATGACGGTCTTCACTATTCCATCGCTATATTCCGTCAGTAAAATTGCGGGATAATTTCCTTCCACCTTTACCGACGACTATTTTATCTACCACAAAATACCATAATTTTACCTATAGAAAGTCAATTTCTATCGTTAATTTACTACAGGATTTTTCCCATCAGTAATTTGTAATTTTCTTGAAGTGTTATTACATTTAATTAGGGCCAATGATTTCCAAATTTTTTAGTTTTAATTATATAATCATGATTATTATAAATCAAACTTTATATGGAATTAAATATTATATTAATTTTGCTATTTGAATATTGGTTAGTGGTTGGTCAATTTAATAGTATTTTGCATCTACTAAAGCTGAGGCAATTGCTTTCTATAAAATTTATTTTAATTTTCTTTCTAAATAGTAAATTAGTATAAAAGTTACAATTCTTCAAATGTATTGTCATTTTTTCATATGGAGCAACAGTTAATAAAATTAGTGGTTTCTTAGAAAAGTTTTGGATAGAACAATAATTAAATTATAGTGGATGACCTCTTTTCTAAAAAGCAAGGTAGTGTTTAATAATCCCCTCTTCTAAGATTGCAAATATATATCCATTCTTAATCTACCTCTAACAGTGAAATCCATTCCCCTTTTAGATTTGAAAGCCACTTAGTGAATGAAAAAGGGTATGAAGGAATCGTCATTAAAGGTTTGGAGTTTATATTCAAGGTTCTTGTTCCTTAATTTGTAAAACCTTAAAGCTTTCCTTTCATTAAATATAAAATTTTATTTTCAGTGAATAATATTGTCGGATGAATAATGAATTCAAGAACTTAACCCTGAAATATTGAAAAATATATGAAATAAGTATTAGAGTTTAATGATATTAAAATAAGTCAAAAATAATTTCGATTGGATGGATTTTGGGGTTTGAAAAGTTTAGGACTAAAATGCCCTTCATGGAAAATAATGGGCATTGATGATTTTAAACCCATTCAATTTTTTTAAGTGTCCAATCAATAAGTATTAGCCCTAATTAGAGTATTTCATAGTAAATTTAATGATAAGAGGGTTATTGGATATTTTTGGAATTTAGTTGGGTTAATTGATGAATTAAGCAGATTAATGGAAATTTGGTCTTTTCGTATAAAAGTTAGTGGATTAATGAGTCATTAGAGTGGAATAATAGGAAAGTGGAATGTGTAAATTATAGCATGTCATAACGCTAGTCAAAATAAAAACGAGAATACTAGTATAGAAGTAGTGAGCCTAGGTCGATCCTATAGAGAGTGTGTGTAAAGTTGTTGAATGAAATTAATCGGTGTTTAGGTTTAGAGGGGTTTGATTTTAGAAATAATAAAATCAAATAAACCTAAAATAATTATCAAAAGCAATGTAAAAAAAACATGTAAAACTGAAAAAAGTGTGGAATTCGACAGGGACTTGGTTATTTGGTTCAATCTCAGCCTACACCCTAATTAAACATTTTTTATTAATTTGTTGTTCTCTAACCTCCCCTAGCAACTATTAATCATGGGTTGAGTGTTTAATCATGATATGACCGTTAATTAAACCTAACTATCGAATAACCTAGGATACAATCTCTATATTTAATTAGGTTGTAGCATTATAAATTAGGAAAATCGATTAATCAAGGCAATAACCACATACGATTTGTCACTTAACCGAGGTTATGTTATCCCTAATAATTACAAATCATTACTTATTACACGTGAATTTCAGCATAATAATTACAGATTATATCAAAATTCTGGTATTGAGTTTGCAAATAAACGATTCAATTAATGCATTAAAATCATCTTTTCACAATACCCAATGAGTTCATACACAAATAACCAAAAATAACGAGAATATGATTATCCATACACGAAACCAAAATCAACTATGATAGGATAACATAATCAATTTCTAATGAGAGAAAGAAACAACAAAAATAGTGAAATACATTTAACCCGGTCCGTCGACGTCAATGTCACCTCCAAACTAGCATCGGTGTCTAACCCTTTATGGGTCTCTCCTGAAAAAATACTTTAACCCTATTCAATAACCCCAACTGAAACCCTCCTATAACACCTCCCTCTTTCTCTATCTCATGCTACCATTACTATTCTCTCTATCTCTGGTTTTAATTCCTAGTCCACCTCTACTACACAGCTCTCATTTAAAATAAACACACCTATTAAACTTTTGCGTTTTGTAGATGTTGTTTGCGTGATATGTAGAATGTTTGCGTGAAACGTAGTAAGTTTTTCTAGCTTTTATTTATAGTTTTGTGTTTTTTTTTGGGGGGGTGGATGTATTTAAGCTAAATGATGATTTTTAACTTGCCATGGAATAGATAATGATATTAGAAACATTTAGGGTTTTAAAATAAGAAAATAAACCAAGAAAATCAAGATAGGAAGAATCAACCGTGGCAAAAAAAATTTTAGTGTGATTTGATCCAAATTCCTATTTTGATGTTTCATGAGGTTCATATCGTGGTTTTAATGCTAATGAAGTAAAGAAATGAAAAATAATTAAATTAGAACTGAATTTGGAACGGATTAATGTAAAATGTGTTAAGTTTAGTCTTAAGGGCATTTTCGGTATAAAAAAATGGTTATAAAGTAATGACGATGTGAATATGATTATGTATGGTCGTTAAGTATATTTGTGAAATTGGAATTATTAAATGAAGTGTTATGTTATTATTTGGAAAATTTCATGCACAAAGTGTATATGGAAAGTATGAAGTTGAAATCGTTTATGATGTGTTTGGATGATGCTTGACATGAATCTTATGTGAATTGTATTAGAAAAAGGGAAAGAAAT
>JANZXR010000172.1:19618740-19635554 GCA_027575705.1 Erythroxylum echinodendron | reverse complement strand
ATCCCAATCTTCTGTGACAACACAAGTGCTATCAACCTATCAAAGAATCCAATACAACACTCAAGGGTGAAGCATATAGAAGTTAGACATCATTTTTTACGAGACTATGTATAGAGAGGAATCGTCAATCTTCAATTTGTTGAGACAAGTTATCAATGGGCAGATATCTTTACTAAGCCTTTAAATGAAGAAAGATTCAAAGAAATCAGACGAAATTTGAATATGGTAGTCGTTAGAGACCAATCGTCTGACACATCATGACCTAGACGATTCTTACAAAAGGAAGATAAAAAGTTTTAACTCTTCAAAAGCTTGTAACTACAAGTTACAGACAGTAATTATTTTTGGAGGGAAATATGAAGGAAATCCTCTCAGACAGTTTAGAACTACACCTACTCTAGAAAACTCTTGAAATCCTCTGAAATTGATTTTTGCAGAACTCTCATAATAACTGTTCATTTCGAAACCTTTCGCTTACACTCTCATCTTCAGATTCTAATCTCTTTACCTTGAGAAGTTCCTACTATCTAAATATCACAATGGAGCAAGCAATGATTTATGGAAACCATATTGATTTTGAATCATTGAAAGAGAGTCAAATGGACATTGAACCCGAAGTTAAGGCAGCTGGATGGAAAAACTTATTTCAGGTTCATGAAACAGTTTATCTGAATGAAGTATATGATTTCTGGAAGAATGAAAATATGGTAGATGATTCAGTAGTCTCAATAGTGGATAGACTGTCAGTTATCGTGACACTGCAGCTAATCGAGAAGGTTAGTAGATGTCTTTGTGTTGGCAAAGAGGTGTCTTACAACCCTAGATGGATGATTCAAAATCGTCTAAAGAAGGCACTGGTAAATCGACAACTCTATGGGTGTAGTGACCCAAAGGACAAGAATTCGTCGAACCTTGATCCAAAGGCTAGGGTTCTACACAACATATTGTTTCACTGCATTCTACCAAGAACAGGATCAAGGAACGTTATGACAACTATTGATGAGCAATGCCTGTTCTACCTACTCAACCATAAGGCTATCAATCTTCCATACCTGATTCTCAGGTACATGATGAAGATGAAGAAAGACTCTAATGCTTATCCGTATGGCATGCTGTTGATAAGAATCTTTAAAGATTCTGAAATTTTCTTGGACAGAGGAAACAGGGTGAAGATGAACATTAAAAGTGTTATTAATATAGCAACCATTGGCAAAATGGAATTGAATACAACTTCAACACCAAAAGAAAGGATTGAGGGGGAGCATACATTCAGACGTAGCATGAGTGGGAATATTACTCCCAAAGAGAAAAAGAAATCTCAATCTTCTAAACGAATGGCTATAGAAGAAAAGAAAAAATCATCTAAAGTAGCATCTGAAGCGAAGACGGTAAGGCAAATAGAAGAAAGCTAGGTGAGTCTATCTGGCAAACAAGTGTCAGTAAAAAGAAAGGCAGAGGCACTTGACTTTGAGCAAGTCAAAAAATCAAAGAGATCACCAAGATTATTAACTCTCCGACAAGAAGAACAGAAGAAAGGAAGTCGAATAACTCTTGGTGTACAATCTCAATAGATAAAAAGAACACCACCAGCCACAAGATCTCTAGTCTCGATTCTGCAATAAGTGTAGACGGAGCCAAATAAGGAGACTGGAATTAAGAAGAAATTGGAGTTTGAAAGAAAGCGAACCCAACCCCAACCACCTTCTAGACTGACTGGAAAAAGTAAAAAGTTCAAGACCAGTCAGAAAGAAACCACTTCAACTGGGAGTCAACGAAAAGAAAAATCAGTTGAAGACAGAGTGAAATCTCTTAGTCTTATTAGAAAAGAGGACTTGAAAATAAAGGTGATTGAAGAAGAGATACCTGTAAGAAGTAGAAGCTCAATAATAATCAGAGAACCAGTGAAAAGATTGGTCAAGGTATAGCTGGAATCTATTTTGATCAGTAATCGGTCTATGCATCTTCTCAATCATGAAGAAAGGAGATTATATGGGATTCTGAGGGATGAGAAGTCAGAACTATATCCACAGAAGATGACCAAAGATCGGTATACTATCTACCCATCTACGAGTAGAACTTTGATTAAAATTATACCTGACTTACAACCAAGAGCTTCACACATTGTACGCAATGTTGCAAAAGGGAAATATAAGATGTACCCTGATAAAAAAACAGGTGACCTAATAGAAGAACAGATTCATGAAGCAGTGAGGAACATAGATGAATCATGTCATACAGTACAATCAAGAGGAGTCTATGTTTCCCATCACATCTCAAAAGCATCAGGGAGTAATTTTGGATGCTTCAACACAAATGCCAGTTTTCAGGTAGTTGGCAGGGTGACTGAAGGATAGTATAGATCTATAAAGGTTGGAGGTATGTTTGTCAACTTAGAGACCCTTTTGCACCTGCTTATGCACTTTAGACCTTTAAGTTTCATGCCCTCACTTAAAGATGTCCTTCACCTTCTTGGAAAATCTATTCCCAAACTACCAAGACTTGATGAACTTGATCTCCCAGAAGGAAAACAATACTTCAATCCTCCTACCCTAAAAATAATAAACCTAGATGTCTTACCCTCAGAAACAGTTGTTGCTACAACCTTCTATCCATCGAGTCAATTCAAAAAGTCAAAACTATTGGCATGGAAGAAGTCTGACATTTTGAGCAGCGGAGTCAGGAAGCTTTAGTGAAGCAGATTGAAGAACTTAATACTAAGGTTACTGCTTTATAAGACTCAATTAATGATCTATAAGACTCAATGGGTGATTTTCATGAGGAATTAGCTTATATACGAGTTACAACAGAAGCAGACCTCAAGTTGATCAGAACAGAGATGCAGCACATGTTTTCTGAAATAATGAAGCATTTGAGGTAACATTTTTGATTGATAACAAATAGGGGGAGAAGAGAAGAGAAAAAAAGGGGAGACAGGGGGAGACAAGAAAAAGAAGAATAAAAGAGGAAAAACAGAAGCAAAGAAGATAGAATGTAGATATGTATTTTTTTGCTGTCTTCTTATTCTTTGTTTGTTGTTGTCTTCTTATTTGTTGTTTGTTGTCGTCTTATTCATTTGATGTTCATATCAGTTGAATAAAAATTCATTCACTTTGATTTGTCTAAAATTATGATTATTTGTTATCATCAAAAAGGGGTAGATTGTTAAGTCAAAAGGACTATATGATGATTAATTTTGATGACAATCAAATAATAATAATGTTAGAAACAAATGGACGTCTTTGACAAGAGTGTTAAGTGCGCAGATGCAAAGACTATATCGACACAGGCACAGACACAGACGTAAAAACTATATAGACGCAGACGCATACTCAAAGACTATATAGACATAGATGCATACGCAGACGCAGACACAAAGACTATATAAACACAGATGTAGACGCAGACGCAGCTGCAGATGCAAAGACTATATAGACACTGACATAAACGTAGATGCAAAGACTATATAAACACAGGCACAGACGCAGAGAATATATAGACGTAGACACACAGGCAACAAAGACACAAAGAAGACATAGACGAAACCACGAAGATACACTAGCACATCAGATAGTTATTTAGTCAGAGTTAGTTACAGAACTCAACTAAATGACGGTTACCTAGAAGCAGTTATCAAGAATCAAGAAGCCGTTATCAAGAACAAAGAAGCAGTTAGAAACGAAGGACATAAATATTAGTCGCCGTCGAAGATGCTAAAAAGTTAGAAAAACTGAGACAAGTTAGAAAGCTAGATAATCTGAGAGAAAAGTCTTACTGTCCTTACTTAGAATAGAGCTAAAATTATTGTAACAAAAGCTCACAATCTTTTTCTAGTGAGAGAGAGAAAAGGCGGATAGCCTAGAGAGGCTAAGATAGTGAAAGAATACTTTGTAAGAGACCTGAAGAGGCTCTGGAAGGGAAGAAAGAATACTTGTAATCATTTGAAGAATAGTGGAACACTCAGACAAACTCTGAGGACTGGACGTAGCTCACGGTTTGGGGTGAACCAATATAAAAATCGCATTATCTATTCTCTACTCTTTACTTTAGTTTACTTTGTTTTTAAAACTCATAGAGAAGTAATTTGCGATTTAACTACGTATTAAATTGTGATATTCTTCTAATAAGAAAGAGAAGTTCTTTTCGAGATTTTATATTAAAAAAGGAGGATACATCATTCAACCCCCCCTTTTGTGTATCTAGTTTCTTGAACGTAAAGTCTTTACTAACGTGTGATTTACTTCAGGTCCATATCTATTATCAAGCAGGCCACGCTCATGGAACTTGATTTTGCTCTCTATCACAGTAGTGGCAGATGGGGCCACGATCGTCAAGTGCCACAATTGTTACCCTGGGCTTTATTCTAAGCTTCCTCCGAGTTCTCTCCATTCTTCGATATTTGATCTGAAACACTAATAAACACATCAAAGCACTTTAAATATACAAAATTTAAGCTCAAAAGCATGCTCTAACCCATAAAACACTCAAACCACAAATATCTAACTAAATAATACAATCCTAACCTAAATATGCAGTAATCATTCAATTTAACAACTAAACACATACTTAACTACCCACTAAAATGTTATGCCACTTACAACTATCTCCCTCTTTGTAAATTTGTTCTTAGCTACTCTAAAGTTGATATGTTCATCTGCTTGGATTTGTTACATGCATTTTCTTTGTGATTTCTAATCTTATTAATTACCTTGGGTTGGCTTTTTTGTTTCTGTACTTCCTTCTATTTTGAATTCCATGTAATATCTCTATCCATATCTGATGAGGGGCTTGGGGAACCTAACTCTTTTTATCAAAATAGTGGCTTTAGAGGAAAGCACACTTAATTCTACATCCCCTAAATATAGTACATACATAGTTAACATTCTCAACCTTATTGTATGAAGTTATCTCAGCTAATAGATCACAAAATTAATATTGTTATAATTTTGGAACACTTAAATAGGAAGTCTTTTATTCTTAAAGATTTCAAATCATTTATTAATCTATGGCATATGCTCTAGGTTTTATTTATCTTTAAGGGTGATTGCAAACATAGAATGTGCTTATGTAGGGGATTTTTGGCTGGCTAAAAAATAAGTTCCAATGATCTGTCCTTCTTTTGTGAATTTTTTTAAGTTGCTTAACTTAATATAATTTTTCATTTCCTTATTAAATTGTACACTCTACTTCTATATTGATTATATCTATTACTAGTTTTTGTTTCTACTGACTTTTCAAAATAAAACTGATAACATAAATTCATCACTAATTGTTCACATGGCAAATAGTTTCTAATGGCAGAAATGAGCTCCAATAGGAGGTATCTGATAGAGTTCTCCCTCCTATAGAGTAAATTGATGCACAACATCTACTCATCAGATTCAAATCATCGCTTTCCTTTAATGGTCGATTTTCTTCTTATTGGTTTTTAGTATCATCTGAATTAACGCTACTTCTTTATTATCTATTGCTTATTTTTTATTAGGAAGATATTAGATGAAAGTTTGATTGTATGTACTATGTGTTGTGTAAAGCTTCCTTAAACCTTCAAGAGAATATATATGAAAATGGAGGTGGTGGCGATATCTCGATGGTCCGTACAACATTAGGGAAATTGATTGTTTTGGACCAGTTATCCACTGCAAAAACTATATTTGTTTATTGTGACGATGATGGAATCATTCCATTAGGTATGTTAGGTTCCTTTTATTGTTTGATTTAGCTTTTTAATTTTTTAGGATTTAATTTTTCAAAGGATTGTGAATAAATTAACGTGATTTTTCTATACTATTTGCTCTTTAGGTGAAATGCATAGTATGTGTAGTTCATCTAATCTAGTGATCCATACTGCATCTGAGAAATCGTTCACTGTATCTTCTGTTATTTTAGTTAAATCCAATAAGTTGTTGAAAGAGGATGTCAATAAATCAACTCTTAGGAGAAGATCTTTTTCTGCTTCAATTAATTCCTTAGAACGTGTGAGGAGCCTTCTTGGGAATCCAAACATAGGGAACTCTTTTCCCTTATCTACCGAGTTTTATGTTACTTGAAATTTAAAAAAATAATTATTTCTTTTTCTTTTTAATGGAATAGGCGTGAAACTTTATCTATTTTTTTGTTTATATGAATTGTTAAACTTCTAATTAAAATCTTGTAGTACTTATCATATATCAGTTTTATTGTTTTTTTTTTTTGTAAGAATCATATATCATTATATTACAAACTTCATGTTAAAACTATTTGAAAATTTTATGACACCATATAAAATTTTCACATCATATAATTTAAAAGAGAAAAATAAAAAGCATAAATCTATTTAATATTAATTAATTTTGGGTTAATAGTTTCATAAATTATTTAAATGATTTGACATTTTTGTTAGCTAAATTTATTTTTACACTTAATAATAATTATCAATAATATTGAATTTGAAATTTCTCAATATGATGATTAGTCATAAACTGATCAAGTCAAAATTGGTGAATTAATAATTATAAATAAGAGGGTTATTTTGTTATTAAGCATTTGGAAACAATTTCTAAAAGTTGTTGCCAAAATTCACCCAATCGTCGCCAATAGCTTAACGCTTTGATGATGACATTACAAAACTGTTGTCGTAGGATCGGCCACTTCCGACAATCTCCAAAATATGTCACCAAAGGCTTACTATTTGGTGAAGATTTTTTTTGAATTGTCGCCAAAAGCTTGCTAATTGGAAACAAATTTTCTTTTAGATACAATTCTAATAATCATCACCGAAAGCTCACATTTAGCTATGATTTTAAAATCGTCACCAAAAAAGCCTAGCCAAAGTTCCTTTTTATTGTAATGATAGAATTTAATTTATGGGTTTGGTTAAGACATCCTTAATTTGACCTAGAGAAGGAAAACATTAGGGATGAGAAATTTTTTCCACATAATGCTCCTTAACCTAATGATAATATCAAGATGCTTGGTTTTTTTATAGAATTTATAATTAGGTGAAATATGTTGAATTGTTATCTATTAAAATGGTATTGAAAGTTTCAAATCCTTCAATAAGAAAGATAAGCACATTAACTCACACAAGTAAAAAAGGTCGTCATACTTGAATACTCTATCTTTATTGATGAGTAATCAAACACTACGGCTTGGTTTTTGGTCTACCTTGTAATTTTTCATACATATTTGTCAAAATCTAATTTTAATCCATCTTCTTTTTTACACTTTTATATAAAATCTGCTTAATAATCATTATGACAACTTTTATAAGGTACATACTATCTTAAGGACATATGAGCTTTTGGGGAGCTACAATAGTTACAAGCTTAAGTAGCACTATACCTATAGTAGGAGATACCATATTAACTTTGGTTTAAGATGGTTTCTTCGTAGATAATGCCATCTTAAATTATATTTTCTTGCAATTTTGTCTCATTAAATGTATTGCCATCTTAAATTATATTTTCTTGCAATTTTGTCTTATTAAATGTAGTTTAAAATTTCTTATACATGGTTGCATACAAATTGTTTCAATTATCATATTATCATGTTCAATTTAAATTGTTTTTTTTTCAATTGCATCTTTTTTATGATTAATTTCTTTATATTTTAATATTTATCATTTTATTTGTTTAATATTTAATTAAAGTGACTACTGAAGGAAGCTCTCTCCTCTCTATAAAATTCCTACTATCTCTTACAAATTCCTACTCATTTTCATTAAGTCTACCTCCATAATCTTTGTCCTTTAGCCTTTATAATTCCTCACATCCATATTGCCAAACATGCTTATACTTTTCCCCTCTTTCTATGACCCCTAGCTAGATCCTTCATAGCAACTTAGTAAGTAGTTACTTTAAGGTGGTAGCTACTAGATTTCTTATTCTCCACCTGATCCTTCTACCTGTCTTTTGTGCTCCCTATCTTGCCACTAATCCCCTTGCCTTCACTAGCCTCATTGTTATCTCCCCATTTCCCTATTCTCCTATAGTATTTTCCCTTCTTTTCTTTTAATAACTAATTTTATAATTTTCCATGGTCTAATTTTCCCTCTTAACAAAAATAGGTGGAATCCCCCTTTAGGGTAAAAATTCCCTCTACTTTCTGAGATGCTACATCTTATCTCCGATAGCCATGGTGAGGTAAAAAGCTCCCATGAACCCAAAAAAGGAATGGTACCTCCTTCTGATCCTGCTCTTACTGGCTAAAAACTTTAGGAAAACTAGGTGTTAGGATATTAGTGATTTTTCTCTAACTAACAAACTCAGTTATTTCCTTCCATCAAGTACTGGAAAATTTATAATGACTTCACCAAAAAAAATTATGAAGTAAGGTGTAGACAAAGTGGAACATAACCATGGTTTGTCTAATTTTAATTGAAAGAAACTAGGGTTATCAAAGATCCTAATCAATTAATAACGGAATATTTATATTAAAATTTGACATAACTTAGGAAGCTCAAAGAATATTAGAAGTTAGCCTATGGAATATTAATGGTAAACCTTTTTTTTTTTGGAAAAAGTGGACTCCTGATAACTAGATCAACTGAAACTTACTAAGATTCGTCTATAATAAGTTTAAGTTGTCTTTTAAGTAACATAGGAAAACCTATATGTAGGGATGAAATCATCGCCTTTATGAAAAGGACTAGATTTGCAAGGATCTATATTTGAGTGACATTAGTCAAAATCTACCATATAGAATCCCTATAATTGCGTTAATTTAGTTAAAAGAGTTGGTGGAGGACACAGTTCAAGTTTTTTATCATCGAAAACTCACTCTCAAATAGTAAAGAAAAGAGTGGAGAATGATAGGCAAAAATCTTTGTCAAAGAAGATTATTATGAGCTAATAGGAATGGATTATTCAAATCTTAGTGAAGCATAGGATGAAATCAGTGCCTTTACAGAAAGGATTGGATTTACAAGGATATGTACACAATTGACATTATTCAAACTCTACTATATATAAACCCATAATGAGATTTAATAAGCTAAAAGAATTGGTAAGGGACGTAGTTAAGGTTTCTTATCTTTGGAAATTGGTAAAGGAAAGAGTGGATTAAAAAAAGGTGAAATCTTTATCAAAGGAGATTATTTTAAGTTAATAGGAATGGAGAATTCAAATCTTCGCAAAACACAGGAAGTTAGGGAGAACAATTAAATTAATTTTCTTTCATTCCTAAATGAGACCAGTACGAGGATTGAGATCAAAAAAGGAAATGAATCAGGGAAATAAACCATGAGCTATATTCTTAACCTAAAATAAGAGAAAACATCTACCCTAAAGGTTAAATAAGATTGATTGTTTCTAAACCCTTAGAAAATAAACAACTTATGCATAAATTAACTAACCGAAATGAAAAATATGCAACTTAAAATGCTTATAACACTATATAAGGATAACAATGAAGCTTCAAATTCATATGTTTTCACCTCAACTCTAAAAAGGAGATCATTCAAGAAGGCAAACGTCAAATCTTTTAAAACTTGTCTAATATTAGTTCTAGCTTGAAATGTTAGGGGTCTCATTAACCCTAAAAAGCAATAAGAACTTGTATACTATTTTTTGTCAATAAAGTTGAAGTTAATTAACCTTTTTGGAGACCAATGACAGAAAAATCAACAAAGGCTATTTTTAACAACTACAATAATAAAAGCTCTAGTTAGTTAACTCTTTTATATGGAATTTCGAAGTTCCAATGCTGTTTTTAGCAACTATCTTAACCATTCTCCAATAGAAATTTATCACATGTCTACTACCTTAACTATAAACTCCCCTTTTATATCTTTAAACTTCCTAACAAAGCATGATAATTATAAAAAGGCAATAGTTATGGCTTATAAGATAGAGGGTTATGAAAATTTTAAATATCTAAAAAACCTATAATTAGTAACAAAAAAGGAAGTTTAAAGAACTCCATCAGAAATGAATAAGTAATAAAGGTCTTTATATCAAAAAGATAAGAAGAACTAATAAAAAGAGCCCTAATATGATTTTTTCCTCAATCCAAAGAGCAAAACTAGTATTAAAAAAGAAAGATTAGATATATGTAATAATTATAAGGCACTTGATGCATACAGCTCCCTACTTAGATAAAAATTAAGATTACAATGTAAACAAGATGGTGATGAAATATCTGATCGCAAAGTTACACATGCTAAGTTTTACTATTTATAACCTTGGTAAATTCTGCAAGTGCACGAGTCATTTGCATAGTACTTAAGGTATTGATCCTACGAGGAGGGCTACCTAGACCTAAATCTAAGGTTTGAAGCACTACTAAACAATAATTAACAAACAATAACTTAAAACACAAGAATTAACTAGACCAAATAAACTAAATCAATCAAAAAAATAACGATTAACGATTAACATGGAATTAAAAAAATCACGATGATAATAAACAAATTAAATACAAAATTGAATAGTAATGGAATTTATCCAATTAACAAACAATGATCACATGCCCAAGTTTCACATAATGAGTTTACCGAAAGAGAGAAAAGGAAAATTACCTATCTTTAATGACAACCTAACCAATTACGATTTATTGAATTAACGATTCTAAAAGATCCTAGGGGCAACTACTCTCTCTCAAGTTATAATTGAACCCCAAAGTGTAAACCCTAATCAGATTACGGTAGGTTGTAATCTCTCACCAACCTATCCAAAACCTAATTAGTTCTTAAGTTCTCTAATAAACAATTGGAAACCTAATGTGATCTCTCTACACAAGATTTACCAACTTGATTTAATTTCGGATCTATTAATCTACCTAACTCTCGTTAGCCCAAATTAATTGTTTTCTCTCAATTCACCCTCTCAGTTTATTATCGAGATATTAAGTGCAGAATAAATCACAATTAATTCAATAAACACATAAAATGATCAGGTTTCATTAAATCAAAAATAATAATCCAAAGGTGAGCATAGAACATTAACCACAACATAGTCTATAATCAACTATCTATATCAATTCTATAATTAAATAAAATTGAAATACATAGGAACCAAAACTACGATGGGATGATGGGAGGCCACGACTTTGAAAAGATTCTTAATCCGGGACGCACATCATGTCAGCATCGTCTTCCTCTTCTCTCTTCCTTCGTCTCTTTCTCAAGGTCTCTTTTAAGGTTTCGTTGGGTGGCTACTCAAAGTTCTTCTAAGGCTCGCTCCTCTCTCAGCATCTGACTTTTGATGTTCTATTTATACTTTTGAGGTTCTAGGTCAAAGTTGGGGTCAAAACGGTGCAAGAAATCTTAATAAACTTGATTTTTTTGTCAGCCTGACGTAGCCACAATCATGGGCAGCTCCTTAATCTTTCTATCACAATCGTGGCCCCATGTGCACGATCGTGACTTGGATGTACACTCTCTAGCCTGGCTTGAGTGCTACTCTATGATTTAGTTTCTTAACTCCTTCATTACTAGTTCTATATATTCAAAACAATCTCAATAGCATATTAGACTTGTCAACCCATAATATATAGAATCAATTTTTTTAGTCTCAATTCTAAAAAAGTCATAAGTCTAGAGGGTATGAATGTATTCTTCTTTAAGGAATCTTAGATCTTGAAAAAAATTGATATCAGCACCATTTATAAGTATAGAAATTCCTTGTTCCTAAAAATTTAATAAAAATCACATATTCCTTATTCTTTAGAATTCAAATCCTAATTACCTCAAATATTTCAAGCTAACAACCTACTCAACACCATTTTCAAAGTCATATCCAAAATCATTGCCACAATGTTGAATGTTGTTTTGAATTCGCTAATTTGTAATTCTTAGGGTGCTTATATAAGGGGAAGGGCATATAGTGACATTATTTTATTACCATAAGAGTTTTCTAAAGTATAAAAAAGAAAAGGCTCAATCTAGATTTATGCTATAAAAATTAACTTTCACAGGGTATTTAATTTAATAAACTAGAAATTCACACTATATATTTTGGTGGCTTTGTATTTCATCAAAAATTCATTAAATATGATAAACATGTACTACAACTAATTGCTTTACTATCTTATCTAATTTAAGTATTTAAGGGTGAGAGAGGTGCTAGAAAGAGAGACTTCATGTCCCCTTACCTATTTATAATTTGTTTTAAAGTGCTGAACATACTTATAAATCATAACATTAGAATTGATCTAACCTTTAAATTATATAAAAAATGTTCCAAAAAAGGATCTCCCTTCTCTCTGTTATTAATGGTTCACTCTTTTTTTGCAAAGTAAATGCTAGCTATATCATAATACTAATGAATTTTGTTTAGATATTCTATCAAACATTCTGTAATATATTAATCCTTAACATCACTATAGATATAAGTTGTATGTTTATTTTTATTGGAAAAAACTCCTAAAATGGTTGGCTCTATTGGAGTTTTGTAAATATAGTGCCCTGGAAAGCAAGTCTATTTACTTATAACTTAATTTTCTTCCAGTTACTTTTGTAATCAAAATATTTATTATTAATAAAATAAAAGAGTTTGGTTTTCATGAGCATTATATATCTAGTCATAAGGTAACGAGATTATTTTTCAAGTAATATACATATACATAGAGATGTATAGGAAACATGTCTATTATAAAAATCTAAAATAATGGATTCACTATTGAATAATCAAGTCAGTCGCTTGATTATGGTTTAGACTATAGCGTTGCGATTTATCTCCATATAAGTAAAAGAGTTTACTTCAAGGGAATGATGAGTTTCATATCATGATAGTAGTTGACTATCGATAATGGCACTATTAAATGAATCTGGAATCAAGTTTGTTTATAAAGAATAAAGTGGACCGTTACTTTAATCTTAAAACATACAATTTAAGCATACATTTATTATGGACCACAATCTTGATAACTGGTGAACTCATATGTGTTTCATTATAATTCTAGATATGGTTGGAATAGATTTTTACAAAGTATTAATTTAGTTTCTACATTTTGGAATTATTAATTGAAACATGTATCAGGGAACAATCACTCAAATAAAAAGTTTATAGTGATATCATCACTTCTAGATGTTTTGTGGAGATTGGTGATTGAACTGGTGCCAGTAGTTTGATGGACTAGCTACCCATCAAGTCTTGACACGAAGATGAGATCTTATGTGATAATCTCCATATGGAGTAAAACGGGAGATCTAGAAGAAAAAACTAACATAAAGGCAAAATGGTTATTTTACCTTTTATTGTGCAGATAGCTATAATATGGTTCATATTAGAGCTTGCAATTGGACATATTAAAACATATGTTCTCATAATATTTAGTAATTCAAGAGTTCAACTAATTATCTTTAGTGGAATGACATTTAGTTAATAAGCTATAATTAGTTCTAATGGGATTAAATTAATTTTGGGCTTATTGGAGCTTGAATTATCTAAGTGCAATAAGATTCCCCATTTGGCGTTAAGGAAGATTATCAAGCTAAGTAAGAAATATAAATGGAGGTTTTAAAGCCCATAATTGAATGTTAGGCTTGTACTAATTAATGGTTAATTAGAAGCCCAAATGAACATTTAGAAATGGGCTAGGTTTTGATTTAATTTGATTAATTAATTTAAAACAAAGTTATTAAAGATAAATGGAGATGGAATTTTAATTTTAATGGTTAAATGTGCAGCTACACATTTAACATTAGTTTGCAACATTTAAGATGTTTTTTAACTTGCTTTATCATCACTAAATGGAGTAATAACCTTATTATTAAATTGTTTAACGGTGGTCTTTTAATGATAGCATGTAACCTATTAGCATCCATTGGATTATAGAAGAAAGAGGTACCTTTGATGGACCATCTTCCTTCTTTCATCACCAAAAAATGAAATTGGTATGTCACATTTAGGTAAATAGTCTTTTGATATAACCATCTTAAAGATAAATGAGAAGAGTCTCATTTATTGGCTTCTTTATGATTGATTAAAAAAGAAGTGATGCATTTGATGCAAATCTCTTCTTTCCTTTGAGGTTAACATAAAATTTAGAGGGTGTAAGAAAGGGTTCTTGCATTGTTTTGACTCTCTCTCTCTCTTATCGTGCATGGTGATATGAGAGGTACAGTATGGTAGCAATTCTAGAGGATGGCTTATTTTAGTATAAAAGTTTTCAGAAAAATTATTGCCACCACTATTTATTGTTTAAGGAAAAAGGAAAATGAAAACTTCTCTATTATGACCTTAATTTCGAAAAGAATTTTGGAATAGTATTTTAGAAATTTTTGAAATTGTATTTTATGAAATGTTATGTTATTATCAGATTTGATGATACACAAATAAATTGTTATGGAAATTATTTTACCATGAGCTTTATGATTGAATGGAATATTGCAGTTATATTGTTATGAAAAGTTAAATTTTCTTGTAAACTGATTACACTCACTGAGCTCGTTTAGTTCACTATTATTTTTATGTTTTTAGACAAATTACTCAAAGTATGTGTACAGGTGTTTTAGTAATTAAGACTTTGCCTCAAAATTAGTTGTATCGTTGGGTGCTGCTGTGTTTGTGTTATTTTTGCTATGCATGTGATATGTTTTAAGTTATTTTAGAAAGAATTCAAAATTGTGATCTTATGAATATTAGTGGAATTGTAAATATCTTTTCTTGATGAACTACTAGTGTTTTGAGGAAAAGGTATTATTTTTGGCATCACTTAATTAGCTCTATATCTTGATAATCTCATATGCAGATAATCACAAACCTTTTTTGGCTTATAGTTTTTAAATCAAAATTTAAGAAATTTATGACCCGATAAACTTTATTCTCTAACTTGTTAGATAAATTACTTGGCTTCCTAAAGACTAACCTATATTGTTTCATTCTAATATGGTTTATTATAAGTAGTCTTATATTCCTTAGAGCATAATCTAGCTTTATTAACTAATCCTTCCTAAAATACCTAATCATCTTCTCTATAATAATTCTGATTTCTCTATTTGATACTTCTACTTTGACACTAGTTTGAGGGTAATAAGGAATCAATATATGCGTGACTCTATATTTATGTAATAATCTCTAAAATTCCACTTTACAAAAACGATTTCCCATATCACTAAAAATTAGTCTAGGTGTATTAGATCGAGTGAATATCTTCTTTAGGAATTTAAGTAGAACTTTAGAATCATTAGGTAAAGATGTTGTTTTTACCCATTTTGAAATATAATCTTCTACCACTAGGATGTACTTATTTTTGAAGGAACTCGTAAATGGACCCATGAAATCAATCCCTATCATATAATACACAAACTAGAATATTCATGATAGGCATTTAACGCTTCTGGGATATGTTACCTACTCTTCAACATTCAACACAAAATTTTACATACTAGTGAGTGTCTGTAAATATTCTTGAACAATAAAGACCTACTCTTAAAACCTTTGTTGTAGTCTTGTTATCTCCAATATGAGCTCCTGCTTCTCTTAGATGATAATGACATAGTGTTGACTCTATCTCCTCTTTTGATATGCATTGTCCTATTACTTAATTCATATAAATTTGAAACAAAAATGGATCTTCCAATGAGTTTTCTTTTTTTGCTAACATGAAATATATTTAAAGAGAATTCTTACTGTTAAATGTTTAGAATAGTCTAAAAACTAAGGGATCTGACTAAATACCATTGTGAAATATAGTTTTTCATTAAGGAAGTTATCATTGTTCAAGTTTGTATTTTCTAAACGAGATAGATGGTTTGTTGCTAAATTTTTGGTGTCTTTATTCCCCAATTACCAAATCAAATTTTTGCAACAACATAATCTTTTATGTTACTAAATAGTCTATTGCTTTTCTCTTATTTTAATCATATTAGGTAAGAGACTCATCTTTGATGGTGGGAATTATTTGGTTAAAACTTCTTTGCAAGACTTTCCTATATTATAACTAAGATTGATTGTAATGTCTTCAATCACTGCCTAATATAATTAGTTAATAAAAATGAAACAACCTCAACCTTATAGCACCTTTTGTGATGTTGAAAGTGTCTTAAAATCTCTCAAAATGTTATGACATATGAATTAAGATCATCATTTAATAATCCATTGATTAAGCGTATTATTGCAGCATCTCAATCATACTTAATCTCAAAATAGTAATTTTTTCCCAAAAGAGTGTTGGTAGATTTCATACTTACAACAAATTATTTTGTACATTCCATCATTTTTCTAAGTCGTTCTTCCATTATTTTAGGTTTTAAATCTTGTTTATCTTAGGTTTCTTATATAGTATATAGATTTTGATCCTCTTTAAGGAAACCAAAGTGTTACCTCCTTATCATAAACTAAGATCAAACATTAAATCAAAACAAACCAAGTATAAAGAAAAATAAAATCAAAATTTTGTAAAGAAAATGAAAATAATGAAAATAAACAAAAAATTAGAATAATGGTTTTAAATATCCAAAATATTAATTCCTTCTATGAAAACAATGCTAAAAACTTATTATAATATTTTCTTCTACTTTAAAGCTTTTTATGTTACTAATCTACTTTCCACAAACTAAGGCAAGTGGATCTATCATCAATAAATATTATAATGCTAAGTAGAGGTTGATCCTATAGGGAAGCTATATGGATCTTTAAAACTCTCCTATTATTATCTAATATAAAGAATTAAAGAAGATAATTGATTATAGGATTATTGGTAACAAAATAGAAAACAAAACAAAACCTAAACAAAGATATAGCCAAGAGAATAAAAAAGAAAGCAGGAAATCCAAATAGAGAAATAAATGATTATTAATGCATGGATAAGTACTTTTAATGTAACAGCCCAGACCACCCGCTTGCAGATATTGTCCGCTTTGAGCCTCGGCCTCTCGGGCCTCGCGCTCTCAC
>JANZXR010000172.1:19602271-19617877 GCA_027575705.1 Erythroxylum echinodendron | reverse complement strand
TCAATCCTCTTTTTATCATTCTATGAATGCTTATAAGACTAACCCTCAAGGACCCAAGAAAATTTGGGTACCTAAAAGGAAAACAATATCTATTGCAGATTTCCTTCCTTGGAAAAAGCAGCAAGAACTAGTGGTATTTAGACAGTGGATGCTCACCACACATGTCGGGAAGAAGGTCTATGTTCGCAGATCTTCAAGGTAAGAAGGGAAGATCAGTAACTTTTGGAGACAACCAGCAGGCAAAATTATAGGAATTGGTAAAATTGGTAAAGATTCCTTTGCATGCATTAATAATGTTCTGCTAGTTGAAGGTTTAAAACATAATCTGATTTGTGTAAGTCAATTATGTGAGTCTAGTTTTGAAGTATCCTTTAATCAAAATTCTTGTGTAGTCAAAAACAAGGACGGGTCTGTATTCTTTTCTACTAAAAGACGAAACAATCTTTGTAAGATTAATTTAGAAGATTTGCAAACTTAAAATCTTTCTTATTTTTATCAACAAATGAAGAAAAACTGATTTGGCATAAAAAGCTAGGTCATGTCATTTTCAAACATATTTCCAAGTTGATTAAACATGATTTGGTAAGAGGTTTACTCAAAATAAGATTTAATAAGGATTTCTTGTGAAAGTTGTCATAATGGAAAATAGGTTAAAACATCTTTTTTTCTAAAAATATTATAACTTCGTCTAAACCTTTAGAATTATTACATATAGATATATTTGGTCCAACTAGGACATTAACTCTTGGCGGAAAGAAGTATGGTCTTGTTATTGTTGATGATTTCACTAGATTTTGTTGGATATTATTCCTGTCACATAAAGATGATTCGTTTAGGTGTTTTAAAATTCTTTCCAAAAAATTACAAAATGAAAAAGGAATTTCTATTGCTGGAATTAGGAGTAATCACGGCGGTGAGTTTGAGAATGAAAAATTTAGAATATACTGTAAGGAGAATGGAATTTTCCACAATGTCTCTGCTCCTAGAACTCAACAACAAAATGGAGTTATAGAATGAAAGAACAAGATGATTCAGGAAATGGCAAGAACTATGCTATGACGATTCAGGAAATGGCAAGAGCCATGCTATGTGAAATGAATCTTCCTAAGTATTTTTGGGCAGAAGCTATGAATACAGCTTGCTATATTCAAAATAGAATACTTATGCGACCATTGTTGAATAAAACTCCATATGAGTTATGGAATGAAAGGAAGCCTAATATATCTTACTTTCATCCATTTGGTTGCAAGTGTACCATATTGAATACAAAAGAAAGTCTAGACAAATTCAATTCTAAGGTCTATTTAGGAATTTTTCTAGGATATTCTTTATCGTCTAAAGCTTATAGGGTTTATAATATTACTTCTAGATCTGTTGAAGAATCTATTTACGTTAAGTTTGATAATAGTTCTCAACCAGATAGAAGTAATGATACTAATAATGAAACCTTAGTAGTATCCTTGGGTGATAATGAACATATGTCACCATTAAATGTTCCTCCAGATAAAGTAGAAGATGTTCCTAAAAATTTTAGTCAGATAAAGGACTGAAAATATAAGTCTTCTCACCCAGAAAATTTAATTATAGGAGAAACTTCAGATGGTGTGAGAACTAGGTCTAAATTTAAAAGGGAAGCAAATGTAGCTTTTATTTCTAAAATAGAGCCTAAGAAAATTGATGAAGCTATTTAAGATGAAGCTTGGATTTTAGCCATGCAAGAAGAACTGAATCAATTTACTAGATGAAAAGTTTGGTCTTTAGTTCCCAGACCCCTTAAGAAATCTATAATAGGAACTAGATGGGTTTTTAAGAATAAGTTAGATGAGTTAGGTAGAGTAAGTAGTAATAAATCTAGGTTAGTAGCTCAAGGCTATAATCAACAAGAAGGAATAGACTATAATGAAACATATGCTCCTATAGTCAGATTAGAATTTATTAGGATTTTCTTGCATACACTGTTTTTCATGATATAAAGCTTTTTCAAATAGATGTGAAAAGTGACTTTTTGAATGGTTTTATAGATGAAGAGGTGTATGTAAAGCAACCTCTTAGTTTCGAAGTTCCTAAGAAACCAGATTATGTCTATAGACTTCATAAAGCTTTATACGGCCTGAAACAAGCTCCTCGAGCTTGGTATGATCATCTAAGTTCATTTCTGATTGAAAATGGTTTTAGTAGAGGACATGTAGACAAGACGGTGTTTAGAAAATGTATTGAGAATGATTTCATCATCGTACAGATATATATTCATGATATTATTTTTGGTGCAACTTCTAAAAAGCTATGTTCTAGTTTTGAGAAACTAATGAAAAGTGAATTTGAAATGAGCATGATGGGTGAATTAAAATTCTTTCTTAGATTACAAGTTATCGAATTTGAAGAAAGGATTTTTATTCATCAACAGAAATACATAAAAGAATTGTTGATTAAATATGGTATGGATAAGGTGAAACCTTTGTCAACTCCTATGTACCCCTCAAACCATTTAGCTAAGGATAAAGCAGGTAAGAAGGTTGATCAAACCCTTTTTAGAGGAATTATTAGTTCTTTGCTTTACCTTACAGCAAGTAGACCTGATATTTTGTTTAGTGTCTATTTGCATACTAGATTTCAAGCAGATCTTAGAGAATCTCATTATATTGCTGTTAAAAGGATTTTGAGATATCTATCAGGTTCTACTGATCTTTTCTTAATGTATGAGAAAGGTAAAGATTTCAGGTTAATTGGCTATTGCGATGCTGATTGCACTAGATACTGAATTGATAGGAAAAGTACAAATGGAGGCTGTCATTTTCTTGGCCATAATCTAGTTTCATGGTCTAGTAAGAGGCAAAGCTCAATTGCACTATCTACTGGAGAAGTTAAATAAATGTCTGCTGCAAGTTGTTGTTCACAAACATTATGGATTAAGTATCTGTTAGAAGATTATTCAGTAAAAGAAGAACAAATCCCAATCTTCTGTGACAACATAAGTCTATCAACCTATCAAAGAATCCAATACAACACTCAAGGGGAAGCATATTGAAGTTAGATATCATTTTCTACGAGACTATGTACAGAGAGGAATCGCCAATCTTCAATTTGTTGAAACAAGTCATCAATGGGCAGATATCTTTACTAAGCCTTTGAATGAAGAAAGATTTAAAGAAATCAGACGAAACTTGAATATGGTAGTCTTTAGAGACCAATCGTCTGACACGTCATGTCCCAAACGATTTTTACAAACGAAAGATAAAAAGTTTTAACTCTTCAAAAGCCAGTAATAACAAGTTACAGACGGTAATTATTTTTGGAGGGAAATATAAAGGAAATACTCTCAGACGGTTCAGAACTACACCTACTCTAGAAAACTCTTGAAATCCTCTGAAATTGATTTTTGCAGAATTCTCAAAAAAACTGTTCATTTCAAGACCTTTCAGTTACACTCTTATCTTCAGATTCTAATCTCTTTACCTTGAGAAGTTCCTACTATCTAAAGATCAAAATGGAGCAAGCAATGATTTATGGAAAGCATGTTGATTTTGAATCTTTAAAGGAGAATCAGATGGACATTGATCCTAAAGTTAGGGCAGCTAGATGGAAAAACTTCTTTCAGGTTCGTGAAATAGTTTATCTGAATAAAGTCTATAATTTCTGGAAGAATGCAAATGTGGTAGATGATGCAGTAATATCATTGGTGAATAGAATGTCAGTTATCGTCACACTGCAACTAATGTAGAAGGTTAGTGGATGTCTATATGTTGTAGAAGAGGTGTTTTACAACTCTATATGGATGATTCAAAATCATCTAGAGAAGGCACAGTAAATTGACAACTCTATGGGTATAGCGAACCGAAGGACAAGAAGTCGTCGAACCTTGTTCCAAAGGATAGGGTTCTACACAACGTATTATTTCACTACATTCTACCAAGAATAGGATTAAGGAACGTCATGACAACGATTGATAAGCAATGCCTGTTCTACCTACTCAACCATAAGGCTATCAATCTTCCACACCTGATTCTCAGGTACATGATGAAGATGAAGAAGGAATCTAATGCTTATCTATATGGCATGCTGCTGACAAGAATCTTTAGAGATTATGGAATTTTCCTGGACAGAGTAAACAGGGTGAAGATATACATTAAGAGTGTTATTAATGCAACAACCATTGGTAAAATGGGATTTAGTACAACTTCAACACCAAACGCAAGGATTGAGGGGGAGCATACATTCAGATGTAGCATGAGTGGGAATATTACTCCCAAAAAGAAAAAGAAACCTCATTCTTCTGAAAGAATAGCTATTAAGAAAAGAAGAAAACGTATAAAGTAGCAGCTGAAGCGAAGACAATAAGGCAAACATAAGAAAGCCAGGTGAGTCTATCTAGAAAACAAATGTCAGTAAAAAGAAAGGCAGAGGCACCTAACTTTGAGCAAGCCAAAAAATCAAAGATATCACCAAGAGTATTAACTCTACGACAAGAAGAATTGAAGAAAGGAAGTCGAATGACTAAAGATCGGTATACTATCTACCCAGCTACGAGTAGAACTTTGATCAAAATTGTACCTAACTTACAGGCAAGAGCTTCACAAATTGTATGCAATGTTGAAAAGGGGAAAAAGAAGATGTACCCTGATAGAACAATAGGTGAACTAACAGAAGAATAGATTCATGAAGCAGTGAGGAACATAGATGAAGCATGTCATGCAGTATAATCAAGAGGAGTCTATATTTCCTATCACATCTCAAAAGCATTAGGGAGTAATTGTGGACACTTCACCACATATGCTAGTTCTCAGGTAGTTGACAGGGTGACTGAAGGACAGTATAGATCTATAAAGGTTGGAGGTATGTTTGTCAACTTAGAGACTTTTGTGCACCTACTCATGCACTTTAGACCTTTAAGTTTCATACCCTCACTTAAAGATGTCCTTCACCTTCTTGGAAAAACCATTCCTAAACTACCTAGACCTGATGACCTTGATCTCCCAGAAGGAAAGCAATACTTCAAACATCCTACCCTAAAAATAATAGACCTAGATTTCTTACCCTCAGAAACAACTGTTGCTACAACCTTCTATCCATCAAGTCCAATTCAAAAGCTCAAAATTATTGGAATGGAAGAAGTCAGACATACTGAGCAGCGGAGTCAGGAAGCCTTAGTGGAGGAAATTGCAGAAATTCATACTAAAGTTGACAATCTACAAGACTCAATGGGTGATCTTCATCAGGAACTAACTTATGTACGAGTTACAATGGAAAAAGATCTCAAGTTGATCAGAATAGATATGCAACATATGTTTTCTGAAATAATGAAGTATCTGAGGTAACATTTTTTATTAATAACAAATAGGGGGAGAAGAGGAAGAAAAAAGGGAGACAGGGGGAGACAAGAAAAAGAAGAATAAAAGAGAAGAAAAGACAAAAGAAAAGAAGATAGAATGTATATATGTATTTTTTTGCTGTCTTCTTATTCTTTGTTTGTTGTTGTTGTCATATTCATTTGATTGTTTTCTTATTCATCAAATTGAATAAAATTTCATTCACTTTGATTTTCCTAAAATTATGATTATTTGTTATCATCAAAAAGGGAGAGATTGTTAAGTCAAAAGGACTTTACGATGATTGATTTTGATGACAATTAAATAATAATAACGCTAGAAATAAATGAACGTCTTTGACAAGTGTGTTAAGTGTGAAAACGCAAAGACTGTATAGACATAGATGCAGATGCAAATGTAGAGACTATATAGACGTAGACATAGACATAGACGTAAAAGTAACACAGACACAAAGAAGACATAGATGAAACCATGAAGATACACTAACACGTTAGATAGTTATTTAGTCAGAGTTTGTTACAGAACTCAACTAAATGATGGTTACCAAGAAGCGGTTATCAAGAATTAAGAAGTCATTATCAAGAACAAAGAAGCAGTTAGAGACGAAGGCTATAAATATTAGTCACAGTGGAAGATGCTAAAAGAAGTTAGGAAAACTGAGACAAGTTAGAAAGATAGATAATATGAGAGAAAATTCTAACTGTGCTTACTTAAAATAGAGCTAACATTACTGTAACAAAAGCTCACAATCTTTTTGTAGTGAGAGAAAGAAAAGGCTGATAGCCTGGAGAGGCTAAGATAGTGAAAGAATACTTTGTAAGAGACCTGAAGAGGCTTTGGAAGGGAAGAAAGAATACTTATAATCGTTTGAAGAATAGTGGAACACTCAGACGAACTCTGAGGATTAGACGTACCCCATGGTTTGGGGTGAACCAGTACAAAAATCGCATTGTCTATTCTCTACTCTTTACTTTAGTTTACTTTGTTGTTAAAACTCATAAAGAAGTAATTTGTGATTTAACTACGTAGTAAGTTGTGATATTCTTCTAATAAGAAAGAGAAGCTCTTTTCGAGATTTTATATTAAAAAAGTAGGATACACCATTCAACCCCCCTTCTTGTGTATCTAGTTTCTTGAATGTAAAGTCTTTACTAACGTGTGATTTACTTCAATTGGACGAACCCATAGAGAGAACACTATATGGTTTCATGTCATTAGTGATTTTCAATATGGTTTGACTTTAGTCCTGTGACCTGAAGTGATCATGGTTCCCTACATGAGGAATTCAGTGTTTTTACATTAGACTAAGTTATCTTCAATCGGATAACAAGTTGTCTTATGTTGGAAATTAAATGAATCATCCAGAGGGATGTTAATGACGTAGATAGGATTTGTACCTCTCTTAAATGAGAGAGATATCATTTGGGCCTCTTAAAAAGTATGACTGAAGAAATCCATGGCCGTGCTCAAATGTCAATGTCATTTGTTATAATCAGTCAACTTGGGAATCAAGAAACTATGATTAATAAAAGGTTCACATGTACCATGTCTTGTGATTAATCTTGATATCATGTTACAAAGGGACTGAGTTTGTAACCATAGTTACAGGTTAAATCGGATTACCAATCCTCATTTGATTTGGGTAGTCAGAATGTCTTGCTAGATACCGCTTATGACTTATGAACTTTGAAGTGTGATCAAGCCCATTGACAACATCAAATGAGCTTACAGGGTTACACACATAGAGTGATGTGATCTGGGCTTATTCTCTTGAACCTGATTTATTAGGCACTGAATAAATATATGTGGATGTATTTATTGTAGTAGATTGAATTAAGTTATTGGACCTTTATTATATGAGATATAATATGGGCCAAAACTTATTAGGTTTCCATAATCTTAATGGGTTTAGGATTATGATATTCTTATTCCTAATAGGAATATAGATTAGGGTTTCTTTATAAATAGAGAACTTAACTCTCATTAGATATGATACGTAAACCCTAGCCAACTAGACCTACCAATTCGTTCTTTTCGAGAGAAAAATTGTGAGGAGTTCTAAAGTGTTTTAGAATGTGCTAACACACATTAGCTGCTGTCCGGATCGTTCATCCTTGTGTGGTTACCAGTATAGGAGATTTGCATTTTGCATTGTCTACAAATCTAGAAAACAAATACTAACCGCATCAAAAGGTAATTTTCTACAGGTTATGAAATTTCGATTATACTTCTTGTTGTATAATATGGTCCATTCCGCTGCGTATTATGAATAACTAGGCTGTAGGCGATCCAACACTTTGTTCATCAAAGCATATGTGATTCCAGATTCATTTAATAATGTCATTATTGATAGTCAACTACTATCATGATATAAAACTCATCATTCCTAGGAAGTAAACTCCTGTATTTAAATGGAGATAAATAGCAACACTATAGTCTAAACCATAATCAAGTGACCAACTTGATTATTCAACTGTGAATCAATTAATTTAGATTCTAATAATATACATGTTTCCCATACTTCTCTATCTATATGTATATTACTTACAAAAGAATCTCTGTACCTTATGACTAGATATATAATGCTCATAAAAACCAAACTCTTTTGTTTTATTAATAATAAATATTTTCATTACAAAAGTAGCTGGAAGAAATTAAGTTATAAGTAAATACACTTACTTTCTAGGGCACTATATTTATGTAACTCCAGCAGGAATAGGTTTGTTCGAAATGACGTACCTATTCACCCTATGATGACCGTAGAATTTTTCACCACATTCTGATATAATACTAAAATGGACGTTTTCTAGTTTAGGCTATTCGGTACTATTTACAAATTAGATTATACTTTCATACGTGGTCTTTTTGATTTGCAAACACTAAAGTTTTAGATGGTCACGATGATTTTTATTTGGATGATTATCGGAAAACTCTAACTGGGGAAGAAAATTTTGACTTTAGGAATTACCAAATTCTTTAATTCATAGCGCTGAGCATTTATTTTTACGTAAATTTATAAGCTTAACTTTGTTCTATAAAATTGAAAGTTGCAAATGCTCGGATAAAGAACTTTTCTTTTTATAGTGCATGGATAGAAAAATTAAGTTCAAAACATCTTTTATAATTTTTTGATTAATAGTGAGTGTATTAAATAAAAAGAGTTCATATTTTGGGATGTCATGTTGTTACTGCTTTAACACAGTTTTATAACCTTGATATGGGGCAAGTGTGTGCAATGCCATACGATATGTTTGACATATCGTATTTGAGACGCTCTGAGAGTTTGGAGCTCTAGTATATGGAACTCTGAAATCCAAAGATGCGTATTATAGTGAGGAACAGAAGGTCACAAGTACAGCCGTTTCCTGACTCTCCACATCCCGAGTAGTTATAAAGCCAGAGGAAGAAGCAACGGAGGAGTAATCAAGTGCACTAGCTGAGGTCTACCTATTTCAAAAAATCCTCCACCAGATGGATGCTAATCAACAACAAATCACATCCCAAATCAGTGAGCTCGACACCCAAATGCGGCAAGTCCATAAGAAGCAGTGTAACTTGAAGAAGAGATTCCTCATTTTCTGTAGGAGGAGCAATTTTGAAGCTCCTTCACCAACACCTTCACCACCATCATCTCCATAAGCTTTTCTTACCCTTTTACTTTTAAATATTGTTATTTCTTTTGTTTGGTTTCATTTTCTTTTGTTGGTTTCATGTCATTTTCTTTTGTTTGTTTTGTTGTCATTTTTGTTTAGTTTGATGTTATTTGTTTGTTTCAATTTCTTTTGTTTGGTTTAATTTCTTTTGTTTGGATTGATGTCATTTTCCTTTATTTGATAGTTGACTTGTCATATTGAGGATAATGTGATATTTAAGTGTAGGGAGGCAATATTGACTTTCTCAATTGCATTGTTTGCATTTTGTTAAATAGGATGCATGTTTAGGCATATCATGTGCTTTGTGTCAGCGAAGGAACCACATTTTAAACATTCTAATGGATATTTCCATGAGATTCTATCATGCTAGTTTGAATTAGCTTGAATGCATGCTTAAACTTAGATTAGGCTACTTGAGTAGAAAGTGAACCATACATAGTAATAAAAAATAGTTAGTTACGTAAGCTTAGTCACAAATTGAAATTTGAGCAATGAGGTACTGTAAAGATTCATAATGAGTTTTCATTTGAGCTAACGTGAGGATTGAGCCTTATGACTCCATCTATAGTCATTCTATTTCTTTGTTGAGTGATACTCCTTAGCTTATTGACTTTAGAACTTGATTTGAATCAGTTTGAGTCTACTGGATGCATGCTTAATAGAGATGAATTAGGCCCTTTTGTGTTTAACCTTGGCTTAAATGACCTACCTTTTGTATTATCCTAACCTACCCTCGTTCAGCCTTAACCTTTTATTTCTTTAAAAAGCCTAAAATTTTAAAACCTTAAACCTTATTAACCTAGCCTTTCTTAAGCTTAGTAGAGTATTAAGTAACATATTAGTTGGGATCATTATGAAAATTTTACCAAGATGATTTCAGTATACTTTTACCTATGGATTACAGTGTATATAATGCTATTTTGATTCATAGTTCTTCCATGTATTTAGAAAAAATAAAGAAAAAAGCAAAGGAAAAGAAAAGAAAAAAGAAAAGGAAGAACAAATGAGTAGCATAAATAAGTACAAAATATTAGTTATATCTGTATATCTCAGAATTATATTTTATTATCCTGTTTTATCTGCTTTTAACTTTACGAATTCTTGTGCTTAACCCCTTTTTCCTCTTTACCCACCTTAACCCTTACCACATTACAACCCTAAACAAATCCTTTTGATCTATTTATGTAAGCAATCATTGCAGAGGAGAATTGGTGTATTAACATGCTTATGGTAGTGTAGTTTCCTATAGGATGTTTGAGCAAAACACTAACGATCAAACATTTGAGATAAATAAGTGAAAATTTTGAGAAAATTTCATTTTGCATCTTTAATTATCTTTAAGTGATGGAATTTGAGATTAATTAGAATTATTTGTCGTTGAGTATTGATTTTTCTATCTAAACTCACCTTCAGGTTTATTTATTCTTGAGATTAATAAAATTGATTTGATTGTGTTTTATTTTGATTTATTGTGATTCAATTTGATTCTTCATAACTAGGCAATAAACTGAAAGGGTAAGACGGTGAAAATCATCGATTTAGGTTAACGAGAGTTAGGTAAATTTATAGGTAGAGAATTAAATCAAACTGGTAGAGTCTTGCAACGATAGATCGAGTATAGATTTTTTGTAGGTTAGTAGACAACATTAGAACTACTTTAGGTTTTGGACAAATTGCAGATCGAGAGATTGCAAATTTCATAATTTGAATTAGGGATTATTAATTAAGGTTAAGAATTATAATTCAAGAGAGAGTAATTCACCCTAGGATCACCTAGGCCTATTAAATTGAAATTTTCATAATTGGTTAAATTTTCTTTAATTTCGAATAGATTCTCCCTTTTTCTCAATTGGTCGCTTCTAGGTTGCAATTTAGCTTATTTGTCTGAGTTTGCTTTTATTTGTTCTTTGGGTGTTTAATTTCTCGTATTTGATTCTTGATTGATTTAAATTTTTGCAGTAGTTCTTAAATTAGGTTTTACTAATTTAGCTGTCATTAGGTTTTAGGACTAGTTCTCTTCCTAATGGGATCGACACCTTAGGTACCACGCGAACGACCCATGTGCTTGCGAAATTTACCAAGGTTATAAATAGTAAAATTTAGCACGTGCATAACCTTGTGAACAAGTTTTTGGTGTCGTTTCCGAGGAAAGAAACTTAGTCCTATAGTTTAAGTCAATAGGATAGCTTTTAATTTTTGTTTTTCTTCATAGTTTTATGTAGGAATTGTGCTCTTGCATGAACACAAGAGCCGCGAGGGGTTCGAGACGCGAAATTGAGACTTTAGATTTAGACATAACATGTTTAGAATGAACCCTTAGGAAAGCTCGGCGAGAAGAAGAAGAAGATTTCGAGAAAGAACAAATGGACAAGGATTTCCAAACAAACATGGATCAAGAAGTCAACCCTGGTAGGTAACAGCAGAGGACCCTTACGGATTTTATAAGGCTAGGGTTCAATCCTGCGAACCAAGGAGTAGCTAGACTGCCTATTCAAGCAGTTTCTTTTGAAATCAAGCCAACCCTCCTGAATATGTTTCAATAGAACGTCCAATTCCATGGAATTGTAAATGAAGACCCGAATGCCCACATCTTGAGTTTTCTCAAGATTTGTGATACTTTTCGGTATCACCAGATGTTGGAAGATGTAGTGAGAATTAGACTATTTCCTTTTACACTTATAGATAGTGTGGAGGCTTGGTATCACTCACTAAGCTCCGCCAACATTACGACATAGGACTAGCTAGTGCATTCTTTTCTAGATAAGTGCTTCCTGCTACCAAAGAGCACCAAAATTATTAAGGAAATTACAAATTTTCAACAAGGTGATGGGGAGTCCATTTATGAAGTATAGGAGTGTTACAAGGATCTGCAGAGGAGATGCCCACACCATAATTTACCTAAGGAGTTTCTACTATAGACATTCTATAATAGATTAAACCCACAGACTAGAGGCACCATCGATGAGGTATCGAGAGGATCTTTAATGAGAAAGACGATTAATGAAGCTAAGGAATTAATAGAGGAGATGGCCAACAATAGCTACTGATGGGCTAGTGAATGTAGTAGGCAACCTACTAACTTTAGGGAGCAGAAGGAAGTTGCCACTATCGATCAGATGATGGAAATGCAACTAAGATCAAAAACTTGACGTGACAATTCAATAATATGAAGGCATCATCCTTGGCTACGGTAAAAGCTGCACAATTGAAGTGCGAGCTATATGGCCTATTTGATCATGATAAAGTGGACTGCTTTTTGATGAGAGAAGATAACCTAAAGCAAGTTCATTAAATGGGAGCCCAATTTGGACATGGAGGGGGTAATAATCCCTACTCTAACACATATAACCCTTGGTGGAAGAATCACCCAAATTTCTCCGAGTCTAATAACAACAATAAAAGGCAGCTCAAACCCCAAGGACAATCGAACTTCCAATAAAATAAAACAAGCTCGATGGACGCTAAATTGGATAAAATTCTAGATAAACTAGGTACTTTAGATGATGAACAGAATGGCTGGAAGATAAATTTGAGCAAGTCACTAAGCGACATGCATCTTCCATTCATAATTTAGAAGCCCAAGTTAGCCAGCTGACAAACACATTTCTGATACAGAAGTTTTGAAATGTTCTTAACACTTCAGGAAGAAATTTAAAGGAACAGCTAAAGGCTATCACACTTTGGAGTGGGAAGGAAACGGAACTGGCCATAATGACAAGAGAGGAGCCTACCAACCAATAGAGAAGAATCAATGAAAGGAGAAAGAAGTGGACATGAGCCAATACCCTTCATACGTTGCACCTCTACCATATCAGCCCAAGTTACCTTTTCCTCAGTGACTATAGAAGAAGTTAGATGAACAATTTACAAAGTTCGTTGAGAAGCTAAGGACACTATAGATAAATCTCTCATTTGTCGAGGCATTGGAACATATACCAAAATACGCTGAATTATTAAAGGATATATTATCTAAGAAGCATATCTGGGAAGCAAATTAGACGGTATCCCTAACTGGCACTTGCAGTTCAATAATCATCAATCAAATGCCTTCAAAATTGAAAGATTCAGGTAGTTTCTCCGTACCTTGTGTGGTTGGGGAATTGGAATTCACTAAGAGTTTGCGCAATATAGGAGCTAGCATCAATCTTATACCTTTGTCAATATTTAAGAAGTTGGGACTGGGAGTGGTCAAGTCTACCTCAATGTTAACTCAATTGGCAAACCAATCCATTAAAAGACCATTGGGAATAGTGGCAGATGTACTGATGCGAGTGGAAAAGTTCATTGTTCCAGTAGATTTTATAGTTCTGGATTTTAAAGAGGATAAGAGCTGCCCACTGATCTTGGGTTGACCTTTTATGAATACATGAAAGGCCATAATTGATGTTCGCAAAGGTAAATTGACACTTCGAATAGGAGAAGATCAGGTTGAATTTAATATGAATAAGGCCTTAAAGAATCCAGTAACGAGCAGTGCATACATGAAGGTAGAAATATTAGACCACCAACCGCAATAACAAATTGAGAGTTGCATTACAGAAGTAAAGTCTTTGGAAGCAGAGGATGATAATAAACACCAAAATGCTGACTTTACAGGAAATGAGGAGATAGAGGGAGCAAATGTTCCAGTGCATCAAGATAAATTAGTTCAGACAGAAGCACCCACTCCACCATCCTTAGATATGCCTCCGATACTAAAACTTAAACTATTACCTGCACACCTCAGGTATACCTTCCTTGGTAAAGGTAAAACCTTACTAATAATAATCTCCAATAGGTTGAGTGAAAAAAAGGAAAGTAAGGTAGTGGAGGTTGTCAAGAAATGGATGAAAGCTATTAGATGGCAGATTGCTGACATTCGAGGAATAAGTTTGAATGTTTGCATGTATTGAATAAATATAGAGGATAGTTGTAAAACGGTGCAGGAGCATCAACGAAGGTTAAATTCTAACATTAAGGGGGTAGTCAAGAAGGAAATCATTAAACTCCTCGATGCAGGGATAATTTATCCCATCTTTGATTATGAGTGGGTCAGTTCGGTGCAATGCATACCTAAAAAAGGAGGAATGACGGTGATAGAAAGAAAAAATGGAGAAGTAATCTTTACAAGAACAGTCACAGGATGGAGAGTATGTATAGATTATTGAAAGCTTAACTAAGTGACTAAGAAGGATTACTTCCTTCTCCCATTCATAGACTAGATGATAGAAAGGGTAGCTGGCCATTCATTCTGTTGCTTCTTAGACAAATATTCGGGCTACAATCAAATTTTTGTTTGCCTTGACGAACAGAAAAAAACCAAATTCACGTGCATTAATTGTACATTTGTATACAGATGGATGCCCTTCAGACTCTGTAATGCCCCAACCACATTTTAGAGATGCATGATGTCAATTTTCACATACATGATAGAAGATATAATAGAGTTATTCATGGATGACTTCTCAGTTTTTGGAGACTTGTTTGAATTGTGTTTAACTAATTTGGATAGAGTTCTTCAAATGTGTGAGGAATCAAATCTAGTATTGAATTAGGAGAAATGCCATTTTATGGTACAAGAAGGGATAGTGCTAGGCCATAAAGTCTCACATCAACGTTTCGAAGTCGACAGAGCAAAGATAGAGGTGATAGAGAAGCTTCCACTGCCAACTAATGTAAAAGGTGTGTAAGGATTCCTAGGTCTTGCTGGGTTCTATCATCACTTCATCAAGGATTTTTCATAGATTGCAAGACCTTTGACAAACCTCTTAGTCAAGGATGTACCATTCGTGTTTAATGATAAGTGTATATCTGCATTTAATACTATAAAGTAGGCATTAATTTCAGCACCAGTATTATCACTACCAGACTGGACGTTGCCATTTGAAGTAATGTGTGATGAAAGTGACTAGGCTATAGATTGCATTTTGGGTCAACACAAAGGCAAGAAGTTACATGCAATCTACTATGCGAGTAAGACTCTTGCAGGACCCCAACTGAATTACACCACGATAGAAAAAGAATTACTTACAGTAGTTTATATGTGTGATAAGTTTCGACAATACCTTTTGGGATCAAAGGTGATTGTCTTCACTAACCACGCAGCATTGAAATACCTTTTCAATAAGAAGGATATAAAACCCAAGTTTATTCTATGGGTGTTATTGTTGCAAGAATTCGATTTAGAAGTGAGAGAAAAAAGAGAGCTAAAAATATGGTTGCTGACCACTTATCCAGACTTGAGGGAGGCTAATGCTAGCCAAGTAATGATATTAATGAGAATTTCCTCCGTGGAACTCTAATGTTACTCGAGAGTTTGACTACACTGTGGTTTGCATATATCACCAATTATATGGCCAGTGGTAAACTTCTCTTAGATCTCTCTTATCAGCAATAGAAGAAGTTCTTGCATGATTGTAAGCACTATATATGGGACAAACCAACCCTATTTAGAGCTTGTGTAGATGGTTTAATGTAACGTTGCGTTCCGGATGAGGAAATGTTAGACATCCTTAAGCAATGTCATGAGTAGTAGCAATATCCTAGGCCAATGGATATTTGTGATTCATGTACTAACATTATGACTTGTTATTAATATATTATGAGGTATTCCTTTTATATATACATGCATGTCGTTTATGTAATGTGAT
>JANZXR010000172.1:19566837-19577153 GCA_027575705.1 Erythroxylum echinodendron | reverse complement strand
ACAAGAATGTATAGAGATTTGAAGGAGCATTTCTGGTGGAAAGGAATGAAGAAGGATATTGCAGAGTATACTAAGAGATGCTTAGTGTGTCAGCAAGTTAAGGCTGAGCACCAGGCACCTTCGGGCAAGCTTCAGCCCTTATATATTCCAGAATGGAAGTGGGAGAAGATTACAATGGATTCCTTGATAGGATTACCGAGAACTAGTAGGAAACAAGATGCAATATAGGTGATTGTGGATAGGCTGACCAAGTCAGCATATTTCTTGCCAATTAGGCAAACAGATTCTTTGAATGCTTTGGCCAAGAAATATGTGGATGAAATAATTAGGCTTCATGAGATTCCAAATTCGATAGTTTTAGATAAGGATCCCAAGTTCACCTCCAGATAGAGATGAAAACCCCTTATATTATCCACCAGTTCTTAATATACCATGTATAAACATCAAAAAATCTTTGGTAAATGTCCATGAAAAGAACCTTATCCTTCATATTAATGATGACCAACTGACATTAAACATGAATAATGAATTAAAGAATCTGAAGTATAGTAGCTCATTCAAGATAATTTATGTGTTTGAATCTTCTGAAGAACAAGAGGACGAAGAACAGAAGACAACAGACATCGATTTTGAAGAAGCTATGAAAGTCTCTGTTCATGAAGTGGAAGAAGTGGAGGAGACGATGGTGATTACCGAAGAAAGATAAAAACTCACCTTTTTACAAGAGAAACTGTTGGATTCGATGGAAGATTTAGAGAGTTTTGTTATTCCTTATTTCATTGACAGTTTTTTAGAAAAAAGGACATTACTGAGCTTAATTGGTTTTCTCAACTTTATTAATATTGTCCTTCTAATCATTTTGCAATTTGTAGCTTACTCGCAGGCTACAAAACTATGAGAAGGGTGGAAGCAAGCCACTAATAATTGATCCTGGCTGAGTTTTAAAGGATTAAGGTCAAGCTAATGACCATAAATTAGCGTTTAGTAGTAAGGTTTAAATTATTGCGTAGTTAGATTTATTTTAAATTTCAAAATAAGTTCTTAATAATTTGGAATGTTCTACAGTGCTAACTCTCTTACTCTTTTTTTGAAGCAAGTATAAGATAGGGTAGTAATCATGGGCATCAAGCACAAGTGATCTTCGCCTCCATCACCATCAGCACCTCAGTCAATATGATGGTTTTGTGTTATATTTTCTTTTCATTTTTGTTAGTATTTTCTTCTTATGTTTTTCATATATTGTTTTTCATATATTGTGTTTATTTCCCCTACGTGTGTTTGTGTACCCTTCTCACATAAAGGACAATGTGTTGTTTAAGTGTGGGGAGGGAAGAGTGTTTTTACCTTGAGTGTGAATTTTGCATTTTGTATGATAGTTTGTTGAGATTGCGTGAATTTTACCTTGAGTTTAAGCAAACGTTTAAGTTTGGGTTGTTTGTTTTTACCTTGAGCGTGAATTTTGCATTTTGTATGATAGTTTGTTTAGGTTGCATGAATTGAATTGTGTGAATGCATCAATGGCTAGAGCTTAACAGGATAGATTTAGCCTTAAACGTAGCCTTTTATTTTGTGAAGATTTATTAGCTTGTAAAATTAGTGACCTAAGTTACTTAAGGCTAAATATTATGGTTAATTAGGATACGATGTTAGTCCATCCACCCTAGAAATTTGCCATACTCATTTATAATTTTAGGCCAATCAAATAAGTGGCATTATTATTACATTTTCATGAGAATGATTAGCAAAAGCAATAAGGTAGGCAATTTTTAAAAAAAAAACAATTGTATAATTTTTAACTAAAATAACTATTCCGTTGGCCTTTTGGTTATGAATAGAGCTAGTAATCAGTTGAGAATGTGATGTAGTTAAGTAACCGAATCGAAACGCATCACAAATGTATACCTTCATGTAACAAGGCTATAATGACATTCCAACCAAGCAGTTTAATAACAACATGACTTAAGAGTAACCGGATCGACATTCATCACAAATGTTTGCCTCCGCATAAATGACTAGGTTCATGACCTTAAAGAAAATCAACAAAAAGAATGTTTGCAAACAAAAACCTACCAAACTTACTAGTAGCTTGATTTTTCATGAAAACCTACTGAGTAATAGCTGCACTTTTCTTTTAACTGAATGACTATCAATATGTGTGTGCAACTGATAGGGGTGAATAGACTTAACATTAAAATTTTGATTAGTTTGTATATTGAGTCTAAGGTGCTTAGACGCAGATTTCGTATATTATTAATTTGGAACAACTTGAATGATTGTGTTTCATTGCCTCATTTGTTGCATTATGTGTTTTGTGCTTTATATTGTTTGTTGTTCTGTTTGCTTGAGTATAAATAAACGTTTAAGTGTGGGGATGTTTGATAAGTGTAATTGCATCATGTTTTAGGGTATAGATTGATATGTGTTTAGCTATTAATTCAATCAATTAGCATGTGTTTAGGTTAGACTTTTGTTATTTTCTTAATTATTTATGTTTTAAGTGTTTTAGGGGTTAGTACAAGCTTTTAAGCTTAAATATTATGTTTATGAGGTACCTTGATGTGATTGCTAGTATTTCAAAGTTAATATCGAAGAACTGAGGAGTTTTGGAAGACATTCGGGCTGAAACAATAGCCCATGATCACGGCCTGATAATGCACGATCATGACAATAAGGCATGACAAAGGCCATGATCGTGGCCTGCATCGGGCAAATGCATAACCACTTCTAAACTTCGTGTTTTGAAGGATTTTTTGGACCTTTCAGACCCTGAAAAATCCTAGTTTAACCCTAAACATTAACGAACATAAATAGACCGACAAGAACAGAAAGAGGGAGCTTTTTGCATCATCCAAATTTTGAAACCCTAGAGAGCTTATCGAGAGATTTGAGGAAGGAGACGAAGGAAGAGAGACACAGAGAAGAAGCTTGACACGAAGTACTTCCTAAAATAGGTAGTTTCCTACCGTCGCTACCTCCATCATCATCCATTCCGAACTATTTTTGGTTTATTTCATTTTTATAATTGTATAGAATTTGAGATAGACATAGATGATAAGTTGTTAAATGTTGAGGATATTATCTAAACTCACCTTTGGGATTTGTCTTTGATATGAATGAAATTTGATTTATTGCAATTTTATTAAGTTATTCGTGATACAATTTCTGTTCTTAATAATTTAGTAACAAATTGAGAGGGTGAACTGAGTGAATATCATCAAATTAGGCTAACGAGAGTTAGGTAGTTAGATAAAGAATTGAATCAAACCGTTAAATTTATATAGCAAGAGATCGTGCATAGGTTTCGATAGGTTATTAGACAATTTCATAACTGAATTAGGTTTTAGGTAAATTGTGAATTGAGAGATTGCAATTCCATAATCTAATTAGGGATTATTAATTAGAGTTAAAGATTATAACTGTGGAGAAAGTAATCCACCCTAGGACCGTCTAGACCTGATAATTTGATAATTTTATAATCAATTAGATTTTCATTAAAATTGGATTAAAACCCCCTTTCTCTCAATTAGTAGTTCCTTGGCTAATTCTTGATTGGGTTGTGCAAATTGCTATCTTGTTTATAATTTATGAATTTAATTCTTGACATTGATTGCTTGAGTGATTAATTTTCTTGGGTTGTGCAAATTGCTATCTTGTTTATAATTTATGAATTTAATTCTTGACATTGATTGCTTGAGTGATTAATTTTCTGTGTTAGTTTGTTATTTTGATTTATTGCGAATTTAAGTCAAGCCTTAGATTTTAGGATTAAATTGCTCCTCCTTATGGGATCGATACCTTAGGTACTATGCAAATGACCCATGCGCTTGTGGTATTATCGAGGTTATAAATATTAAAACTTAGCATATGTAAACTATCGATCATGTATATGGGAGTACCCATCGATTTGGCATTCTCAAAATGATATTTCTTGATGAGTTCCTTTATGTATTTGTCTTGGCTAACGAATATTTCTTTTTTTGATTGTCTGATTTATATTTCGAGAAAGAATGATAATTCTCTAATCATACTCATTTCAAACTCCCCCTGCATTAATACTGAGAATGCTTCACAGAAGGATGGATTAGTCACACCAAATATTATGTCATCAACTTATATTAGCACTATGAGTAAACCATTCTCCTTTCTTTTAATAAATAAGGTTTTATTCCTCTTTCAAAGTTATTCTCAAGCAGAAAGTTACTTAACCTCTCATACCGTGCTCGAGGAGTCTGCTTTAAATCGTACAGAGCTTTGGTTAACTTCATCACATAATCCAAATGGTTTTCATCTTCAAAAGTTAGGGGTTGCTTAACAAATACTTATTCGTTAATGTAACCATTTAAGAATGCAATTTTAACATCCATTTGGAATAACTTGAAGTTTCTATAGCATGCAAAGGCAAGTAATCGATTCCAATCTAGCAACAGGTGCATAAGTTTCATCAAAATCAATACCTTCCTATTGATTGTAACCTTAAGCTATAAGTCTAGCTTTTTCTCTTACTATCTTACCATTTTCGTCAAGTTTGATTCGAAAACCCATCGAGTCCTAATGATTGACTTGTTTTAAGGACTAAGTACTAGATTCTAAACTTTGTTTTTGTCAAATTGATTCAAATCGTCTTTCATAGTTAAACCCAGTTTTCAACAATAAGGGCCTCTTTAATGGTCTTTGGTTCTATTTATGAAATGAGAGCAACAAAGTTGTTCTTGAACGATGATCTTATTCTTATACTTTCAGAGGGATCTCTAAGAATATATTGAAATGTATCAAGACCACTCTATTCTCCTAGTATTTTTCATTGTATAGGCTCCTGCTGAGATGAAGGAGCCTACTCTGTTCTAGCGTCAGAGGGGCCTTTTTGATTTTGTAATTCTGAAGGTATTATAGGTGTATTTTGATTCTCTGATGTATTTTTAGGAATCAAAGGATACTCCTTATCATCTGAGTTAGTTGTTATTGTCGAAGGTAGTGTTTCATCAAATACCACATATATCGATTCTTCTATCTTCTTTGTTCTTTTATTATATACTATGAACCATTTACTAGCAATACTATAGCCTAAGAAAATAGCTTCATCTGATATCACGTTGAACTATCCAAGGTTGTCTTTTTAATTGTTTAACACAAAATAATTGTACCAAAATGCTCAAAAGTAAGCAACATTTAGTTTTCTTCCCTTCCTCAACTCATAGGGGTCTTTTTCAGAATAGGTCTTATAAGACATCTACTAAGTACATAACATGTCGTGGATACTGCTTCTGGCCAGTATCCAAGAGGTATTCCACTTTCATACAACATAGTCCTAGTCATATCATCCAAAGTTCTGTTCTTTCTCTTTACAACTCCACGTACACAAGGTTAAGTGGTTAGTTAGTAGACATAACATTTTTAGGGGGAAAGTTGCTTCTGACTTGCTTACCTTTTAAACAAGCATCACAAACCTGATTACTCTTAAATTTCAAATTTGGCAATCCCCTTACTAACTCATTTTTAGACAATTTTGATAGAATGCTCATGCTAGTATGTCTGAATCTCCTGTGCCAGATGAATGAATCATTTTCTAGAAAGGCAAAACACTTAACACTTTGTAAGGACATATCTACCAATTAAGCACAATATATATTCTGATTTCTAAGACCAATAAATACAAAACTGATTTATATTCAATAGTTTATGTTTTAAACTATCAATAAAGAGAACGTTATCAATGGAGGCAGAGTTAGAATTACCAATTTTACAATTCCGGTGACCTTTGCTTTATTTTTTACTGCAAAGACAACATTGCCTCCGTCTTTTCTTTCAACATAGTTGAAGTGTGATATTTCACCTATCATGTGTCTCAAACAATCACTATCAACTATTCATTGATTCTCCTTTGTCTCCGTTTTGAAACATATCTACAGAAAGCATTATCTCATTTTAGGTACCCAAATTTTTCTGGGTCCTTTCAAGTTAGTAATTTGACCTTTCGATCTTCAAACATACATCTGAGATAATTTCTTTTTACGAAAATTACAAGAATGACTAATGAGACCATGTTTACCACAGTAATTGTACAAAACAGAGAAATGATAATTGTTATGATTTTTGTCACTTAGCAAGTTCCTTCTGTCTTGGCTATAGCTGTTGCTAGATTTAACAAGGAAGTTTTTGTATGGCTTGATATTGTTATTTTCATTATATTCTATTTTAGCCTTAAAATACATTTGCCACTACCAAACAATGCATGAAGATTCTTCCTTCCGTTAACGAAATTTTCCAAATCTTTTCCTAGAGATAAAATCTTTCCAACACTTTTCTCCTTTTCAAGTTCTAAGGCGGGAATTTTTTCTTCTGACTATCTTGCCTTATCATAATCATTTTTAGTAGCGTATTTTCCAACTTAGCTACTCTTTCTTCCAGAACTTCCTTTTCAGAAACTTTTTCTTCTACTTAAGTTCAAGAGACATATTCTTAGTCTCCAAAATAATTCTGATTCTAGTTGTGGAACCAGGTCAAATCCTTAGAGAACTAAATACTAGTTTATTAATTTCAAGTAATAAAATTAAAAAGGGGGTTTTGTTTAAGTAACTGATTAATTAAAATTAATAAGAAATCAAATTAAGTCAACTAAATATAGAAGTGAGAAAGTCAAGATTACCAAGCTCTGATCCAAGAGAAAGATCTCATCTAATTGTAACATTGATCATTGGTCTAAAAAGAATATTTTCACGATTAAAGCAGTTAGTCCAAAACATATTAGGATAGTCATAATAAGTATCAAATTTTCCTAAATTAATTGGTTTAAACCCAGCATCCAAACCAAAACTTTTCATCCATTGACTGGGTGTGATAACATTCTATATCAAATAAATGATAGCACTAAGCTTATTGAAAAAGACCAACCCTAAATTAAACAATCGAGATAGCTGCAATTATTCAATTTAGTTTTCTTATTTATCATAAGTTAAATATTGAAATTCATAAATAACCTATTTACTACTTGTACCAATCCTTCATGACAATTACGAATATTGAATTCTTCGATAGCGATAGAATAATCAATATTAAATTAAAATGTTAGATTAATCAAATATTAATCATTTATGAAATATAAGAACTCAAAGCAAGAAATACTTGAATTAGAACATGAATAAAAGTTAAGAACACAAAATCTCACAAGGTTATAACTAGAATATCAAATCCCCTTAAATTAGAACGATGAGTTTAGCCACACATGGCTTTTGCTTTAATAACAAAAATAGAAAAAAGATAAAGGATTACAAAAAACGTAAGAAGAGATAACCCATTTCTATTATGAGACATGTCCCTTTTATAGAGTTTTCTTATCTAATCCTAATCTAATTCTAACTTTCAAAGATTTCTATCTAAAACAAATTCAAATTCAAATTCCTACATGATAGGAATAAGAAGAATTTTTCCAGTTAAACTCCAACTCTTCAAGTGATCAGCCTTATTCATCACAACTATCTCTTCACTTCATCCAAAATTCATGATTATCATCAATAAAGTCTCAATTTAATGCAATCTCTACTTTTCATCTCCTAAAACAAAAAACATTAATTTTCATATTTAAGCACCAAAATAAATCGAAAACAAAGGAGACAATATCAAATAATATACTAAGATAAGATCTTATCAAATTCTCCCACGCCAGACTTTTACTTGTCCTCAAGCATACATCAATTCAATATGTTAATCATATTTATAATAACTTCTTATCTCCTTTCATGTTATTCAGAAATATTCAAAAGCTTATTCACATTTAAGGGCTAAGATACAATAACAATCGAGAGAATAAGCACTCATAGGAGACATTGTTAAAACATAGCATCTCATCAATTTCATCAAAATCAAATGAACAAGACTTGACACTCTCACAAGGATTTCACTCTATATGCCCAAAGTATTTAGGGTTCATTAAGCTCTTAAATCAAAATATAGCAAGTTATTTCGTAAGCTTGCTCAAGAATTATATCTCCACCATTAAACAAAATGAACTTAATGCATAAATCAAAGGGACTTTATAAGGGATAACGTGGCTTAGGTAAGGTATGACAAGAAGAAGATTTTGGCTAAATAAATTGAAGGGAATCATACAAACTTATTCACACAAGTTTCAACTTAAATCAAAATTCACTTGATTCAAAAATCATCTCTTTCAATCACTTTCTCTTTTCTTTTCTTTTCTTTTCTTTTCTTTTTCCCTTTTTTCTTTTTTCTTCTTATTTTATTATTTTATTTACTTTTTTCTTTTATTTTTTAAACAAAAATATCAAAGAGGAGATTTTTTTTGTTTATATATATATATAGATATATTATATACGTCTCCTCCATTCTATAAAAAATCAAAACAATGCAACTTGAATCATCTAATTTACTGTTAACGAAAATAGTCAAAATCCTACACAAATAAACTGATATAATTCTTGTAATTTAAGGGTTCAAAATCATTAAGGATATCAACAACAAAAAGGATAAATTTGGCTTGTAACAAGGTTATTATGTAAGAAAAGAAAGGGTAGGCTCAAATTGTTTTTCTAGGGATAAAAATTAAGGTAGGGTTGTTTAGGTCAAAATGGTTATCCTAAATGCCTCATCATCTTTACACAAATTCATCAAAATGTGGTCTCAACACGTATTCAAAAGCAAGTTCTAGCATAAACAAACTATATTTGATAACACACAACAAAAAGATATGTATGAGCATATATATGATGAATGCTCTTAAGCACAAAGCTCACGCAGGTATTAAAAATATATAAAGTCTTACATACTTTTCATTCGATAAGATGAATGAGATATTTGAAATAATTCAATGAAAACACTAATCATGCTTGTCTCTCTCATGCATTAGATCTGAAATCGAAAATGTATCATAACTTAATGATTATTTATAAACAATCAGAAAATTATGAAGCTATTATGAGGAAAAATTAATATGTGAATTAACATATCATGAGTCTAGGCACAAAATACAACGTTCATCATAATATAAACATTTTCTCCTTCATATCTAAATCATACATTGTCCCTAATATATGCATAAGATGCTTACAGTTCGAAAAACAATAATCCAACAAAATAAATAATAGAGGACTCCCTTAAATTGTGAGCATCTGAACGTTATCCACACATGCTTCTTTTTGGAGCTAATTTCAGAGTCTATAGCAGATTTTTCATTTGCTACGGTCTTGGTTTTAGCTTTAGAATGTCCCATAATATGTCCTTATCGACCGTGTGAATTTTCTACCTCTATCCTGTTGGCATGGTGTTATGCGTTGATGGAGTGGAGGGGGGAAGGGTTGGGGTTGGGGGTAGTTATGGAAGCAAAACACAGGTGTGCTTTGCATGGGTGGAGTGGTGTTGATGGAGTGAGGAGGCTGGGTCTGCGTTGTTGGGCGCTACTGCTGAATATATAGTAGAGCTACTAGTATGTTGGTGGTCTGTAAGGTGGATGCTGGGTTGCGTCACTGTGGTGTGGTCTGGATGTGTGCTGGTTGTGTGGGTGTTATGTGGCTTGGGTGGAGTTCCTGCAATGTTGGTTTGTTTTTGTTGGCTACTGATGCGTGCGTGGAATGCTAAGTTGTAGTGTGGGTGAGGAGAGAGGCAGCTAGTCTGCGTGAGATGTCGGCCCCCTGAAAATTTTTTTCCATTAACTTAAGCACAATAACTTATGGAATAAATGCATGAGAGGAAATTGAGGGTATTTTCGGTATATAGCTTAAGTACCAAGGGTAAAGTGGACTTTTGGGAAAGGCATGGTAGACATGTCTTATTAGCAGGTGGTAGAGTGAATGAAAGAAAAACAGAAGAAGAGAGGCTTCGGATGAGAGTGGAAAGAAGAGAGTGGTGACCTAAGTTGAAATTTCTGTAAAGCTTAAAGAGAGAATCCGAGTGCATGCAAAGAGGGAAAAAGAAAGAAAAAGGAAGGAACTTTCGTTGGAGTTAATAATCACATTACTTGGTAAAGAATCACAATAAGTTATTCTAGGATTGTGCATTATGGTTTAGCCGAATCTAGATATCTTGGTTAAATAGGAATTGTGTTCTTTTATGAAGGAAATCAAGGAGTGGTTCAAGAGAGGCAAGGAAATCAAGAGGAAAAGCATTCAGAAGTCTGATACAGAACCAAGCAAGGATCTTAAGGTGGGTTACAATTTTATAATGAAGAAATGAGCCATAAATGGTTTCCTTCAATGATTTCATTTTTCTGCATAAATGTGCATTTGCATCTTCTGTCTTGGTGTGGCATGAAGTGTTATTTGTTGTTGCATGTTTTGCATACAAAACTGTTTTCTGCAAAAGAAGTT
>JANZXR010000172.1:19545356-19560525 GCA_027575705.1 Erythroxylum echinodendron | reverse complement strand
GTGAAAATATGACCTGATTGGGACTTAGAGTCATTCTGGTTAGATTGAAAATTAGCATCTATATGTCCTCTCATTATGAGATCTCCATTTCCTTATATCAAGAATACATCCTTAGTCCTTCTCAAATACTTTAGCATATTCTTGACAGCCATTCAGTGACACTCACCAAAATCTAATTGATATTTTCTTGTAACACTTAGAGCATATGATATATCGGGTCTTGTATATAATATAGAATATATGATCAATCCTACTGTCGAAGAAACTCTATCTTGGACTGCTCATGTGAGTCCTTTTATCTTACGTATTGGGACATATAAATTTTGAGAGATTTATCCCATGAGTTATGGGATAAAACCCTCTCTTGGACTGCTTCATGCTAAATTTCTTTAGCACTTTATCAATGTATGTCAACTGTGAAAGACCTAGCAACTTCTTTGATCTATCTCTATAGATCTTTATTCCTAATATATAAGTTGCTTCTCCAAGGTTGTTTATGGAAAAATTCAAGGACAACCAATTTTTACTAATTGCAAACATGAGACATCATTTCCTATTAGTAATATGTTATCCACATATAATATAAGGAATATGATAGCACTCCCACTAACCTTCTTACATATATAACTTCATTAGGATTTTGTAAGAAACCAAACTCTTTTTTTGTCTCATTAAATCGAATGTTACAACTCCTAGATGCTTGCTTCAATCCATAAATAAATTTCTAAAGCTTGCACACCCTTTTTCCATCTTTAGATACAAAGCCTTCAAGTTGTATCATATACACATCCTTAACTAGGTTTCCATTTAGGAAAGTTGTCTTCATATCTATTTTCCATATTTCATAATCATAATGAGCAGCAATGGCTAGGAGTATTCTAATGGATTCGAGCATGGCTACAGGGCTAAATGTCTTGTCATAATCAAATCCTTGTCTTTGACGATAACCTTTAGTGACTATACCACTTTCTATGTAATCACATTACCATCCATGTCGATTTTCTTTTTGAAAATCCACTTGCACCCTATAGGTTTTAACCCTTCGAGTGGGTCAACCAAAAGTTCATACTTGGTTTTCATTCTTGGAATCCATTTTGAACTTCATGGCTAGAAACCATTTAAAAAATTTTGAAATCTTTAGAGCCTCTTCACAGGTTATAGGCTCATCGTTTTCTATGAGCAATACATAATTTTGTTCACTTTCAAGAAATCCATATGTCTCTGTAACATTGCGTATCCTACTTGACATATGAACATTTTGTGTGTTAAAAGGTTCAATTGTTGTCTCATCTCTGCGAACAACAATTATGGGTTTAGGAAGTTGTTTTACATCTGTTTGAGAAATCCATATCTCTCTATTACATTGTGTATCCTACTTGACATATGAACATTTTGTGTGTTAAAAGGTTCAACTATTGTCTCATCTCTGTGAATAACAATTTTGGGTTTAGGCAGTTGATCCACATCTGTTTGAGCATCATGAACTTCATCAAGTTCAACTTTGCTCCTACTGTCTTCTTTTAGAAGAAACTATTTCTCTAAAAAGATAGCATGCTTTGAGACAAACACCTTTTGCTTTAAAGCATTATAGAACTGATATCGAATTGTTTGCTTGGGATATGCTATAAATAAACATTTATCAAATTTTGTTTCAAGTTTTTCTGATTTAATCTGCTTCACGTAAGCCAAATAATTCTAAACTTTCATATAAGAAAGATAGGGATTTTTTTTAGTCCATATCTTATATAGAGTAACTTGAACTACCTTCAAAGGGACTCTGTTTGTCACATAAACAACAATTTTGAGTGCATAACCCCAAAAAGATTTCGGTAGAGGCTCATCATTGACCTTACCATATCCAACCAGGTTGGGTTTCTCCTTTCAGCCATATTATTATGTTACGGTGTGTAAGGTGGAGTCCACTGGGATAGTATCCGAGTATCTCTGAGATAAGTTAGAAGTTCCTTATTTAAGTATTCACCGCTTCAATCTGATCGAAGTGTCTTAATACTTCTACTGATTTGTTTCTCTATTTCATGTCTAAATTGTTTGAACATTTCAAATGCTTTAGACTTGTATCTTATTAGATACATATAATTATATGAATAATCATATATAAAGTTAACGAAGTACTTAAAACCATCTCTGACATGAACAAAAATTGGACCATATACATCATAATATATTAGGTCTAATAACCCATTCATTTGTTCCCCCTTTCCTTTAAAAAGTAATTTAGTCATCTTGCCTAACAAACAAGATTCATATATGTCATATGATTCATAATCAAATGACCCTAAGATATCATTCTTGTGTAGCTTAATCATGCGTGTCTCACTTATATGGCCAAGTTGACAATACCATAAGTAAGATGATTTTAAGTTATCTCATTTTTGTCCTTTATTGTCATTAATATTTAAAATTGGATTACACATATCTAATATGTAAATACCATTGCACAATGTAGCAGTACCATACAACATTTCATTTAATTTAATTGAACAACCATTGCTTAAGAAAGTTAATTGAAATCCTGCTTTATTGAGACATGAAACAAATACAATGTTTGTTGTCACAACAGGTACATAATAGCAATTTTCCAAAATTAGCTCTAGTCCACTAGGAAGATACAAAACATGTGTTCCTACAGCTAATGCAGTAACTCTTGCTCCATTTCCCAGATGTAGGTCTATCTCTCCCTTCTTGAGTGGTCTACTATCCCTGAGACCCTGCATATCAATACATATGTGTAAGTCACATTTGGTACCTAATACCTAAATGTTATAATCAAAAATAGTATTAACTTTAGTGATAAACAACATACCTGAAATAGACGATGGGGCATCTAATGCGTTCTTCTGCTTCAACAACTCTAGATAAGCTATACAGTTCCTCTTCCAATGTCCTTCCTTGTTGCAATGGATGCATATCCCCTTTGATGTTGTCTCCTTCGCCTTCTTCTTGGCTACACCTCCCACTAGCTTCTTAGACTTCTTCTTCTTCTTTATCTTCTTTATATGAGAACCAGAAGTAGAGTATGATAAGTGTAAATTGCATCGTGTTTTAGGGAATAGTTTGATATATGTTTAGCTATTAATTCAATCATTTAATATATTTTTAGGTTAGAATTATGTTAGTTTGTTAATTATTTATGTTTTAAGTGTTTTAGGGGTTAGTGCAAGCTTTTGACCTTAAATATTATGTTTAAGAGGTATCTTGATCTGTTTCCTAGTGTTTCAAGGTCAATATCAAATAATAAAGGTGTTTCGGAAGAACAAAACAATGGCCCACGATCGTGGCATGATAGTGCACGATCATGACTGAAAGGCCTGATATAGGCCACCATTGTGGCCTGCATTGAGCAAATGCATAACCACTTCGAAACTTCACATTTCAAGGGATTTTTTTGGACCTTACAGACCTCAAAAAACCCTATTTTAACCTTAAACACAAATGAACATAAATAGAACAACAAGAACAGCAAGAAGGAGCTTTTGCTCAGCCACCATGATGAAACCCTAAAGAAGAGAACTTTGAGAGATTGAGAAAGAGATGAAGGAAGAGAGAAGAGGAAGACAACACAGAGTCGACATGCTTCTCGAAATAAGAAACTTTCTGAAGTCACTTTCTCCCATCATCCATTCGAGTTCTATTTCCTATGTATTTTAGTTTTATTTGAATATATAATTGGGATATATAGTTTGATGATAGAATTGATATATAGTTTGATGATAGAATTGAATTGTGCTTAATGTCTTATACCCAACTTCGGAGTATTATTTTTGATTTAATGAAATATAATTATTTTATGTGTTTTTTGAATTAATTATGGTTTAATTATGCACTTCATATCTTAATAATAAACTAAGAGTTTGAATCGAGAAAAAATGATTAAACTGGGCTAATGAGAGTTAGGTAATTTAATAGATTTAGAATTAAATCAGGTTGGTAAATCTTATATAGAGAGATCACTTATAGGTTTCCAATTATTTATTAAAGAACTTAAGAACTAATTAGGTTTTAGATCGATTGTTAATTAAGAGATTAGAACTTCCCATAATCTGATTAGGGTTTATTTTAGGGTTCAATTATAACTTGAGAGAGAGTAATTGACCCTAGCATTATCTAAAACCATTAATTCGATAAATCATAATTGGTTAGGTTGGCATTAAAGACAGATAATTTTCCCTTTCTCTTTTTTTGGTTAACTCACTAAGTTGAATTCTAGGGTGTGTTATCATTGTTAAAAAAATCAATCAATTTTCAATAATTGTTATTCATTTTTAATTTGAAATTGCTAATCATTGTCGTGATTGTTTTCGTTAAATATTAATTGTCAATTATTGGTTTGTTATTTGATTTGGTTTTATTTGAGTTATTTAGTTCTCGTGTTTAAATTATTGTTTGTTAAATATCTGTTTAATAGTCTTCGATCTTAGATTCTAGGATAGGATTAACCATTCTCATAGGATCAATACCTTAGGTACTACGCAGAAGACCCAAACGCTTGTAGTACTATCAAGGTTATAAATATTAAAACTTATCATTTATAAACTTGCAATTAAGGTTTTTACACCATTGTTGGGGAGGCGATTAGTTTAGATCTTTAGTCTAAGGTCAGAATTTAGGGTATAAAGTAGAAACCCACCACGCCTTCTTAGAGTGAGAATGAGAAATCTGAAGAGTTGAATGCTAAGAAGAGATAAAAGAACGACTATGGAGGATGTATATTATAGGGAGCAAGGGACGTTTGTGGAATTCAATGAGTGTAGCACCCCACTCTGATAGGGCATATTCCTGAACCCACAAATAGTATTCGAGAATACACTCTACAAGGGTGGTGTGCTTTAACGCTCAGTCAAACCTAGTACAAATTTTTTTAAGCATCACACGCATATTATAGAAAACCAATAATCAATTTTTTGGCCTATTTCATTCGTAAAATTTTTCAATCACAAATGTTATAACCATTATACATATCATCAAAAATTTAGCAGTCACTTGGGCCTATTATAGATACAAATCACTTTTAGTCATAATGTCATTACATTATAGAATCATTCACATACACATTGCACAATACTTTTAAATACATACTTTAATACAAAACAATGAAAAATCTATGCAGACGTGAACTGATCCTAACCTTTATCTTTAATCTGAATGCAGTGGTTAGACTCCAATTTATCTAAATGGAGATCTCCTCTAAGCCTGAAAAGTCACTGTTACAATTTTAGTGCGTTTAGTAAACTCAGTAAGTTAACCATCCTAGATGGTTCACTCATATCATATAACACATCAATTCATATAATCACATAAATTCACATCATTTAATTTATCATCATGTAGCATCAATTAACAATTTATTCATTTATTTCACATTTCACATTTAAACAATTCAAATAGTGCATTTCAATCATTTAAACAAATATATCAATTATATATGTAATGCTCATAAGACTCACTTCGAATTGTTATTGTTGTGTCCGAGTGCCTGTAACTGTTCCGTATCCATTGTAGATACCGAGCTCATTAATAACTGTCCCTTATTCTTCGGGGATATAGGGTTCATTTTACATAGTGAGCTGGAGGCTCTTACCACATTATGAGCTTTAAGCTCTTTTTCACTTTCTAATCTTTAAGCTTTTTTTAGGTGGCTACTCCAATCACAACAACCTTTGTGCTGTTATGATTCATGCAATGAATGCATCACATGTATTCAGTCAATTAATTAGGCTTAATCTTACACTTTCACATTCTCATTCACATTTATCGTCGGACTTTGGTTCGACATTCAACATTTAAGTTAAGAATCACTTATTTAGTCAAATTTAGATTCAATGAGCACTTCCAATATGTTTAACATGCTTCAAACACCTCATACATTTAATGTCTATAATCAACTCATTCACAGTTATCATAATAACTCAATACAAAATTTAAAATAAACAATAATTTAATGTGAGATCATCTTAGGTTACTCCAGTATGCTTTAGATTAGTATTTGCTTCTATGATTCGAAAATGTTTAGATGCGGATGGTCTATCTTGTGTATTAACAGTATGCAATACACATATTGCACATACATTGTTAATTGCACAATCATAAAAACATTTAATTATACACATATGCACATGTGTAATGTATAATGCATGCTCAAATTGACTATTTCGGGTATGTTTCCTTAATCACGTTTCTTGATCATTCAGATCTTATCATTTGTATGTGTTTATCTTATTCTTAGGTTTACACCTCTAGAACACTTAGTTATTTTAATATCATAAATCAATCACTCGTCATTCCTTTTCTAGCATTATATGCTTTTATAATATCCAATTCTCATTCACTTTTACTTAATACATGTTCTCAACTATTTTGAATCACAGCTACAATTATATGAACATCTTCATTCCCAATATATTCATTCTTTTGACACTTCATTAAGTTATGACCTCAATTATCGCCTCACACATATCACATATTTAGTCATTTAATCCAAGCATCATTTTAGGTTCAATTCAAGCATCATTCAAGCCTAATTAAGTCCAAATGCATCATAGTTAAGTACCTTTCCCTTAATTGGTTCAACCATTACAAAATCAAAACATTACCATGAAAAAGCACTTCCCATGATCATGGTGGTCCTTGATACGATCGTGACAAAAACTAATCTCCCATTTTTCCTGCAATTTTTCAGTTTTTCTCATTACAGATTTTCAGGTCAGTTTTGTATAAACATTACAACCTAGAAAATGAGGTATTTAGGTAATACATTCTCCAAAAAATATGTTTCTCTATGTCTTAAGTTTCAATTTAACTAAATTTCATATAATTTGGTTCAGTATTCTGAAATTTATAACCAAAATACTATAGACAATTCTCACACTGCGATAGCACACAATTCTTAACGTCAAGACAAATTTCGAAACCCTTAGAGACTGAATTTGAATTCTATTCCTTCATGATATTTGTAGCCATATGTCTCCAATTTAATCTAAATTAAAAATAATCCCATTTTGATAACTACAGGTCAAGATATGGCCAAAGTACAAATGCAAGTTTTGTGAAAACATTCCATCTAATATATTCCAGCACACTTCATCATCATTTTCATCCTAGTTCATCTCTTTTTAAGAACATCATGTAAACATCCTTCTTAAGTAAAATTTTCATTTTCATTATTTGAAAATATGACTTAAATCTACTCAATTTCTCATCCAAGTTACAGCATATCCTTCATCACTATTTTATAATCATGCTAACTCTAACCCGCCATCAATATGTTTCATTTAACAAACCAAGAAGAACGATAACATAATACTTACTTGTAGGACTTCAAGATCTTCAAAAAGTAGGTTAACCTAGCTCTCCCACACCTTACGATCATCTCCTTTTTAAGGTAGATTAGGTTAGGCTTTCAATTATCAAGAAGGGGAAGACAACATCCCTGGGATGGCTAGTGAAAAAAAGATAACAAATCTCCACGTTGAGAAGGTGAGGATGAGTGAGTCAAAAATGAAGAGAAGAAATGAAGAAGATGAGCATGTAGCCAAATAAAAGTGAAAGAAAATAAAATTGATCTTTCAAGGAGTTAACTTTGTGGGTTAAGAATATAGAGGTTATAAAAAGAATGCTTGGTGAGTGTTTTGACACATTCTTAATATCCAAATAAATGCTAATGATTTCTTATTCGTGTTGTACCTTTTAGTAATCAGTTTATTCATCTTCCAATTTCTAATTCAATTGTCTCCCAATTTCCAATGGAACTTGTTATTAAATCCTCATACCACTTGTTAGTAATTTCTATTGTCATTTGATACTAAATTCTATTACCATTTATCACTTGTGTTGTCACTTGACATTTACCTAGTGCAAAATTACCTCAAAATTCCAGAAATCTCTCAATTTAATAGGTAAATTCCTATATCACCCATTGTCATTTATTAACCAAAATTTAAGATATAATAATCATAATTCACATCATAATCATATAAAAAATCATTTTTACCTAGAATTTGTCAAATGAGTGCGTGGACAATCATTATAATGTGCATAAAAATTCAAATTCATATGTGTGTTTGCTAATATTATACATAAGCATGAAATGCATTTTTCTAATCTCTCATTGTTATTTCTCATTTACAAAAAATCTAGGGTCCTCACCGTTAGTATGGAAACGAGATATTACAAGGAGCCCCAATTTGGTTGGGGAAATTATAATCCTTATATGAACTTGTACACTTTAGGGTGGAAGAACCACCCAAATTTCTATTGTTCCAACAATGTCAGTACTCACATGGGGCATCAAGACCTAGTTGAATTTCAAAAAGATGAATATAGTTCATAGGATTTTAAGCTAGATAAAATCATGAATTAGCTTACAGATATGGAAGAGAACCAGAAGAGATTGGAAGAGAAGTTTAAACATGATTATGCATCTTCTATTCACAATCTAGAGGTTTGAATAGGCTAACTTTCTGGAAAACTATATGCGCAGCATGAAAGTATATTCAGTAGAGCCATATCAGGCTATCATACTTAAGAAAAGGATAAAAACCCTTCATATTATCCACCCGTTCTTGATATGTCATGTATGAACATTAAAAAATCTTTTGTAAATTTATATGAAAAGAACCTTATCCTTTGGATTAATGATGACCATGTGACATTCAACATGAATGATGTATTAAAGAATCCAAATTATAATAGTAGTGCATTCAGGATAATTGATGTGTTCGAATCATCTGAAGAACAAAATGATAAAGAATAGATGACAACAGACATCGAGTTTGAAGAAGCTATGAAAGTCTTTTTTCGTGAAGCAAAAAAAGGAGATGATGGTGATTACCGAAGAAAGAGAGAAACTCACCTTCTTATAGGACAAACTGTTAGATTTCATGGAAGATTTAAGGAGTTTTGTTATTCCCCATTTCATTGATAGTTTGTTAGAAAAAAGGACATTACAAAGTTTCATTGGTTTTCTCAACTTTATTAATATTGAATTCTGATCATTTTGCAATTTGTAGCTTACTCACAGGCTACAAAACTGATATTGAATGAGAAGGGTGGAAGCAAGACACTCATAATTGATCCTGGCTAAGTTTTAAAGGGTTAAGGTCAAGTTAATGACCATAAATTAACACGTTTAGTAGTTAGGTTTAAATTATTGCGTAGTTAGATTTGTTTTAAATTTCACAATAAGTTCTTAATAATTTGGAATGTTTTGTAGTGCTAACTCTCTTACTCTTTTTTTAAGCAAGTATAAGATAGGGCAGTAATAATGGGCATCAAGCACAAGTGATCTATGCCTCCATCACCTTCTGCACCTCAATCAACATGATGATTCGTGATCTACCCTTTTCTTTTCATTTTTGTTAGTATTTTATTCTTATGTTTTTCATATATTTTATTTATTTCCCTCGAGTGTGTTTGTATACCCTTCTCACATTAAAGACAATGTGTCGTTTAAGTGTGGGAAGGGTTATGTGTTTTTACTTTAAGTGTGAATTTTATATTTTGTATGATAGTTTGATTAGGTTGCATGATATGAATTGTGTGAATGTGGCAATGGCTAGAGCTTAGTGGGATAGATTTATCCTTAAACATAGCTTTTAGGTTGTGAAGACTTATTAGCTTGTGAAATTAGTAACCTAAGTTACTTAGGCTAAATATGTTAGTTAATTAGGATATGATGTTAGTCCATTCACCCTAGGAACTTGCCATACTCATTTATAATTTTAGGCCAATCAAATAAGTGGCATTATTAGTACATTTTCATGAGAATGATTAGCTAATGCAATAAGGTAAGCAAAATTTTAAAAAAGGTTTATATAATTTTTAACTAAAATAACTATTCCACTAGCCTTTGGGTTATAAATAGAGTTAGTAGCCAGTTGAGAATGTGAGTAACCAAATCGACACGCATCACAAATGTATGCTTTCATGTAAAAAGGTTATAATGACATTCCAACCAAGCAGCTTAATGACAAAATAACTTAGTTTAGTAACCGAATTGAAATTCATAATAAATGCTTGCCTCCATGTAAAAGACTAAGTTCATGTCCTTAAAGAAAAATCAACAAAAAGAATGTTTTCGAATTAAAACCTATCAAACTTGTTAGTAGCTTAATTTTCCATGAAAACCTACTGAGGAATAACTGCACTTTTGCTTTAACTGAATGGTTATCAATGTGTGTGTGCCAATGATAGGGGTGAATAACCTTAAATTAAAATTTTGATTAGTTTTTATACTGAGTCCAAGGTGCTTACACGCAAATTTCACACGTTAATAATTTGAAACAACTTGAATGATTCACTTTAGAGTTAAAATATTTTGTGAAGTTGAAGTTATTGTCTCATTTGTTGCATTGTGCGTTTTGTGTTTTGTGCTTTATATTGTTTGTTGTTTTCTTTGCTTAAGGACAAGCAAACGTTTAAGTGTGGGGATGTTAATAAGTGTAAATTGCATCATGTTTTAGGGTATAGTTTGATATGAGTTTAGCTATTAATGTAATCATTTAGTATATGTTTAGGTTAGAATTGTGTCAGTTTGATATTTATTTGTATTTTAAGTGTTTGGGGGTTAGTACAAGCTTTTGAGCTTAAGTATTATGTTTATGAGCTACCTTGATATGCTTGCTAGTGTTTAAGTATCAATATCGAAGAATAGAGGAGTTTCGAAAGACATTCATGCTGAAACAACGACACAAAATTATAGCCTAAGAATGCACGATCGTAACAAAAAGGCTCGATATAGGCAACAATTGTGTCCTGTGTCGGGCAGATGCACAACCACTTTAAACTTCGTGTTTTGAGGGATTTTTTGGCCCTTTCGGCTGCCAAACCTAGTTTAACCCTAAGCACAAATGATCATAAATAGAACAACAAAAATAGAAAGAAGTAGCTTTTGACCAGCCACCATGACGAAACCCTAAAGGAGATAACTTTGAGAGATTGAGAAAGAAACGAAGGAAGAGAGAAGAGGAAGATGATGCAGCCTCGATGTGCTTTCCAAAATAAGAAGCTTTCCGAAGTTACGACCTCCTATCTTCCATTCGAATTATTTTTCTTATGTATTTCAGTTTTATTTGATTATAGAATTGGGATATATAGATGATAGAATTGAACTGTGATTGACGTTCTATACTCACCTTTGGAATATTATTTTTGATTTAATGAAATCTAATTGTTTTATGTGTTTATTGAATTAATTGTACTTAATTCTACACTTTATATCTCGATAATAAACTGATAAGGTGAATCGAGAAAAAATAATTAAATTGGGTTAACAAGAGTTAGGTAATTTAACAGATTTAGAATTAAATTAGGTTGGTAAATCTTATGTAGAGAGATCACATATAGGTTTTCAATTGTTTATTAGAGAACTTAAGAACCAATTAGGTTTTGGATCGGTTGTTGATTGAGAGATTATAACTTGCCATAATTTAATTATGGTTTATGTTTTAAGGTTCATTTATAACTTGAGAGAGAGTAATTGAGCCTAAGATCATCTTGAACCATTAATTTGATAAATCATAATCGGTTAGGTTGGCATTAAAGATAGATAATTTTCCCTTTCTCTCTTTTGGTTAACTCATTAGGTTGAATTTTAGGGTGTGCTATCATTGTTCAACAAATCAATCAATTTCTATTAATTTTTATTCACTTTTAATTTGAAATTGGTAATCGTTATCGTGATTGTTTTCGTTTAGTGTTAATTTTCAATTATTGTTTTGTTATTTGATTTGGTTTTATTTTAGTTATTTATTTCTCGTGTTTAAATTATTGTCTATTAATCCGAATTTAGATTATAGGATTAGATTAACCCTCCTTATGGGATCGATACCTTAGGTACTATACAAACGACCCTGTATGCTTACAGTATAATCGAGGTTAAAAATATTAAAACTTATCATTCATAAACCTGCGATTAGAGTCCACCAGCATCTTAGTCTTACTTTCTTTCTGGACAGTTTGCTCAGCTATTTTAAGCAGATTAATCAACTAAGGTATCGTTGTAGATATTTGGTTCATTCGATAGTTAAGCATGAATTGTGAATAACTTTCAGTCAAATCAGTCAGAATTAAGCCTATACTTAATTCATGATCCATTACGAAACCTAAACTGCTTAACCTCTCTATGTATCCATACATCTTCAGCGCATATTGCACTGAAGATGATCCCTCGACCATCTTAGATTAGAAAAGCAACCTCAAGGTCTTGAATCTTTTAGGCCGAGCTTGATCATTTAACAGTTTCCTTAGATGGTAGACTATGGTATGAGCATCCATAGTCTTATATTTCTTTTACAATTCTAGTGACATAGAGGCATGCATTATACAGGTAACCAGCTCATTATTATCTAGTAGCTTCTTGTCAGCTCTCTAATCCTCATCAGATGCATTGGTAGTAGGGGGATCAGGAAGTTGTTTATTTAGGACATATCCTACCCAATCCAAGAAGTTTGGTCCCATGAGTTTGTTAGAGTCTAATAGAGATCATAGGTTCACACTAGCTGAAAACATCATGGCGATTCAATAACCTAAAAGAATAAGAGAATGTTTTAGAATGTACACTATTGCATACCATAAGGACTTTAATCAAATTCATTATAGATCCCACTATTTTTATTCAAATCCATAGCCCTCACTCTGAATTCGAGAAAACTTATAATTTTCTTATATCCAACATCACTAAGGATGACCTTGGGTTTGACCAACAAGCTACCTTAGGTCAATCAGTAGGCATCATTCATACCAATTGCATTCAGTTATGCAACTATCGACTTATGCCATCAACTGTTGATTTAGAACTCTCATTAGGTTATCAACTCTTGATTTATATACATGCCATTTATATAATCCAACTTTGCCTCTATCCACGTTAACCTTAGGTTTGCCCAATAGCCTAACTCTAAAAGAACTCTAGTTCTTGTCATATCAATGGAAGACATAAGTCCTAAAATTTCAGTTGAGGGATTTATTCTTTGGTCTCATCAATACTTGGATGATTTTGTATATATATCACACACATATATATATTCAAATTATAGACAACTCAATTAAATTAAGCCTATGTCTATAACCACCCTTAAAATGCATCTAATGCATGTATCACATTAAGGAGGTTTAATTGAGGTTGTGACTTGGCTATACATCAAAAGTTCATGATTTGATTCAGCTCATGAATTGACATGCATCAAAAGTTCGTTATTCGATTCAACTATCGAACTAAATTAGGTACTAGAGTTAGTCTCGGCTAATTTAAATTATGGATGTGATTCGATTAGAAACCCTAAAATTCAATTATTTTGATGTCCAAATTAAATACTTTAATTCTAGTATATATGCCTTTTTTCAGTCACACTAGAAATGCTATGTTTAGATTAATTCTAAATTAATCCCTAGGGTTTCGAAAAATTTCCATACATCAATTAGTCATCTATAATATCCTTAGGTCATCCAAATTTATCTAAATAATTTTGGCACAAGCTAAAATTATCTTGACGGACAAAATCATCAAGATAAATAAGTTAACCTACTAGACACTAAAAAGGTCGATTTGATGTTCGGAAAATTTTCAGAACCTTAATTTCAAGCACATGCACTAATAATTGCACTACCATAAAAATAATACATTTCTTATCTCATAAAAACTTTATTAAGGTTTTATAACCGAAACACGTACACCATAAGTCTTTAATTAAGTCAACTCCATCAACCTTTAAAAAGTTGACCCATGTTGACTTTGACTTAATTTATTAATTAAATCAAATTCAATTAATTATGGAAAATTTCCAAAGTCTTACACACATTTTAAATGTTCCTAATAAAAAAAGCTAGAGACTAATTCTTAGGAATTATTTATTAATAAATAGGAATTAGCCAGCACATCACAAGTCTATGACACTTGTCATATTACTTCTAACACTAGTCATACTTTACATCATACATGCATAAGATAATCATTTTAACAACAAGTGTCATGCATCTAATACATGTGGAAACATCTCATCTTGAATGTGCATGCATAAAATTTATAAAAACAATTTTTATAAAAATTAATATAAAATTTACAAGCATGCATATTCATCAGATTTCTAGAATTTTCCAGAACTTCATACATGTCTCAGGCTAAAACCAAATTCGTAATAAAATAGAAAATGACATTCACTTGCATTTTTCTTTTACAAAGCATAACATAATAGCTTATAAACATTTTTGTGAAAGAAAAGTTTAAAAAATCTAGAATTATCACGAAAATTTTAAAATTAGTACATGCATTCATTTTTCTAGATATTCCCAGAAACTGACATATGAACATATTGGATATTAATTGGAAATAAAATAGAAAATGACATTCAATGACAATTTCCTTTGATAGAAACATAACATAACATCTTATAAACATTTTTGTGAAAGAAAATTATAAAAAAAAATTCTAATATTTACACGAATTATTCCAAATCAACATGCATGTTAGTTACAACCCAGCAAACACTTTGCACATGTTCAATACATCATCTATTACATGTAATGGTTGCTCTGATACAACTGTTGGGTTTGCCATGTGTACATGCATCACATGTATGAGAATGCAATAGAAATGTCACAATTTATGACCTCGAAAAGCTAGAATCATGCCTGCATGTGATGTATAGACATATAATAAGAACATGAAATTTAGAACTTTTTACCTTTTGATTTGAGCACCAAACTAGATGAGTTCAAGTAGATGCTCAAAATGAAAAGAAAGATCAAGACTTTTGTTTCATACACTTCGAGTCATGTTACAATTGCATAAATTATTTGAACAAGACTCAAGACACTTCTCTCTCACTCTAGAACTCTTATAGAGCCCTTAACCTCTCATTTAAGTGTGTAAAAACTAGTTAGACTCTCTTGTACAAAAGTGAAGAACTCAATTATGTACCCAAGTTATATGTTTTCTCACGATCGTGGCCTATGAGCCATAAGTCATGATTGTGACCTACTTAAAACCAGTCATACTGTAACACCCCCTCACCCTAGGGTACGCACCGGTACGCTCGTGGGTCATTCTGGTACATATCCTATGGTAAGGGAGCGCTACATACGATCACTACAGTACTCCACATGGCATCATACGAATTTGAATAATTAAACCAGTAATTATAAATCACAAGATTTT
>JANZXR010000172.1:19515589-19533371 GCA_027575705.1 Erythroxylum echinodendron | reverse complement strand
CAGTTGACTCGGGCCTCCATAAAAGGCACGCCTTCTCTAAAACTATGGAAGAACATGTTGTCACTTGTCCTTCCAGAGAATGGATAGTAAATACTTAAGCTCTCTGAGAGAGACTTTTTTAGGCGGTCTGGGATCTGGATGGTGTTAGTAGAGGACACGACCTGGGTCATGGAATAGAAAAAGATAAACGGCGAATAAGTGGTGGGAGTGAGCTGATCAAAATATGAGATTTTGTGTGGTTTCCCATGCTCATCAGATGCAAGTGAAGAAGGCCTTATGAGTTGTCTCGACACTATACGTACTTCCATTAAAAGGCTTGGATGTTGCTTCAAGTATTCGCAAATCATATATATATATAGTTGGAGAAATTTCAAGTGTGGTATACAAATTGCTAATGTGCTTAATGGTTCAATGGTTGGCAGAAAAGAAGAAGGAAGGCTGGGAGTTGCATTAAATACGACATGCAATTAAAGCTTTTGAGATCTGAGCCTCAATTCCCTCGCATCACATGGCCTTTGTCAGCTTGGAATATGAACTTAAATAAATGTCAAGAGCTTGGAATAGTCGAGTCGACAATTATTTCTATGGGAACTGTTTCCTTAGATGCTTTTGTAAATATGCTTTTTATGTTAAAATCGATAAAGGTAATATGTTGTTCGTTTGTATCTATGTGGATATTCTTATCTTGATTGGCAAAAATCCAAAGAAGTTTGGAAGACTTGGCAAACATCAATTTCTGGCAGGCTACTTGTAGCAGGGAGTTCTCTCTTGGGTTTTTAGTTAGATAATGGGACTGAGAGATTCTATTTATCCTTGTATTAAACAGATAGGATCGACAATAGTAAAAAAACTTAGTTTTGGTTTAATAATTGGCTTTATTTTGGCCTACTTATCCTCAATCAAGAGATATTGCATTTGAGGAATAGAATTCCTTTAAGTCCTAAATTTTCCACCTTGATCAGAAATGGTATATGGAGTGGGAATTTCAAAGGATTCGGCTCTCTTATGAATCTTTTCCCTCAACTTAGTGATGTGGAGAATGAAGGCTAGGGAACTGGACTGGAATCTAATCATAGTTGTGGCAGAATAATTATAAAACTTTTTCATAATTTTTTATTTCCCGAAAACTAAGATCTCTTTAATTCTATAAAAATGATTGACACGTAAATCTTAACAAATCATAAGTTGTAATGTGTACCTTATTCTAAAGTTTGATCTTGTTCTTATCATATCCCTGGAATCGTTTCCAAAACTGATCCATCCCAACCACCGTAGTCACATAAATGTTCGACCTATAACGGTATTTGTAGAATAGGTTGAGAGAACTCTGTAACTCTTACAGAGAGGCTTAAGTAAAAAGAGTTAACTCCATAAAACTTGGGCCCATTTATAATAAACTTTAGACATTTTAGTCGGTCTATGGAGACATCATCTAAAGTTCACTTAAGGAAAAGTAAGAGGATTCTTCGGCATCTCAAATATACAATTGACCATGGCATGTTTTTCACATCTTTCAAAAACTTTAATTTAATCATTTTTTTTTTGTTAGTGATTTTGTTGAAGATTTTGATGATAGAGATTTTGTTGAAGATTTTGATGATAGAAAAAGTACTTGTGGATTTGTTTTCTTTTGGGAACTAATGCAATCTAATGGTATTCAAGGAATCAACCTATAGTCACATTCTCTGCATGTGAATCTGGCTATGTCATAGCTACTTTTTGTACCTACCATGCTATTTGATTGAGAAGTTTGTTGAAATAGCCTCAATTAAAGTAAATTGCAATCATGATTGATGATAAACTTGCTCAAGCCTTAGCAAACAATTCAGTGTTTTAAGATAGGAGTAAGTATATTGACACATAGTTTTATTTTTTTCGAGAATGCATTACTAAAGAGGATACTAACTTGGAGTTTGTGATGTCCTTTGATCATATTGCTAACATTTTTACTAAGCCCCTTAAGTATGAATTTTTTTAAAATCATTTATGAAAAATACTTAGAGTTATCCAAAAATCAAATTTAGCAAAGGTTGTAGAAAAAAACTTGTTTTTGAGAAGATTTGTTTCAAATTTGAATGAGAAGTTTAATAGTCAATCTTAATCAATTCAGGTGATTTAAGATCCTTTTTAAAGCTTTATGCGTCCAGATATAAATGAATCTAAATTTGAGTTATTTGAAGTTAGTAAAAGGACTTATGGTAAAATTAAAAAAATTATCAAATTTTCAATTATGCAATTCTTATTATGTCTTTAAAAGTGTTTCTCTTTTTATATTCTAAAATTTATTTTATATTTAGCTAGTATAATTCCATTAACACTGTAAATTGCAAGTGACATTTCATTTTATATAAGAAGAGAGAAAAGAATAAAAAGTTTATTTTAACAATTTTCTTGTTTTATTATTTGTAGAAGTGTGAATGTGTCAGTAGTTATACACATCGATCTTATTTTTCCAACTTTTTGTTATGTCAAAAATAATAAATATCACTCAATATTTATCAACGATTAAAAAACTCAACTAGTTGGTTTTTTTAACTGTAAAAACCTTGAACATCTAACCTTTCAGTTCAATTTTCAACTTACTGCTTAGATTTGTTTTAATAACTCTTATTGTTAAAAACTTATTAATTTATTATTTAATAGGTCAATTTTTATTAATTAATATGTTCTTATAAACTAAAATAAATTAATTAATTTTCATTTAATAATCTCTTTTTTAATTAAACTTCAATTTTTTCGATAGGCACGGACAATCTCTTTCAACTATATTTCAAATTCTTTAATTTTTTTCAGTCTTTAGTAAGTTTTATGATGATCTAATACTAGTTGGATCTTTTACATCTTAAACCTCTTATCTTATCGGTTTAACTTTCAGTAAGCTTTTAAAACATTGGTATTTATGCAAGCTAACAGATAATAAAAGATAAAAAATAATTATATCACTACTGCCACTAACAAACAAACATCCTTTTAAGTAATAGTGTTTAGGACTGATACTTCAGTCAACTTCATCTACTTAGATAATGATGTTTGACCAGTTATTTTTCGATAACAAATTTGGTAACAATTAAAATAAAACATAATTATGGGTCTTTGACATCTTATTTATATGACATTTAAAATTTGATCATTACTTGATTTATTTGGTGTATAATAAATATAATTAAAATTTTTAATTAGTAAATATAATTAAGGGTCTTTGGCATCTTATTGATATGACTTTTAAAATTTTATCACTGTTTGGTTTATTCGGTATATAATAAACATAATTAAAAAGTTTAACATTTTTCAAGACAAACTAGTAATTATTAAGGTATGAATTTGGCAGTGCACATGACCTCTCACTATAAAGATTGAGAGGAGAAAATGTATAGAAAGATTTTTGCCCTGTTGCTACGTTTACTCAATTGTAAAATGTAGCAAAATAGTGCAAATAATATGTCCACATTGGTACAAGTAAACCAAAATGGACATGTAAACTTGGTCTTACAAGAAAAGCTAAGCCAACAAGTAGTTAGTTACTTGTGGCAATATTTAACTCTCTTTTTACCATCATAAGTTACTGAAGAGAGCAAGAATTTTTGCCACTTCTCTCTCACACACATTTCACACTCTTAAACATTGAGTTCTTCTTCTCATTTTTTATCTCTTAGAACCAATATCCACTAGGCTTGGGATTTGGTCTGTGAATTAGTGTAAGTAACTCTAGTAGTTGCTCACAGCATAGAGAAAGGGCAAATTCGAGCTACATTGGAGCCATTGGAGCACAAGGTAGATATGTAAAGCAAGAACAAGGTCTTAGTACACCTTTCATTGGTATCAGAGTATGTATAGCTTGTTTTCGTCCTTGAAATTTTGCCAAATAAGAATAATATGCCACATATGCTGAAATTTGTTCATGAATATGTAACGTTGTCATCAATGGCAAATTTTCGTGTTCTTCATTTTAGCTTAAAATTTTGGCATGGATATGTTCCTTATAACGTCAAAAACTTATTCCTAAAACTTATTAAAAAATGGATCTAAATTGAGTGAGATATTGAATTTTCGGTTCATGCATATGTTTCCTGAAAGTTTAGGTCCATTTTTCAACCTGTTATAGTATTGTTCTCTATAAGATATGTATATTAATGTGTTACTTGTCACATTATCTTTCCAACTATATATTATATACTAAAAATCGGATTAAAGTGAGTGAGAAACGATAGCTCAAAGTGGGCATCATGGTCATGAAAGGCTGGAATTTCTAGAAAATCTTAGTATGAATGTGTTTTTCGAAAGTTCAGGCCCATTTTTCAACCTGTTACATAGTTTTCTACATAATATATGTATATGGATATGATCCTTGCCACATTATCTTTCAAACAGTATATAATATGCTAAAATCGGAGTTAAAATGAGTGAGAAATGATAGCTCGATGTGCGCATTGTGGGCATGAAAGGATGAAATTTCTAGAAAATCTAGGTTCAGTATGAATGCGTTCATCTGCGGTTCCACGCGCCCTCCATAGGAGGTGCACTTCACTGACAGTATAATCCCATATTTGACCCCACCAACGTTGTCCACATGTACTAGTGAGTCCAGAACCATGTCGAACAGGGCCTAAACCACGCGCCACACCTGAGAGTGGGCGTGTGATGCAACAGCTGCTACAGTCACACAACCGCTTCTCACACCTGCCCTGGCAGCACGTAGGTCATGTGGAGCCAACCTAGATGGTCGTTTCGGCCTAAAATTTGTCCAGAGATTCCTTTTGTCGTGATCTTTAGATCTGTATGATAAAAATTACTTTTTACCCCTTTGTGATTTATTAAAATTTTTCAAATTTTGAGTTATTTGTTAGCCTAATTTGAAATTTTACTTAATTACATAAGTGAAATAATTTTTGGGCTATTAACTTAGGTTTTCGTGCTTGATAATTGTGTCTTATATTCATGAATTTATGTTGCATTTCATATATGTTATGAGTTGCATTTTATTATTAATTTCATTTATATGTTAAATGATTATTATTTATGTTAGTAATAAATTGGTTAATTATTTGTCTATCTAACTAATTGTTAATTAATGCTAATGGGAATAACTTAAAAGAATGCTAAAGCCAAAGGCCTTATAACTAGGTGGTATATTGGTCCATCTTCTTTCAACATACTTTTTAGTTTAAGGAATGAAGGTGCATTGATATTTTGAATTAGTGACTGTGTTGTATAATGTAAGGTTTCCAAAATAATAGGTCTACTTTGAAAGAAGAGATAGGTAGTGAGTGGTTCGACTTCAGGAAAGATATTTCCTTGAATTGGGTGGCTTAGCCAGAAGACACCCGGCCCGTGTATCATTACTTGCATCACAGTATACTAATAATTGATTCAAAAAAGAATAATTATATAATGCTAGTAAATTTTTACATAAATCTTTCAATAATTGAATAGCTTTCGTATCATTGTTAATTAGTCCATGACCATTGTTGTTTTGGACTACATTTAATTTGTAATATTTTTCATTCCTTTGCTAATTCTTTTAAAAATCCTTGATTGGAGATATAATTTAACAATCCCAAGAATTTTTGTTATCTATATCTAATATATTTTTCTTGGCTAATTTCTTCTGTCATTTGAATGATAGGTTCTTTGGTGCTCAGCTAAGGTTCTATACAGGACTTGTAATTCTTTCTAACAGCTGAATAGTTAATTGAAGTTGATTTATTTCTTTGGTTACAATGCCTACTTCTTGTTGTAAATCAATCAACTCTGCTTCCTTTTTACTTAATAGTATCCATTTTCTATAACCTATCAAATTGGCTATGCTTTAACAAAGAGTTTTTATTTCACATACTGTGAGTTTTCTCTCTGGGCATAATTATAGATTTAGTTATACTCATAGAGTATTTTTAATTTGTTCCTTTAATTCTAATAATTTATGTTAATTATTTCTAATTCTTGACTAATTTATATTTATGGGTTTTCTGACTCAATTTGTGAATCATTCATTTTTATTGATTGTTCTACTTTAATTCCAGGTTCAGTAAATCTAATAGGTTTTTCTAATCGTACTGAATGAGAGCGAAATAATGGAATAATATAAAAACCAATTATAATCAAGGTTGTTTAATTATATGGCAGTGAGATTTAGCTCAATATAATTTTAAAATTCTTTATATTACCTCTCCTGTAATATTTATATTTTTTATTTACAGTTAATTAAATGAAAATAAAAATATTTAAAAATTAGAAACATTTTTATATAAAAATAAAATGTCATTAAGTTTTAATTACAAACATTAAAAAAAAAACTTATGTACAAACTAAGCCTCGTGCTCATCGTCACTATTACTTACATAGTTTGAGCCAATTATTTGTTTGTTCATCTTTTCAAACTTGGCCAACTTTCGTTGAGTACAGTTTAACTTTTCCTCATTACATTATAACTTTTCTTCATTACATTGTAACTGAGCCTTAAGTGTTCAGATTTTATCTTGAAGTGTCGTTGCATATGGTGATCATGACAATGATGAACCAATTGGCTTAGAGCCATACCCAAGATCTTTGATGTACCTTGATCTTGTACCAAGGAGATTGTTACAAATCTCTTCCACGTTTGGCTCATTTCTATCAATTAATGATCTTTGCAACAACTCCTGCATCTTATTCTAAAATTTAAAATACAAAATAAATATTTAATTTAAATATTTTTAGTTAGTACTATATCAATAAATAAACTTAAAAATTAAATAAAATTTTATACTTATATAATTATTCTGCGCTACTTCAGATGTTTAGTCTTCACCTTCCTTGTAGTATCTAAGTTTATAGAGTGTGATCCTATCACATTCTTCTCTATGTAGGTCCTTCTGACTTTATTTTATGAAAAAAAGAATTGAAACACAATAAAGGGTTTGGTAACGCCTACCTTCAACTCGAGTTTTGGGTAGCAAAGTGGTATCAGAACTTAGTTGCCTTCCACGTCATCAAGAGTTCGAATCCCAGCATAAACGAATTGGGAACGCTTATGAGTATGGGCTCACTTGCAAGGCGTGGAGGGGTACTATAAAGGGTTTGGTAATGCCTTACCTTCAACTCGAGTTTTGGGTAGCAAAGGTCCAAATTGGAATTAGCAACGGTCAATATCTACCCATTAATGAGCTTCCTTAATATGAAGTTACCTGGGATCTAATTAACCAATTCAATCTACATTGCCTTGAAGGATTATATCAACAATGTCTCAAAATTACTCTTGAATCATTACTCAAGTTAAATTATCGTTGACCAAATATGCTAATGACTTCTGCATACAAGCAACCTATTACGACCAAAGCTCTTCAAATTATTAAACATCTTGAAGGACAATTCTCGACAAATTCTGGTATTTTTATGGATTTATCTCTATAAAAGGCTCAAGTATCACCCAAGTCATTCATGTCCTTACTGCCCCGCTATATCTCAAGACAACAATAGCTCCACAAATGAAACAATTATTGAAGACTAAGTCAACAGCAGATACATCAGCTCCTCCCACCGACAATCGAAGGTAAATAAAAGACAGAAGTGGAATGTTTTACTTTTACTAGGAGAGATTAATTGTTTTTGTAATAATTCGGTGCATTCACTAAGAAATTCATCTACATCTTGTTGTGTATAAGGGATATTATTTTTTACATTAATTTCCTGAGTAGGATCTTTTAGCTTGATTTTGTATTTTTAATTAGATCTAATGGATTTTCACTACAGACATTGCCTATTAAAGTTTCTATTTCTGTTTGTAAAGTTACATTATTAAGAAGATCAAATTGCAAATGATTTAGTTTTTTAATTTATTTTTCAGATCAATTATTAGTACAACGTGATGCAAGTAATGACACATGGGCCGGGTGCCTTATGGCTAAACCACCCAATTCATCTTGATCAGTTATTGGTTTTACAGATTCATATTTTCCAGATTTATTAATAGTGTCTAATGTTAATTTATTCACTAAATGTGTTATTTCTTCAAGTTGGGTTTTTATATGTCGTTCAATATTAATTTCAGTGTTAATATCATTATTACTTTCATCAGGACTTAAATATTCAACTATATTTTCCATGGTTTAACTAATGTTATAGGCTTTGATACCACTTTGCTATCTATCGTTATGTGTGGTATTTTTGTTTGCTTTGTTGCTACGATAGTTAAAATAATGTCTAACTTTTCATTTATTTGTTTTAATATATTTATTAGATTTTTATTAGGTTTAGTTAGTAGAGGTAATTTTGTATTAATGTCCATTAGAAGTTGAGTAACATTATTTATTTCTTTTAAATGTATTTCAATATTGGTTTTTTTAGCTAATTGTTTGGTTATACTCATAGACTATTTGTAATATGTTCCTTTAATTGTAATAATTGATGTTTAATTATTCCTAATTCTTGACTAATTTTGATTTTTGTCTTTTCTAACTCAATTTGTGGATCAGTTATTTTTATTAATTGTTCTTTTTTAATTCCATGTTCAGTAAATCTAATAGGTTTTTCTAATCATACTGAGTGAGTGAAATAACGAAATAGTTTCTTGTTTTGTTGTAGATTCGGATAAAGATAATCGTGGAATAATAGGTTCAAATAATTTTATCGAATATCTTATATCAGGTAATGTTTGCAATGAGGTTTGTAAATTAGTTCCAACTTTAGCTACATCATTGAAAAGTTGATCAATATAGATTTTTCTGTATTTTAAAATTCAATGCTATAATGAGAATTTGTTAAAGCATAGCTAATTTGAAAGGTTATAGAAAATGGATATTGTCCTTCTGTCATTAATTTTTCTCGATAAATTTATATGCAATAGTAATTGTTTCATTTAGATTTTGTGATTGTAATGGAATGCCTAATTTTAACCGAGCATTAAATTTAATTTTTCCATATGCTAAATTAACATTCATTACACCAATTATTTGATCATTTAAATTACTCATTCTTTTGTCTACTATAGCCATTCTAGTAGGAGAATCAATTCCTTCTTGAAGCGTAAATTTTAATAAAATTTGAATAGTTGTTAGATGAATATATCCTATTTTATGTCTTTTATCTTCTGGAATTTTTTGTAATTGTTTAGCTATTTGCTCTTGATTTATGAGACAAATTCGTATATATCCATTACATTGGTCAATTCTAATAGGTGTTTCGTGTACTATTTTTACAAAATATATAATATTTTTCTGTTTATAAGATCTTTTAATAAATTATTATTAATATCTTGTCCTGCTTTTAAGTTTAAACTTGATTTGGCAATTTGTTTTGTTTTTCATTAGATAATAACGTGGTAATATGAAAAGTTCTTGTTGATTCTGTTAATTATAAGTTATCTATATCTAATATATTTTCTTGTCTAATTTCTTCTGTCATTTGAATGATAGGTTCTTTAGTGCTCAGCTAAGGTTCTATACAGGACTTGTAATTCTTGATTGTATTCATTATATAAGTTGGTTACATTTTCTAATCGTTTTTTAATCTGTGAGAGTCTATTGTTATTTGTTATGAAAAATTTTAAATAATTATAACGTTCTTCACAATTTTCTTTTTCATTTTTATATTGTAAAACTAGAGAGTCAACATAGTCAATTTCAATTGATAAAGAATTACAAATATTACACAAATTTGGTAAATAGAAAACTAAAATTTTCATATTAATTATAGGTATGTGTTTGATAATGATTTTGAAATCGAAGATAAAGTTGTGTTAATTCATCCTTTTCTTGTTCATATAAAATTGTATGATTCTAAATCATTTGTTGAAATTGTTGAAGGGTATTATCTGAAGCATTTATAGAAATCATAAAATTATAATAATCGGTAAAAATTTCAATTCATTGTCTACATAATTTTTTCTTCTTTTTTATATGTATAATAAGTAAGTGAATAGACCTACACGTAAAACAGATAGGCATAATTAACATAAATTTTTATAATTGATATTAGGATAAAATAGTTTGTCCAATAAATATTGTATTAATATAGGTTTAAGTCCATAAACGCATATCTGATGAAAGAAATCAATAAGCTCATACATATTTAAACAAGTAAAACTAGCATTTATCAGTAACAAAATAGGTATAAGACAAATCCAGAGTAAGGGTGTTAGATAAAGAATTGATGCAAAGATAAAAACTAGATGTCTCATACCTGGTTCTTCTCTGAATTCGCTTAAACGCCACAACAAGCTAAAGTGTGAGGGAGAGAGAGAGGTAAGTAACAAAGAGTTCTTATTTCACATACTAAGAGTTTTCTCTTCGAGCACAATTATAGAAGGAAAAAGAGAAAACGACAAAAAGAAAATCATAAGTGGCCCAATGGCCAATAAAGTAAAAAGACAAAGCTATAAAAGTAAAATAAAGGTTGTCGGCTAATAAGTCCCGTTGTACAATAATGCAAAAAATGACAAAAGTTACATTGGACTGTCGGTGGGAGGAGCTGATGTATCTGCTAATGACTTAGTCTTCCATAATTATTTCATTTGTGGAGCTATTGTCGTCTTGTGATGTAGTTGGGCAATAAGGACGTGAATGACTTGGGTGATACTTGAGTTTTTTTACAGAGAGCCTGTTTCCAATCTTCAGATAAAACCATTAAAATACCAAAATTTTTTAAGAATTTTTCTTCAAAATGCTTAATAATTTGAAGAGCTTCGGTAATAATAGTTTGCTTGTATGCAGAAGTCATTAATATATTTGGTTCACAATATTTAACTTGAGTAATGATTCAAGAGTAATTTTGAGACATTGTTGATATACTCTTTCAAGGCAATGTAGATTGAATTAGTTAATTAGATCCCAGGTAACTTCATATTGAGGAGGCTCATCAATGGGTGGATATTAACCGTTGCTAATTCCAATTTGGATATAGGCAATATGGGTTAACAAAATGGTTGAATCTTTCAAAGTGTCTTCTTTTTGGAAAATAGGATAGCTGCTAAATATTTTGATAAAAAATTCACGATCTTTATCAAAACAGTCTTTGTAATTTTTAACGGCTGTGATGAATCCAACAGGAAATTCAGCTAAAATATTTAAAAATGTTAAATAAATGGTATCAATAAGTCCACTTTGAAAGAAGAGATAGGTAGTGAGTGGTTCGGCTTTAGGAAAGATGATTGCTTTGGGTCCATATTTTCCACCATTTTGTGGATAATATTGAAATTTTTTTGCGATTCGGTCCTTTGATTGAGTGCTTGAAAACAATCATAAAACGTTTCAAGAGTAATTTTCTCATTTCTTCTTTAAGAGCTTTGTTAGGTAAAGAATTGATTTTTCCATATTGATAGGTTTTCCAAGAGTTTTGAGCTTAGTGTCAACCACTGGTTTTTTGAGAACTTGCTTGTATTGTGATTTTAGAACCGGAGTTCTAAATTCTGAAAGGGCTTTTTCTGTTTTGGCTTTAGTTCAATAGCTTTTGTGAATAATAGAAGGTTTTCCAGTAATATGAATGGAGGCTTTGTGTCATTCATCATATAGACCTACCATAGGTCCATTAAAGATTACATATGTCTTGGTTTCTTTGAAATCTTCTCTTTTTTGGGCTATGGTTGGTTCAGAAGGACTGGTAGTAGATGAACTGGGTTGATTGGTATATAAACTGGGCTGAATAGTGGGTAATGCTGCTTGGGTAATTTGTTAAGGTGTTATTGGTTGAATAGTTGGAATTGATTGTTTTTCTGACAGCTAAATAGTTGATCGAAGTTGATTTATTTCTTTAGTTACAATGCCTACTTGTTGTTGTAAATCAATCAACTATGCTTCCTTTTTACTTAATGAATCCTTCAAACTTACGATTGCTGCTTCCATTCTCATGTAAGTATATCTGCAAGACTATTTGTAGGAGAGGTAATATAATGAATTTTAAAATTATATTAAGCTAACTCTAACTGCCATCTAATTAAACGACCTTGATTATAATTGGTTTTTATATTATATTTAATAAATCCACATAGATATTTTGAATCAGTTTGAATAAGAAATTTGACTGGGAGCAAATATATTTTCCATTTTCTCAATGTTTTAAGGCATGCTAATGTTTCTTGTTCATGAATCGGATAATTCCTTTCAGTGGGATTAAAAGTCCCATTAAGATACTTACATAAAAGATATTTCCTTGAATTGGGTAGTTTAACCATAAGGCACCCAACCTATGTGTCATTACTTGCTTCACATTGTACTAATAATTGATCCAAAAAAGAATAATTATATAATGCTGGTAAATTTTTACATAAATCTTTCAATAATTGAACATCTTTTGTATCATTGTTAGTCTATGACCATTGCTTTTGTTGACTACATTTAATTTGTAACATTTTTCATTCCTTAGCCAATTCTTTTAAAAATCCTTAATCGGAGAGATAATTTAACAATCCTAAGAATTTTTGTACATCTTTTACATTTTTTAATTTGTCTGGAAATTGTTGTAATTTTTCAAGTATATTAGGTTGTAATGTGAGAAATCCATTTTTGAATTCTAGACCTAAATATTCAATATTTTGTTACGCTAATTTGATTTTCTTTTTACTAAATATTAATCCATTTTGTTGACAACGTGTTAATACTATTTTTACTTTTTGTAAATGATCATGTTTATCTTTATTAGAGAAAATAATAATTCATCTATATAGGCTAATGTAAAAGCTTATAATCCTTCTAGGTTGTTATCCATAAATCTTTGATATATACTAGGAGCTTGCTTTAAACCAAAGGGTAATACATTCCATTGGTAATGTTTTTGAGGTGGACATGTAAAAGCTGTTAATGGTTTTGTATTGTCATGTAATTTTAATTACCGGTAGCTAGATTTTGCATCTAATGTTGAAAACCATTTGCGTCCCTTTAATTTATTAATAATATAATCCTTTCAGGGTAATTTATATGCATCTCCAATTGTTGCTTCGTTTAATTTTTTATAATTAATGACCATTCTCCTTTTGCCTATTTTTTGTTCAGCATGATTATTTACATAAAAGGCAGGAGCGGAATGTTTACTTTTACTAGGAGAGATTAATTGTTTTTGTAATAATTCAGTGCATTCACTAAGAAATTCGTCTACATCATGTTGTGTGTAAGGGATATCATTTTTTATGTTAATTTCGTGAGTAAGATCTTTTAAGGTTGTATAGTGTAAATATTGAGAGAATGGGTTATATAATTTGAGAAATTTATTTCCTAATATTAAAGGTAATCCTAATTCTTATTGATAAATAGATGGGATTATAAATGTATAGTTTTCTAAAAACAATTTCCAGACAATTAAAAAATGTACAAAAATTCTTAGGATTGTTAAATTATATCTCCGACCAAGAATTTTTAAAAGAATTAGCTAAGGAATAAAAAATATTACAAATTAAATATAGTCCAAAACAATAATAGTCATGGACTAACAATGATATGAAAGTTGTTCAATTATTGAAAGATTTATGTAAAAATTTACCAGCATTATATAATGTTTCTTTTTTGGATCAATTATTAGTATAATGTGATGTAAGTAATGACACATGGACCGAGTACCTTATGGCTAAACCACCCAACTCAAGGAAATATCTTTTATGTAAGTATCTCAATGGGACTTTTAATCCCACTAAAAGGAATTATCTTATTCATGAAAAAAGAAACATTAGCATGCCTTAAAAAATTGAGAAAATGGAAAATAGATTTACTCTAGTCGAATTTCTTATTCAAATCGATTCAAAATATCTATGTGGATTTATTAAATATGATATAAAAACCAATTATAATCAAGGTCGTTTAATTAGATGGCAGTTAGAGTTGGCTTAATATAATATTAAAATTCATTATATTACCTCCATCGCAAATAGTCTTGTAGATATACTTACTCAAGAATGGAAGCAGCAATCGTAAGTTTAAAGGATTCATTAAGTAAAAAGGAAGCAGAGTTGATTGATTTACAACAACAAGTAGGCATTATAACCAAAGAAATAAATCAACTTCCATCAATTATTTAGCTGTTAGAAAAACAATCAAGTCCAACTATTCAACCAATAACACCTCAACAAATTACCCAAGCAGCATTACCCACTATTTAGCCCAGTTTATCTACCAATCAGCCTAGTTCATCTACTACCAGTCCTTCTAAACCAACCATAGCCCAAAAGAAAGAAGATTTCAAAGAAACCAAAACATATGTAATCTTTAATGGACCTATGGCAAGTTTATATGATGAGTGGCACAAATCCTCCATTCATATTGTTGGGAAACCCTCTATTATTCACAAAAGCTATTCAATTAAAGCCGAAGCAGAAAAAGCCCTTTTAGAATTCAGAACTCCTTTTCTAAAACCACAAGACAAGCGAGTTCTCAAAAAACTAGTGGTTGACACTAAGCTCAAAACTCTTGGAAAACCTATCAACATGGAAAAAATCAATTCTTTACCTACCAAAGTCCTCAAAAAAGAAATGAGAAAAATTACTCCTGAAATATTTTATAATTGTTTTCAAGCACTCAACCAATCGACTGATTCGCAAAAAAATTTCAATATTATCTACAAAATCATGAAAAATATGGACCCAAAGCAATTATCTTTCCTGAAGCCAAACCACTCACTACCTATCTCTTCTTTCAAAGTGGACTTATTTATAGCATTTATTTAACATCTTTAAATATTTTGGCTGAATTTCCTGTTAGATTCATCACAGCTGTTAAAAATTACAAAGACTGTTTTGCTAAAGACCGTGAATTTTTTATCAAAATATTTAGCAGCTACCCTATTTTCCAAAAAGCAGACACTTTAAAAGATTAAACCATTTTGTTAACCAGTATTGCCTATATCCAAATTGGAATTAGCAATGGTCAATATCCACCCATTGATGAGCCTTCTCAATATGAAGTTACCTGGGACCTAATTAATCAATTCAACCTATATTACCTTGAAGAAGGATATCAACAATGTCTCAAAATTACTCCTGAATCATTACTCAAGTTAAATTATCGTGGATCAAATATGCTAATGATTTATGCATACAAGCAACCTATTATGACCGAAGCTCTTCAAATTATTAAGCCTCTTAAAGGTCAATTCTTGACAAATTCTGGTATTTTTATGGATTTATATGAAGATTGGAAGCAGGCTCTCTATAAAAAGCTCAAGTATCACCCAAGTCATTCATGTCCTTACTACCCAGCTACATCTCAAGACGACAATAGCTCCGATAAAATTATTTGAACCTATTATTCCACGATTATCTTTATCCGAATCTACAACAAGACAAGAAACTATTCTGTTATTTCGCTCTCGCTCAATACAATTAGAAAAACCTATTAGATTTACTAAACCTGGAATTAAAACAGAACAATCAATAAAAATAACTGATCTACAATTTGAGTCAAAAAATCAAAAATAAGAATTAAACTATAAATCCTATAAAGAAATTAAACAAAAAATAGCCCAGCCATGAACTATTAAACACATAAAAAGCCAATATTTGAAAATGTTATTGAGAACCAATGAAACAACCTTCTTCTTCTTCATTTTTCTCTCAACATTTCCAGCTGGTAAGTGTTTAGAGCACCACTCTTTCTCCTACATATGCCACTTCTCTCATAGGTTCCCTCCTTATGTTTGTTTTATAAAAAATCGGGAGGAAGTTATGGAGGTTAACAACCCTAAACTCTATTAAAACATGGGTAAAATTTAGCTACTATTTTATGTCTTTTTGTGATTTTTAATCATCCTAAACTAGTTTATGGTTGGATTGCATGTTTTGGTTATTTCGGAATAATAATTGAAGTCATGGAAGGAGGGAAAATGGAAAAAATGTGGCTGAAAAATGAGAAAAGAAGGTGAGATAAGAGAAGAAGAGAGGGTGAAGAAGATGGCATTTTTGAAAATTTTAAGTTACATAAAGGGGGAAAATGGGAAATGCAAATAGTAAAGGGTAAATATGGAATTTAATTCCAAGAAGGGCACTCTTGGTGTTAATTGAAATGAATGAGGGTAAAATAATACTTTTAATTAGTTAAGGGTATTTTAATAATTATAACGGTTAGGTTATTAAGGATATTATTTTTATAATTAAGAATACAATGGAAAGGGAATAATGTTGGATTATTAAGTGTATTTAAGTTGAATTTTTTTGTAAATTAGTATGATAGAATTTTTGTAATGTCGAGGTTCAAAGGTTCGATTAAGGAGTAAATTGCACTATTAATTAGTCGAATCTGAAATTGAGATAAGGATAACCTTGGACTATATTCGTAGAATGGTGTCTATGATTTTGTTATTAATAAATTATTTTTTGAGAATGATATTTTGAATTAATCATTAATTAAATTAATGATTAATAATTACATATATGAATTATGTTTGTTTTATTTCACAAATAACTAATGAAGTACAAGTTGTTTCACTTTTATATTTTGTTACATTTTAGTTTATTGCATCTTAATTCAATGAAAAATGTGTTAATTAAATAAAGACTGGCTGAAAGTACATTGTAGATAATTAGTCAAAATCAAGAATCGGTGACTTACCTAGGATAGGCTACATTCATTGAGCATAGATTGATAGGGCACTTAGAGATGAGTGAGCGATGGCTAGGTATCTGTTCGTGGAGTAGATACCGGGGTATCCTGAGTTTTGGGGATGTGCTATGCCAATGGCTAGGCATCGAAGTGATACTGGGATATCGTAAGCTGATGGCTAGATACTACACTACAAGAAAATTGCAAATTAGCGTCGGAATATTACCGACGACACAACTTCCGTCGCCTTTTACCGACGGTATTTAAATAATCCGTCGGAGAAAACAAAATTTTACCGACGGATAATGAGTCCGTCGGTAATATTGTAGGAAAAAATTCAGCCCAAAATCTACGACAGACAATAGCGACGGAATATGTCCCGGCGACGGTAAAAAAAGCGAGAATCGTTCCCGCAATTTAATTGCTTCGCCCTTAACCGACGGTATTCTGTCCAAATATACCGACGGACTATGAATATTCCGTCGGGGAATTGTTGACTGTCAAATATTACCGACGGTCAAAAGTTACCGTCAGCATATTGAATTCTATATCGACGGAATTTTATCCTACTGTCGGTAACATTTTTGCAGCAAACCTTATTTACCGACGGATGTTCCAAACCGTCGGTAGTTAAGATATATTTATAATTTTACCGACGGATACGATACGTTCCGTCGGTATATGTATCGGCCTATACCGACGGTAACATTTCACCGTCGGTAATTGTCGGCTGGAAAACCTATTTCGCCGACAGAACGTCATGTTCCGTCGCTATTTGAGTTTCTTCCGGAATGTTCATGGCGCTCTTTTACCGACGGTGCTTCGTTGCCGTCGGTAAATGTCGGCGATTCCCGCTCTATTACCGACGGAATGGTGTTGTCCGTCGGTAAAGGTTACCTATAATGCCGACGGAATTAGCATTCCGTCGGTAAACCGGCGGCTATATATCGTGCCCGACGCCCCCCCTCTCTCCCTCGCGCATTCAGTTCTCACCTCTCCTCTTTGCTTAAGGTTCAGAGTTTTCCGACTCCTCCTATCGAATTTTTCGATCGTGTTTGAGGTAAACTCTCTTATAAGTGTATTATTTTACTAAAATAGCTTGTTTTTAAGTTTTAAACGTAGATATTTAGTCATAGAATAAGATTATGCATATTGTGTATTAAATGTTCGATAATATGCCTTGTATGAACTTTGAATTATTTTGTGTAATTTATATTTTAATTTGAGAATTTAAATAAGTAATTTTGATAAAATGTTTAGTGCAAAGTTTTAATTTATAAATTTAACATTTAATT
>JANZXR010000172.1:19466935-19497615 GCA_027575705.1 Erythroxylum echinodendron | reverse complement strand
TAATATTTAAATTATTAATAAGTTGATAATTAATATTAAATTAATAATATTAATCAATTTCATAACATCCATCCAATTAATTATATTAATACTTATTATTCATAATTAATACTTATTAATAATAATACTAATTCTATTAATACTTATTATTAATAATAATTATTAATAATTAAAGCCAATATTCATATATACAATAAATTTACAATTAAATGTTAAATTTGATAAATTAAAACTTTGCACTAAACATTTGATCAAAATTACATATTCAAATTCTCAAATTAAGACAAAAATTACACAAAACATTTCAAATATCATAAAAGGCATTTTATCGAACACTTCATACGCAATATGCATAATCTCATCCAATCCAAACATTCACGTTTAATACTAAAAACATGTTTTTTTTGTAAAATAATACACTTATAAGAGAGTTTAGCACGATGAGTAAGACAATAATCAAAACACGATCGGAAAACGTGAGAGAAGGAGTTAGAAAACTCTAAACCATAAGGAAAGAAGAGAAATGAAGGCGCGAGGGGAGGGGAGGGGGTAGGGCGTGGCTTATAAGCACTGGATTACCAACGGAACACAACATTCCGTCGATAATCTAGGTTTTCAAAATACTCGTCCGCCGACAGTTACCGACGGACAAGACCATTCCGTCGGTAAAAGTGCGGCATTTTTATGACGGTAGAAACTCAAATACCGACGGAACAACTATTTCGTCGACAAACTAGGTTTCACTACCGACAATTACCGATAGAACGTCATCTACCCGTCGGTAACTGTCGGCAAGTGTACCGACGGAATATTAGTTCCATCGGTAATATTTGTTCATGAAAACAGTTACTGACGGACATCAGACATTCCGTCGGTATACTAGGGTTATATCAATGAATGGTCGACGGAGATGCCAACATTTATCGATGGAAACTTTATGCCGTCGGTGTATCGTCTCGTCTTCATCGACACGACGACGTTTGTAAATAATTTATCGACAGAAATGCCTCTCCGTCGGTACATTGCTTCCAGATATAGCGACAGAATGTACCTCTGTCGGTAAATGAAAGCCAAATATTGACGGTAGATTTCCCGTCCTTAAATAGGAGAAGCAATTAAATTGCGGGAACGATTCCTGCATTTTTTCTGTCGCCGTGACTTTTGGCATCGCTATTTTCTGTCGGAGATTTTACGCGAAAGTTTTTCCTATAGTATTTTCCACGGATGTATTTTCTGTTGGTAAAACACTGTATTTGTCGATGGAATATTTACTTTCCGTCGGTAAGTTGCGACGGACTGATTTCTGTCGGAAATATTCCGACGCTATTACGTGATTTTCTTGTAGTGATTTTTTTTCTTCTTCTTATATTATTATTATTATTATTATATTTTTATAGCTATATGTGAATTCTTTAAGGATATTTTTGTCCAACAATTCCTCATTTTTATTCCCAACCCACTTGGAATAAATAAAGATAGGGGAGAGAATGAATTTACTTATTCCTCAAACTTAATGAATAAGTAAACCCTAGGATTATATATTATGTATGTTTTCTTCAACCAAATAAGGGAATAACCTATTACCAAGAATAGATCAGGAATGGAATGGTGATTCCAATCAACCAAATACCCCATTGCTGATTAATGCTAAAAAATGCTTATGACATTCACTTTAGTTCATATTTAGTTTTAGGTACAATTCAGAAATGAAAGAGCTAAAGTGAGTCAAAAGCACAATATTTGCCATTCTTTTGATATTCACACTCACTTGTCTTCATGGAACAACAAAAAGAAGGATTAGAGCAAGAGGACACAAGAAAATGCCAAAAAGAATGAAGAAACAATAGCTCATGACCATGCTAAAATTGTCAAGGTCGTGACACCATTGTCACGCCGATGACTCAACCTGCATGGGCGTGACTTGCCCATGCAATAATATCTCACAGCCGTGAGCCCTTAAGGAGGCCGTTTATAATTGTAAGCAATCTAGTCATGTCGTGACTCTGTCACTTGACACCTGAGCCTTAGCTTTTAGTATTAATGCAATCTTATGATGACGGATTAGGTATGAAATGTTTTGTAAAGTGAAGTCTCAGTTTTGTAAGGGAAGAAGGGACAAACTTCTCATCCTTGGAGACCCATAGAGGGATAAGCTTCCTGACACTAGTTCAGAAGTGATATCGACATCGAAGAACCCTGTTAAGCATTCTCTCTTTGTATTTGTTGTTCTTTCTCTCTTTATGAATTGTTAAGTTTATCCTATGATTATGGATTTGGGCTTTCATGTATGAATGATCATACTCTTGTCATTGTTAGATTTTTTACACATGAACCTATAACTACAATCTGTAATTATTTTGTTTGTATATTGTTAGAATCTTTAATATGATTTGTTATTGTTTTGTTGAGATTCATTTGTAGCAACTAATGGCTTCAAATCATTAGGGATATAATCCATAATATTTATGTTTCCAATTGGTGTCGAATCATTAGGAATATCGTAACTTAGGTTAAATGATCAGATCATATGTGTTTGTTTCCTTTATTAATCTATTTTCCTAATTTGTAATGTAGTTGTCCAATTAAATCTAGAGAGCTTGTTCTAGGTTATTTGATAGCTAGGTTCAATTAAAGATCTTATTTTAATTGAAAACTACTTAAGGGAAAACTAGGGTTAATAAATATTATCATTAATCTACGATTAATAGTTTCTAGGAGAGGCATGAGAACAATAATTTAATGAAGTAAGTTTAATTATGTTTAGGCCGAGATTGGCAGATGATCATTCCCTAACGTATTCATCACTTTTCATCATTTTTGAATGTTTTCTTTAATTTTGTTAGTTTAGTTTCATTTTATTTTCTTATTTGAAATCAAACCAATCCCCTCTAACCTAAACGTCAATTATTTTCATTTCAAAAGCTTTATGCACACTTTTTGTGGGATCGACCTAGACTTACTACTAGCTATAGTTTTAGGTCTAGTTATTTTATGTAGTGTTACAAAGCAACACGTTAATTTAGGTGCCATTTCCAAAGAGTGTGGTGCTTTAGTTTTTTTTTCTTGATTTTAATTGGTTTTTTGTACATATTTGTTTATTAGCATTTTCTTTTTAGGTATTTTATGATCTTTTCACTTTTTATTTAGTGCTTGTGTGTTAAAAAAAACTTCATAGATGAAAGTAATTTTTTCAATAACTTATATTCCCAATCTTAGAACCAAGTTTGAAGTGATCATATTAACTTTACTTATGGATGGGATAACCAGCAAAATTACTTCCATAATAATTTGTAAGATGCACAACAATTCTATTATTGATTAGAAGCTTCTTATTACGACTCAGGTGCATCTCTAGAAGAATTCCTTAATGTTATGATTGCTAATAATATTCAAATTCTAACAGAATAATCTACAATTCCAGCAGGATGGCAGTCAATTTTGCTAAGATACAAGGTTTAGCATCCAAGATTTAGAGAGCGAACAAAACTCAGGTAAACGTTATGACTGCTAATACTTTGCAATTTCAACAGGGTGTACAACAGTTCTAGTAGTTCCATCAGGAAATGATGCAATTTTACCAAATTACATCAAGAATCCAGAACTTAGCAAGCTAGGTGCGTTAGATGACGGAAGCTCTTGAATACCTAGGACCATAAAGTGAAGAAATGCAACCATCTTAACCTAAGGAGTACCCAAGGGACATTAGTGTAGAGACCTTATAGAGTGAAGAGGAACTTGAGAATCTTGAGAACACCACTCAAGGAATTGCTATGAAGACAAAGTGGAGAAGGATCTAGACGGAGAAAAGGATACATCATTCAGCTTGAAACTAAGTACTGAGTCCTTAATTATTGTTAAGACTAACCCTTCACCTTTTCTTAACAGATAGGAGAAACTAAATGAGGAAGAAAAGGGTGAAGAAATATTCGAAATATTTCCAGAGTGCTTGGACTCAGTAGAGATTGAAAATTTGAAGATAGGGAAGCCAATGTATGTGAATTACTATCAACTAAGGCCTTATCCTAAAGAACCTCAAGTGGAGGAAGCATAATGATACTCAAAGATCATAATTTGTCCCATGATGAGGAAAACAAGGAGTTGAGCCAATGATAATAAACAAAGGTGCTACTTAGGAGGCAACCCAAAGGAAGTTCATTTCTTTTCCTTTACATTTTTGCATTTGCTTCTTACATGTATATGTGTTTTTAATTTTGTTAGTTTCTTACTTGTTTTCAAGTGTTCAAACAAAAAGAGAGGGAGAATCAAATAAACAAACAAACATTTTCTCCTTTTCTATTACTTCTAAGACTATATAGACATGATTAAAGAGTGAATTAACTAAAAGAATCCATGGTAACCTAGTATGTACTTTTGATCTTATGATTGGTCAATATACATTAACTTTAGAAGGGTAGTGACTTGTGATAAACACAAGCCATTGAAATTTTAAGCCTTTATAGTCTGACACATCCATATCAGTCTCATTGTCTTTTGTTTATATGTGACCTTCATGAAATGTACATCCTGAATTTTATTTGATTTTCTATTCAAGACCACATTTTTATCACATACATTAACATGGAAATGATATAGGTATTATTTATCTCATAAGCTACATTGAATAAATAACCTACCTATTTATATGATTTTCCATTTGATAAGCTCCCTTAAGCTTTATTAGCCTTTCTTTTTATGTTAACCACATTACATGCTTTAAATCTAACCAAATGCCCTACCTAAGCCTTAAAGCTAGTAAAGCATTTTTTGATTGTTGATAATTGTGGATGCATAAGAGTATAAGTATGGAGGTATGCAAATATGTGGGATAGTTAAAATCATTGAACTATCAATTTATATCTTGTCAACAAATTCTAAGGTTGATGTAGCTTCTTTCAATTTTTAAATGAAAAGAAAAATAAAGAAAAAGAAAGGAAAAAAGGGAAAAGAAAAAAGGGAAAAAGAAAAATAACAAGAACAAATGTTTAAATAAAAGTATCAAGGAGGAAATGTATATGTTTGACAAAGTTATTTATGATTAGTTTTCCTCCTAAATTTTTATTGAATGGGTGACTCGAGTTTTAATGCATAAAAGGTAGATGGTGGTTTGAAGGATTACTCCGTATAGTTTCAATGCATTGTTATAATAAAATTTTATGAGTGATCCCTTCTAATTGGTTATGCTTCATATGGTGTGGTGTGAGAGTTTGAATTTGAGTTGTGAAATATAGTTGTTGCATTCATCACAGTAGACGGTACCCAGTTTTGAATGAATGTTAGCTTTTGCGCTTGATGTTGTATTAAGTGCTACTTTTGCTTCACTAGCTTTGATGACTTTATTACTACATTACCCAAATACATCTCACCTAACCCCTTTCCCACATTACAATCTTAGAAAATTCCTTTGATTTATGACTATGCATGTGAATCTTAGTGGTGGAGAAATGAAATGATATGCAAAGTTATGAAATGTCATGATCATGAATGGTGTTTGAGTGTACCTATGGATATATCCTCTTTAAACACATTTTGTCCAAGTCTATCTCTATATTGCTTAGTTTCTAAAGGTGATAATTGTTGATTGATCATGAGTAGAAGCATTGAATGCTGAGTTCTTTTCCATAGTTTTTTGAAAGTTATTCATCTTTGCTTATGACTATCTATTCTTAGGAAATATGGGAAATGAGTAAATGTTTTGGGTTTGTGAATTTGATTTTAATTTTTTTCCCATGGGCGGTCAAAAGTTAAGTATGAGGGATAACTTAATGTCCTATAATAACTAATCCTAAAGATGTGTTTGGAGTTTATCTCTTAGCAACTTTATGATGGCTCTTTAAGCCACTTACATAGTTCCATTTCTTTCATTAAATGAATTACCTTTTATCCCAAAAAACTGTCATAGTGCAATTATCAAAATTATGTTATTCTCAAAACAAAAGAGTATCATAGTACTATTATTATCAAAATGAAAAAAGATACAAAAAATTAATTATAGTCAGAGACTGAAGTTGAGGTAATGATAAATACAACAGTACGAAGTTTTCTTTGTAACTTGCATAAAACCATATAGATAAAGATTTATATCTTCAATTCTAAAAACATAAAGCAATCAAATTTAAAAAAATGGTAATGAAGAAGTAAAGGTTGAATAAAGCAAACCCACAATACAGGCAAGGAGCTAGATAATCGTTATAATTATCAATAGTTCATGCCAGTTCTTTAACATATAGAAACATTATTATATAAATTATACCTTATTATGCAACAATAGTATTAAATAAATATTAAACATCAGATAATTAACAATTAAGCATACCTTCATCATCAAATATTTGTTTGAAAAATTTTTTAGTTAAAAGACTAGTCTTCATATATAAATTAATATAAAAAGGACAATATAAGAATAGAGTTTAACCTGAATATTTTCATCACTTAACTAACTTTAGGAACACATAGGAGCTTCCACAGTATTAGGATGTAGTAGAGGATGACAAGGACTAACTATTTAATTTCCAGTACTAAAAGTAGATTCTTAAGCAATAGTAGATACTGGAATTGCTAAGAGGTCTCATATAATTGCTTTTTGATCATAAATATACTTCCATATGTCTTCCACCATATTAATACATAAAATTGCATATTTCCAACCATGGTCACAAAATTTACCTCTAAATAGTTATCCAACTCCATTATACTATAAATGACAAATAGATGAAATTAAAATTAAAGATGATAGTGAACTACTGTGATCCTAATCTTTATCCAACTTTTGTCTTACATCTCAGTTTCAACAGAAATTACTACCTCAATTTGTCCTATCAAATACCAGTAAGAATTGAGTTTCTCCATCATTTTCTCTTCCATAACCTAAATCCCCTTATTAAAATCAAATATCTAACTGGATAATAATGGCTTGATCCTACAAATTTTGCTAAAGCAAATGCACAAAGTTAGATATTTTATTTTTAAGAAAAACTTAATAGCATTATAAAATATCTCCAAATTCATACAAAGTACTTTACCTAACTCTCATTGCTTTTTTATTGGCAGGAAAGTATATTAAGAATCTCTTTGTCTAGTATACTAAACAAGTCAACATATTTGATTGTCGATTTTAACATCTTGAATGTTGAATTCTAATTAGTTAGATAATCTAAAATCAACTTGTTCGTTTATAGCATGCATTAGTATTGTGCAAGTTCCATATTAGAGCCTCCCCTTTGAGATCATATATGATGCAAACGACTATGCAATAGGGGTAGTGCTAGGATAAAAATTAGGAAGAGCTTTCCATGCCATCTATTATGTTTCAAAGACCCTTAATCTAGCTCAACGACTATGCAATAGGGGTAGTTCTAGGACAAAAATTAGGAAGAGCTTCCATGCCATCCATTATGTTTCAAAGACCCTTAATCTAGCTTACTTAAATTAATTGACAATTGAAAAAACTTTTATGTGTGGTTTTTGGTTTAGAAAATTTTCATTCATATTTGCTTAGTGCTAAAGTAGTTATTTACTTTGATTATGCAGCTTTATGATATCTACTAACAAAGAAAGAAGCAAAACAGAGGCTGATTAGATGAATTCTCCTCCTTTGAAAATTTAATTTGGAGATAAGAGATAAAAATAGGGCAAAAAATATGTTGGTCGACCACTTCAGCTGTTTGATCAAAGAAGAAGATATCTTTTTAAAAAAGAAATTTCAGGATGAACAATTACCAATGTGACACCACCATGTGATGCAGACATTGTAAACTTTTTAGTTACTAACAAATTACCTATTGGTTTGTCAACGGCTCAGAGGGACAAGATACAAAATGAAGTGACGTATTACGTTTGGGATGACCCATAACTTTAGAGGAATTGTGTAGATCAAATCATCAGAAGGTGTGTACCTAAAAGTGAAACACCCTTGATCTTAGCCTTCTACCATTCGTATGCGCAAGGAGGACACTTCAGAGCAAAGAGAATAGCTCATAAAGTTTTGGGAAGTGGTTTGTATTGGCTATTATTGTTAAAGGATGCATACATCTCCTGTAAATCATGTGACAAATGCCAATAGTTAGAGAATCTGTCTCGTAAGTACCAATTACCATAAGTTCCCATGCTTTTCTGTGAGAATTTTTACGTTTTGGGTATTGAATTTATAGGACCATTTCCTCCATCTTTTGGTTTTAATTATATATTTCTCGTAGTTGATTATGTTTCTAAATGGGTAGAAGCCAAAGCAACCAGAACTAATGATGCCAAGGTTGTAGCAAATTTTGTTAAAGCTAACATTCTTTCAAGGTTTTGGATACCAAAAGCAATCATTAGCAACTGACAGCCCATAGTAACGCTAGTCAAAATAAAATAACTAGACTACTATTATAGCAGTGGTGAGTCTAGGTCGATCCTACAGAAAGTGTGTGTAAAGTTATTGTAATAAATTAATTGGTGTTTGGGTTTAGGGGGTAAAGAAAACATGAAAAAAATGATAAAAATGGAGAATTCGATAGGGACCCGGTTCTTGGTTCAATCTCGGCCTATACCCTAATTAAATATATTTCATTAATTTTTTGTTCTCTAACCTCTCCTAGCAACTATTAATCGTGAGTTATAATTAACCCAAGTTTTCCATTAAGTAGTTTTTAATCAAGATATGATCATTAATTAAACCTAACCACTGAATAACCTAGGATACAATCTCTATATTGAATTAAGAAGTAGTATTACTAACTAGGAAAACCGATTAATCAAGGCAATAACCACATACGATGCATCATTTAACCAAGGTTATGTTATCCCTAATGATTATGAATCATTAGTCACTACATATAAATTTCAACATAACAATTATGGAGTATATCTAAATTCTAGCAATGAGTTTGTAAATAAACGATTCAATGAACACATTAAAATCATTGTTTCACAATACCCAATTCAAACACAAGATATCATAATCAATTTAATAAGAGAGAAAAAACAACAAAAATAGTAAAATACACTTAATTCAGGTCATTGGCATCGATGTCATCTCCAAACTGGTGTCAGTACATCTAGCTTTGTCTTGACTCTCCCTATGCTATTACGCCTCCTACGCTATGTTCTTATTTTCTATTTAATTCTTGGTCCATGTTACTATTTACTTACTTTGCTACTGTGCGTTTAATCTCTTGCTTTGTCCTCTTGCTCTGTGTCATTTTCTTCTATGTTACATGTCTTGGCTACGTCATTTTTTCCCAATACATGTGTGCATCAAACACACACGTTGCTTGCATGTTGGCCCTAACGTCTACGTTTTATCCTCTATGCTCTATCATTTTCTTCTAGCCATTTTGTCGAACTTTTTCTGTGTCATTTTACACATCTTCTTGGACATTGCCTGCTTAGTTGATTATTGGTGTTTTGCTTTGCTTCCACTATCATTTTGATATTTTCTTTATCTACCTTATTTTTCTAACTGTTATCGTTCCACTTCTTTTGGTCTGAATTTGTTCTCTTCTTACTACAATTTTCTTCTTCTTGCTCCATAAAGACAAGTAAAAATTAATCTTCAGAAAATGACATAAAAATATTATGCTTTCGACTCACTTTAACTTCTTTGCTTCCAAGTTGTGCTTAAAATCATATGAGTCAAAGTGAGTATCTTAAGCATTTTAATGTCATTAATTTCTAACTGTTATGAACTAACTTTATAATCCATTAAGCACATATCAGCAACAGAGGAACCCAATTTTGAAATAGGGTGATGGAAACAGTATTTAGAAAATATCACATCACACACAAGTTTTCCACCGCTTACTTCCACCAAGACAATAGATAAACTGAAGTATCAATCAAGAACTTAAGGCAATCCTGGAGAAAATAGTGCAGCCCAATAGAAAGTATTGGAGTGCAAGACTAGACGATGCACTATGGACCTATAAGAGGGCTTATAAAACACTAATTGGGATGTTTCTGTATAGACTGGTGTTCGGGAAGCCATGTCACATCCTAGTGGAATTATAACACAAGGCATATTAGGTTATAAAAAGATGCAATAAGAATTTGGATGATGCAGATGTTCATAGGAAGTTACAGTTGCAAGAGTTGGAGGAGATGAGACATGAATCCTATTAGAATGTAATGACATATAAGGAGAAGATGAAGGCTTTTCATGATAAGATGATTTTAAGGAAAAGTTTCTCAGTGGATCAAAAAATGCTTCTATATCACTCTAAGCTTAAATTATTTCAATGTAAGTTGCATTTCTGTTGGATTGGTCCATTTGTAGTTACTCATGTCTTTCCCTTTGGTGCAATAGAGATATGGAGTCTGAAAACTGACAAGACATTCAGATTGAATAGTTATCACTTGAGGTCATCTTATGAAGGTTTCCAAATGGAGGATTTGGAAGTATTGATGCTGGAAGATGCAAATGGCGTTACTTGATGCAAGCAATATAGAGTCAAGCCGGCGAAAATAAGTAAAGGAGCTATTTAGGAGGCAACCTAAGGGAAGTTAATTTTTGTGTATGTACATTTTTGCATATGCTATTTTCACTAAATGCTCCATTTCTTACATTTGATGTTACATTAGGGACATTGTAAGTTTTATGTGTGGGGGTGGGCATCTTAGTTTTTATGCATAGTTTTGGGCTTAATTATTGTTTACGTGGCTTCTTCGGCGATTTTCAAAATCAAACAAAAAATAAAAAAATTTGTCATTTTTTATTGCTTTTACGACTATATAGTCATAACTAGAGTGTAAGTTGACCAAAAAAATCCATGGAAACTTTAGAATATACTTTTTCTCTTGTGATTGGTCAATGTGCATTATCTTTAGAAGAGTAGTAACTAGTGGTAGACAAAAGCCAGTGAGATTTTGAGCCTTATTAGACTAACACATCCATATCAGTCCCATTACTTTTTGCTTATATGTGTGACCTTCAAGACATTTTCATCTTGACTTTGCTTTGTTTTTCTAATCAAGACCACATTTTTTAAATATACATTAACATGAAAATGATTAGGCATTTTTTGTTTTTACAAGTGACATTAGCTAAATAACCCACATATTGATATGAACTTTCCTTTGTTAGGCCCTTTTGAGTTTTATTATTCTTCCTTTTTTGCATTAACCACATTACATTCTATTAAACATTACCAAATATCTTACCCAAGCCATAAAGCTAGTGAAGAATTTTTTACTTGTTGATGATTGTGGATGTACAAAAGTCTAAGTGTGGGGGTGTGCATATATGTGGATTAATTATATTTGTCAGAATGTCATTTTATGAAATTCCCATGTTGATGTAGCTTCTTTTGATTCTTATATGAAAAAAAGAAAAAGAAAAAGAAAGAAAAAGGAAAAGAAATTATGTTTGGATAAAATTATCAAGGAGGAAATGCATATGTTTTGCAAAAGTTACTAATTTTTAGTCTTTCCTCTTAAAGTTGTAATGAAAGGGTTACTTGAGTATAATGTGAATAAAAGGGATGCAGTTCTTATTCCTATGGTTACAAAGTGTTGGTTATGATTTCATATGGTTTGAGATGTGAAAGCTTTAATTTGAGGAGTGAAACATGATTTTTGCATTCACCATACGTAATGATACCCAGTTTTGAGTGTTACTTTTGTCTCACTAGCTTTAATGGCTATTATACTACATTATACAAATATATCTCACCTTACCCTTGCCCAAATTACAAGCTTAGAAAGTTCTTTGATTCATGATTATGCGTGTGAACTTTAAAGGTGGAGAAATGAAATGATATGCAAAGTTGTGGATTGTTATGATCATGAATGATGTTTGAGTATATCTATGAAAGTATCATATTTAAACACATTTTATCTAATTTTACCTCTAGATTGCTTAGTTTCTAAGGGTAATGAATGTTAATCGATCCTTAGTAGAAGCTTTGAATGTTGAGTTCTTGCTATGGCTTTTGAAAGTCCTTCATCTTTACTTATGATTATCTATTCTTCGAAGATATGGAAATGAGTAAGTGTTTTAGTTTATGACTTTGATTTTGATGATTTGCCTAAGGACGGTCAAAGGCTAAGTGTGGGGGAGCTTGATATGTGCTTAATTGCTTATATATTTAATCCATTACACTTAGGCTGCATTTGGATCTGCGGTGCGGTGGGGATAAGTACTTATTCACTGCAGTTTTCAAATGCAGTCAGATGTTTGGATCTGTAGTAAACAACTGGAAGTTGAAAAAAGTTTGGTGCCACCACAGAAATCAAAAAGCAGAAAGAGGGTTGCTGTAGAAAACTACTTCTACGGTAGAAATTTTACTTTCCATTAATAACTTTTACTACAAGTATCATTTTCCATTATATTCTTAATTAATATGACTAATAATATATTTTTATGAAATATTTTATTTACTAAATCTATTTTATTTTTATTTTCTTATTTAAATTTAATAATTTATTATTTATAATTTTAAATATATATGACTAATAATATATATTTTAATTATTTATACAAAATTAATAGTTTATTAAATCAATGAGCTTTTTAGTAATTTTATCTGTTTTCAGCAACTGCAACTGCACTTGCCAAACACCTATTCTCATGTTTCAACAGTTATCAAAATAGCAATCCCAAACATATAAGTATTTATTGAGAATAAGTACTTATCATTTCAGCAGGTTGATTTCAGCAAGTTGTCAACCGCCACCGCTCCCCTAAGCTAAGCTTTAGTGGTTAATGACTCAAAATGTTTAAGACACTCACTTTAGTTCATGTCTGATTTTAGATACAATTTGGAAGCATAATAGCTAAAGTAAGCTGAAAGCATTCTTATTGAGCCATCTTCTTGAGATTCATATGCTATTTTCTTCATGGAGCAAGAAGAAGAAGAAGATTAAAAGAATAGGAGACAATAAAAGAAAAATGAAATTGAAGAACAAGATTATTAACTCATGGCCATACAATTAATTTGGCATATCCGTGAGTTAATATTGTTATAATTGTGAATTACTAAGAAAAAAGTTCATATTAAACAAGATTAATTCACGTTGTCCATATAAAGCTAATTGTCCTATTTTAAGATAATTGTCCATTTATCACACTGTTTTAACTTAGCTTTTAAAGATACAAAAAAAGAGTGGGTGATGGAAAGGGAAAAAAAAGGTAACTGGAATGGGATACATCACACGTAAGACACCTATCCCATTATCCTTAAAAAAGCCTAGCTTTAAAGATACAATAGAGTTAGGTGTGACAGATAAGGGTGTAGCAGTGCTGGAGAATAAAATGTGTGTGTCGGTTGGTGAATAAAGGAGCATGATTGAAGAAAAAATCAAGTAGGAGGTAGTGGTTAGACAAAGAACCGAGAAGGGGGAGCTGATTTCTTAATTTTTTTCATTTTTCCAAATGTATATGATGGCTGAAGCAAAAATCAAGTGGTGGTGGAATATGGAAAAATATAACCGCGACAAAGGGAGCTGATTTATAGATCTTCTTCGGTTTTCCAAAATGGTGTAAGAGTTAGAGCAAAAGAGGAATAACCGAGACAACATCTTCTTCAACAATTCCTCTTCGATTTTCAAAATGGAAAGAACCAGTAGTTATTCTTTATAGATATTAATGGAAAAAATGGAAGGCTAACATATCGACACGGGTTTAAAGGTGAAATCAACACTAGAGTCATAGTTAAGCTTATCTCATCTTGTTAATGTTGAATCTCGTTTTGGATTTTTTGTTGTTTATGTTAATTGAATATGGTTTTGTAAAGATAATCTTGATATGTTATTTGGATTATTCTACTACGAACCTAATGATAAAATGTTGAATATAATCTGTAATTGTTATATTTAATATTCGTTAGTAGCCACTAATGATCTTGAATCGTTTGAAACAACGTCACTTAGGTTAGATAACTCGAACGTGAGACGTTACTGCCTATATTGATCTGTTCTTCATTTTATAATGTGGCTGCCAAATTGAATCTAGGGATTGTATTCTATGTTATTCGGTGGCTAGGTTTAATTAAAGATTATACCTTAGCTAAACACAACCTAAGGAAAACCTGGGATTAACATAGCGTATTGTTAGTCTATGATCAACAATTTGAGGAGAGGCATGAAAACATTAGAATGATGGGATATGTTTAATCGTTTCTAGGTCAATATTGATCTTAAAACTGAACTTTACACATAATCGACACTTTTATCATTTTTGGTTATTTTCTATAATTTTTCTCCAGTTTAATTTTACTTTATTTTTCTTAATTACATAAAAACTAAAACCCCCATTTTTAATTCCTTTGCATCAATTATTTTCTTTACGAGAATTAACAGAACATTCCTTATACATGTGATCCTGACTCACCACTTCTACAAGTTTGTAATTTGTAGAGTTAGGTAAATTTTATAGTGCATTTGACACGAGTTGTCAGAATGACTCACCATATGTAAATTGGGTGATTAAACATTGAAATTTAAGATTGATCATAATGTATGCCAAAGGAAATTTACATCTATATAGATGATTTATACGTATATTTATTGCTTACATGTGTATTATATGATTATATAAGTGTGATTTTGATACCCTTATAACGGTGATAAGTTATGACTTACATGTATAAACTGAAGAATAGATTTTATGATTTGAAATAAATATCATATGATTTATCCAATATATGAATTATGAACTTGACAAATGCTTAAAGGAAAATGTTACAGTGCCTTCTTTATTTTCTTGGAGGAGGATAGATAGGAATGCCTATAGGGTTAAAGTGTAGCTACTATAGTTTGACATCTATAGTGTCTTTATTTTAAGACTATAGTGTCTCTACAGTTTGATGTCTTCGGGTAGATAGTTTGATACTTTTGGGTATCTTTAATTTGATATCTTCAGTTCTCATTATCCATACCTATGAGAATGTGTAGGCCTAACATAGATAGTACATTAAACAGTTATAAATAAGAAATATAGCATGAAAACTTAAATAATTGGTATTGGTGAGCATTTATACGGATTATATTCATGTTTTATAATGACGAGCAGTAGCAATTTTATTGATAGATTGTATTAATGAGTGTTGAAGGTCAATGTTTGGCTTATAAATGCGAATTTAAGGTATATAAATAATACATTGAAGCATAGTTACATTATGTAACCTAATTATTTGTCATCACTATTTATTCATTTTGTGATATTTATGAATGTGAGTGCTTGTGGATGACTTCTGTGAGTGGTCATCCAAACTAAGTGTTTCCCTACTAAGCTTTTAAGGTTAACACGGATGTTAATCCTTATAGACCAATGTAATAGGAGTGAGGTACATGGATCAGCTGCAGAGAAGAAGGCCAACCATTAGTAGTAAATAAACTTTTGGATTATATCTTTTGGGTTAAAGATGATTGTCTATGTAACAGTTTGTAATTCTTTTGGATTATCATGTAAATGCAAAGATGTAACACTACTCTTAAATAAAGAGATAGGGTTATTAGGTTGGAATTGGGATTGAGATATGTATTTTTGGTGCCTAGTTAGTGAATCAAGCAAAACTAAAGGAGAAGAGAAGAAAAATACTAGAAAAGCTAATTGACTGATTTCAAGGTTTACACTTAGTTTAATTTCTATCTGTGCATGTTTAAACCTATACAAATATTAATTTGGACATGGAATGGTTGCTGAAATAGTGTATTGGTGTTACTTTGCATGGAATTAGTTGAATATGACAAGAGAGTAACGTGTAATGGAAGTTTGTCTTAACGTTGTTTGAACTAGTCTAACATTTTTGGACATAACTTGGACTACAAATATGATTTTAGTTAGAGATGAAAATTAGGACATAGAACTAAAAATATATAGAAGAGACCATGACCTAATTCTGGATGAATGAAAATGTAATTTGAGATTGAAAATGGTGATCTGATTTTGCCCTTATTTTGGAGTAGGTTGTGATTTTTGTGTGTATATATCACAATTTATGGCCTGATTTTTAATTTTATGGATACTAGAGACATAGGAAAATAAATATATAGAAGACCTAAAACATAATTTGAATTTTTTCTATGTGAAAATTTCAGAACAAATGGAGGTATGAGTTTTGGGCAGGAGAGATGAAGGGAAGGAAATTGCACTATTTTGAGTTTGTTTTCATTTTAGATTTTTACTAAATCATCCTTTTCATATGTTTATAAAACTTTACAAACACTTGGAAACAAATGACATATGACTCACTATATGTGAATTGGGTAATTAAACATTGAAATTTAAGATTGATCATAATGTATGCTAAAGGAAATTAACACACACACACACACATATATATATATATATATGATTTATATGCATATTTATTAGTTATATATGTATAGTATGATTATACAAGTGTGATTTATTACCATTCTAATGATGGTAACTTATGACTTGCATGTGTGAACTCAAATACATATTTTATGATTTCAAATGAATATCATATAATTTGTAAATATATGAATTATGAAATTAGAAAATGGTTAAAGGAAAATGTTACAGTGCTTGCTTTATTATCTTAGTGGTGGATAGTTAGCCAAGTCTATAAGATTACATTAAAACTATTATAGATTGACACCAATGGTGTTTTAATTTCAGGGCTATAATGTCTCTATAGTTTGATGCCTTTGGGTATCTATAGTTTGATACTTTTTGGTATCTACAGTTTGATATCTTCATATATCTACAATTCTCATTATCCATACCCATAAGAATGTGAAAGCCTAATATAGAAAGTAAATTAAATAGTTATAAATAAGAAATACAACATGACAGTATGAATAATTTGTATTGATGAGAATTTGCACTGATTGCATGAATGATTGATAATGATGAGCAGTTGTATTGATAATCTATATTAATGAGCGTTGAATATCAATGTTTGACTTATAAATGTGAATTTATGGTATATGAATAATACATTGAAGCATATTTGCATTATGTACCTTGGTTATTTATGCCATCACTATTTATACATTTTGTGGTATTTATAAATGTGTGTGCTTAGCGGATGGCAGCTGTGGGTGGTCATACAAACTAACTATTTCCTCACTAAGCTTTTAAGGTAAGCATGGGTGTTAATTCATGTAGGTCCAAGTAATAGGAGTGAGGTACAGGGATCATCTATAGGGAACAAGGTCAACCATTACTAGTAAATATACTTTTGGATTGTATCTTTTGGGTTAAAGATGATTGTATATGTAAGAATTTGTAACTAAGAATTTAAGGTATATGCAATATTTCTTTTGGATTATCATGTAAATGCAAAGATGTAATAATATTCTTGAATGAAAAAGCGATATGAAATTTTATAAAATGTATATGTACAACATTGAATAGGAAAATGTGTGATGAATGTCATTATAAATGAATAGAAATGTGTACCATAATTGTTTGTACACGAATTTGGTTGCCATGTATGTTAGTGGTTGTTGGCTCTTTGTAGGGGTGTTGCAGTTTGTCTTTGAGGAAGTGGGAACCACCCCCTGTACTTAAGGTCACTACCAACACCTTATTAGTAGTTCCCTTACTTGATTCCTCTGCCAATTCATTCCCAACCATCTCTATCCACTCTTCTTGTTCTTCTTGGACATAAGTTTCTATCTTATCTTCTTCAATCATCTCCTACCACTTCTCTTAAATGAAGGTTTCTTTTAGAGATCTTCTTAGATTGTCTCTTCATTTATGAAGCCAACTGTCGTCTTTTCTTCACTCTGCTTCGTTAATAAGCTCAAGTAGTATTCTATGTTATGCTCAAGATATCCAGGTGAAGAAACCCTTTCTTCAAATTCAAGTCGACTTGCTTTAAGTTTGGAAAGGTATTCTATTATGTTTATTATAATGCGTCCCTTTTCCTTTGCCTTTTCTTCTACTTCGTATTTTTCTAGAAGCTCGTTTCCTTTCTTAAGGGTGATTGCCATTCTATATTCTTTAGTATCTGTTTTAGTAAAACTAGGCAAACTCCCTTACATCTCATCAGATATTATCATCGCTAGCCGGTCCATCTGATTTACCAAATTTTGTATACAGGCTTCTGTTTTCTGATGCTTCATGATTGAATATTGAATGTAACCAATCATCATATCTTCCAGAGTTGGCTCTTTAATTGAAGGTGCTTGGTGTTGTAAATTTCTGGTTGGAGTGTAATTGTTCCATCCATTAGTGTAAGAGTTGCTCCATTTTGAATTGTAGTTGTTCTTGTATATTACACCACGAGGTTGATTATACATGCTAGGTTGCTTCCATATCTAATTTGGTTCTTGAAATTCATGATTGTAGTGATAACTCCCACTAGTGTCAAAACACAATCTTGATATATGTTGAGCTTCCAAAAACATGTTGGAACACCTTTCTATCCTATATGGTGATGTTAAAGATTGCGAAAATATATCCCAACTTCAATAAAGTCTTGTCTGCTTCATCCATTATGAGTTATGACTATGATAAATCTTAAATCCTATAATAACCTACAAACTTAAGATCAAGTAGAGAAGTTCAAAAGATAATTAAATGACTAAACTACAATTACAATAAATTACAGTAACAAATAAATACAAATGCTTAATTAAATAAAAGAAAATAGAAACAAAAATAAAACATAATGAAATAAAATAAAATAAAGAAAAATGTTCACAGTAATAAAATAAAGGTTTTCTGAAAATCACTATCCCCAAAAACGATGTCTAAAACTTGATTGACTCTTTTCAAGTAGTCAATATTGTAATAACTGCAAGTGCATGGTGTAGCTGTAGCAAGTACGGGCAAGTACATGCCAACTCTACAAAGACAGTGACTACTAGTAATTACCTTTTCCTAATATCTAGCCTACAGATTGGTTTTGGATTTTAATGAAAGAAAATAAAACTAAAGTAAGTAAAATGAAATAGGCAACATTATTGAACATAGAATTGGGAATTCACTCAAAAAATTACTAACAGCTAATTAGTATATAGGTTTTAAATCCACCTAAACTCATAGCAGATTGATCTTTTATTACTCAATTGTTTTATTGATTTATTGGACCGTAGAGATTCCTATGGTATGCTAATAGTTGACCTTGAGTCTATTAATTACTAATTATAAGTTTTTCAACTGAATTAATCAGGTTAAAGTTTATATGATTACTTTAGCAATTTAGAAATCACTCTATTAGGTTTGTCCATAATCCGAAAGATTTATGTCATCCTATCTCTAAGGTTACAATGATCTCCTTCCAATTATGTTAGATTTATTGATTAATATAATTTCTTAATCTCTATATATGAAATCAGATTATAATCCAATATTCTTAGGGATATTTGAACATAATTAAAACACATAATTAGATCACATTACAACAATCAAACCAATTGCATTAATAAAAGAATCAAATCAGATCAAAGTGTTAACATAGGTTCATCTAACCTAAACACTAACAAGATGTTTAGTTATACAATATCGAACACGAAATCAAACATACATTGAAAGAAAAATGAATTAAAATTAGTGGTTTCATAATTCTAGATCTCCCTGATTATCTTCTATCAAATATTTCTTATGATGTAGAGGTTTGCTCTTGTATTTTGATGGATCTTTTGATGAATTCCTTGTATTTTCTATTTCTCTGGATCAAAATTGCCCCCATAGAATGATCTCCACATCTAAAATCACCTCCTAAAGTCTCCTGCCTCATCAATTACTTCTAAAAAGTTTCTTTTATATTGAATTCAAGTTACTAATGCACAGTAGGTTGCATGGTGGTGTGATAAGTGTAAATTACATCGTGTTTTAGGGCATAGTTTAAAATGTGTTTAGTCGTTAATTCAATCATATGGTATGTGTTTAGGTTATAATTGTGTTAGTTTGTTAATTATTTATGTTTTAAGTGTTTTAAGGGTTAGTATAAGCTTTTGAGCTTACATATTATGTTTTTTGAGGTACCTTGATGTGTTTGTTACTGTTTCAGGGTCAACATCAAATAACGAAGGGGTTTTGTAGACATTTGCGGCGAAACAACGACACACAATCTTGGTTTATCAGGCCTTGATCATGACAGAAGCTCAGGTAATAGCCCAAAATCATGGCCTATATGTCATGTTGGTGACAAAAGGCTTAGACGTAATCCACGATCATGACCTGCGTCAGGCAGATGCATAGACATTCAAGAATGTCAACTTTTGTGGGATATTTTAGACCTTTCAGACTTTGGAAAAACCCTAGGGTGGCCTAAAACATAAAAGAGTATAAAAAGAACATGAAGTGGTAGAGAAAAAGAAGCTTTTTGTATCATCCACCTTAAGAAACCCTGGAAAGAGATCATTGAGATATAGAGGAAGAGAAGAAGGAAGAGAGAAGAGGGGAAAAAGTTGAGTCAAAGTACTTCCTGAATCAAGAGGTTTCTCAAAGTCGCTACCTCCCGTCATCCATTTTAGATTGTATTTCTTGTTCTTTTTAATTTTATTATTATATAGAATTGGATTAAACAGTTGATGATAGGATCTAAAATATCAAGGATGATCTAAACTCCCCTGCAGAATTTTATTTTTGAATTAATAAGAATCTGATTGTTTATTGTTTATTAGATATTATTGTGGTTTGATTATGCTATTGCATAATTCGAGAATAAACTGAGAGGGTGAATTAAATGAAAAACGATTAAATTGGACTAAGGAGAGTTAGGTGATTTAATAAAAACCAGAATTAAGTCAAATTGATAATTTATGAGGAGACAAATCTTGTTTAGGTTTCCGATAGTTTATTAGAGAACTTCAGAATTAATTATTTGGGATAGGTTGTGAATTGAGAGATTGCAACCTCCATAATTTGATTAGGGTTTATGATTTAGGGTTAATGGTTATAACTCGAGAGAGAGTAATCAACCCTAGGATACTCTAGAACCAACAATCCAATAATTCATAATCAATTAGGTTAGCATTAAGGATAGGTAAAATTCCCTTTATCTCAATTGGTAATTTCCTTCAGTTAATTAGTGGATGTGTTGCAAATTGCTTAATAATTATTATTTTCATGTTTGATTCTTAATTTGATTGATTGAATTAAAATTTTGTATTGTTTTTGTTGCATCTTGAATTTCTTTTATTTATTTCTGGCCTTAGATTTTATGATTAGATTAGTTCTCTCCTCGTGGGATCGACTTTTGGTACTATGCTAACAAACCGTGCACTTGCGGATTATTGATGGTTAATAACTAAAACTGACACATAACAAAAAGTGTCTTTCATATTAAATTCAAGTTACTAATGCATGGTAGGTTGCACGTTCATGCATTAGGCCGTGCATTACCAAAAATTTTTAATATCACAAAACTGCATGACTTGGGAGATGTGCACAGCTAGATGCATAATTATGCATCCTTTCTATATGATAAATCTTTGTTTTATGCAATGTTTTCATCCGAATTATTCTCTTTTAAGTTTTTGAAGGCAATTATACCTTATAAACATACTTGGAAGGCATTAAATATCAAAAATACGATCAAAGTGTAAAATATCAAGCAAAAATGCATGAAGTATGAGTTATAAATGTGATCGATTATGCATCAATCATCTGAAAATTGCAATTTCTATTGAGTGTTGATAGTTGTAGGATGCAAGTTGTTTTAGTAGGCATTTTAGCATGTTTTAGGTTTTAATTAGCTATATTGTGCATATTTAGGGTTAAATTGTGTAATGTGAGTGTCTGTTTATGTTTCTGAATATTAAGTGGGGTAGAGCATGTTATCGAGCTTTAATTTTGTGTATTTAAGGTAACTTATGTATTTATTAGTGTTTGAAAGTAGATATTGAAGAACGTAGTAGGTTAAGAGGAAGCTCGGTAGAAGACCCAAGGCCATGATCGTGACAAAACCATTTTGGGGGAGTCACGATCGTGGCCTGTTCTGCCATGATCATGATAGAGAACATTTTAGTAGGCCACGATCATGGCCTGTGTGATAGTAAATGTGGACCGGTTTCTAAAACTCAAACTTTTAGGGCTCAGGTAAAACCCAAGTTTTTCCCTAAATAGAAAATCCTATAAAAGGAAAAAGGAAAGAACACTGAAGGGCCTCCATTCTTGCCACTTTTCGAAGAAGCTAAGGAAGATGAAGCTTCTAGCGAAAGAAGAAAAGAGAAGAAAAGGATCTACCTTGGGTGCTTTCACTTCCAATCCATTTAACTCTTCATATGATGTACGAGATAGGATTGATGATGATGAATCTTATACTAAAAATGTTCTAACTTTCCTTTATGGATTTGTTCTTAATTTAATGTTAATCTAGTTGTTTTTGTGTTAATTCGTCTGGGTGTTATGATTATTTATTATAATTGCATGCGTGGGTAATAAATCAAGAGAGTGAACTAAATGTAAAATGACTGGGTTGGTTAGAAAGAGTTAAACGACCTAATAGACCACGCAAATAATCAAATAAAAAATTATACAGAGAGAGATCTTATGTGAGGACCCGATTATTTAATTGAATGCTTAAGATCTGATTAGGTTGTGGGCTAATTGTTAATCAAGAGATTACATGTTCGGTAATGTGAATTAATTAAGGTTTATTAATTAGGGATTAGGGATTATAACTTGAGAAAGAGTAATCTGCCCTTCGATAATCTATAACTGACACCATATTAACACAAAAGTGACCTAGTTAGCATTAATGATAGTATAAATCCCCTCTCCTATAATTTGTTAATCTTCCTTGGTTGAAATTCAATTCTCAATTGCTAGTGAGCAATTTTGATTTCTTGTGTGTTAACTTTACAATTTAATTTTCAATGAATCCATATTCAAGAATTTACTTTTCTATTTAGTTTTTGTTTTCCTTTTTAATAATCATTTTTGGCTTTAGATTACTTAGAATTAGATTAGTTCACCAACTCCTCGAAGGATCGACACTTCATATACTACATTCATGACCTGTGCATTTGCAGTATATTGAGGGTTGAGAATTTTTAAAACTTGCTGTTTAATTTGATCAACAAGTGTGCCTAAGATCAAACCATTTTTTAAAATTTCTTTTTGATTCCAATCATCTAATCCAAAAATGCAAAATAAAATATTTTTAATCCCAAATCTTCTTCATTGCTCCTTGATTAATGGTAATATTGTTCTGTTAATTCAAATTGTTGAATTTGAATTATAGGCCAATCCTTTTTTAAAAAATATTAAATTTAAACCTGTTAAGATAATATAGAGGATTTGAAGGATAAAAATTAGGCTAAATTATTATATATCATAATCATTTACTTTTCTTTAAGCAACATAATTTTATTATTCTTAACTTAATAAGAAACAAATCTTAGTAATCATTAAGCACATCAAAAATATCAATCAAGAATCTTTATTATTCATTAACTGTTAAGCATGCATTTACTTCATCAAATTATAAATCAATCCAGTTCACTCTACAATTCTTTAAATTTCCTCTCAATTTACACCTTTCCACTTAATGCATAAAGTGCACATACATGGAAAAAATACTAACGCCTTTAAACATTTTCATACCCCTTATCAGGAAAATAATAAATTTGAATAACATAGGAACATTTAGAAGCTTGTTTGAAAATTTATATAACCTTTCAATACAGGAGTAAACACCTTTTCATGAATAACCTTGGTTACTCAATTAGGTTACTATCTCAATGACTTTTAGCACCAATCTTTAACTTTGACCTTTTTATTCGTAGAAAGCTAGCAAAGTGAAATTATTTGTGCTTGTCTATACATATAGTAATATTGTTATTTCTTTTTTTTATATTTGAGGTAATGAAAATGCTTAAAAAAACTTTACATTTAACGTAATCATTATGCACATTATACGCAAAGTATCATAATGTAAATCAAGTATCCATTCTTAAAGTTAATTAACTAAATTGAAATCAAATTAAATAATCAAAACTCATAACTATTTTCTTAACTAAATCAAATCACAATCATAAAAAAATTACAATGAGTCATCTTAGTCAACATCTTTTTTTTTCTAATTCCCAAATTATTCATTATTAAGATGATTATAACAAAATTAACAAGCTTGACTACTAAATCCCTCCTTCATTCTTTAAGTTATACATTGTCTTTAATGTGCAAAACATATAAAAGTAATGAAAAATATGGAAAACAATGGGGGGAGGTGAGGATAGCTAGTACTCCCCTAATAGTAAAAGATTTTCAGTCTTATTCAAGCTCATTAACATCCATCTAGTACTAGTGAAATCTTCTCTACCCTTACTTATCAGGGTGATGTTGCCTTCAAAGCTTGCAAAACTCCATCAAATCTCAAATCATAATTAAAATTAGAACCATAAGACTAAAACTTGAAAACAAACTAGACTAATAATGAAAATCATACAACCTAATAAATAAAAGAAAAAACATCTAATTAGTGGGTTGCCTCCCAACCAGTTCTTCTTTACCTTGCTTCTAGCTATCATTTCAAATAAGGGTTCATTAGCCTACAAATAGGCCACATGATGTAATATAATAAGGTTATATGGTATCAAATTAATAAGACTAAATATGCTAATTCCTTTTTATTAACAAATTGTTAGTATAACAAGGAATAACAAAATTCTCTAAATCTTTGATTAACTACGGCATTTTTTTTAACAAGTAGGACTATTGTGATGATTGTCCTTGATAGCATCATTATTTGGCTCCTCTTATTCATCTTCCTTTTTCTCCTCTTCTTTCTCTTCTTAAATAACAAATTCTCCCTTTTCTTTAACCTCTAGCTCCCATCCACTCTTCAATGTTATCTTATTAATTTTTCCATTATATTTACCTTAGTCTATCTAGATAACACACGTAACTATGCATTGGAAAGAAGCTTTATAAATTATCCAGTTAGAAATCTTATATTATGGAAAAAAAAAAGCGAAAAAGCTTTTAATTTCATGGAGGTTCGCCTTGGTTATAGAAATGGATTTCATAATGAGCTCTTTAAGAAATCAATCCACCTATTTCTATTGTAGTTACAAAAATCTGGGTGAAACTTTATTACCCTACGCAAAGTGGAGATAATTACTCTACTCTAGATTATAAGTATTCCCATATAAGATATTTTAAGGCCATTTCTCTATAACAATTGGTTGTTCCCATATTTAAATCCTTATGCCTTACATTTATAATTAGGGTAGCCACCACCATGAATGTCATAAGGCATCATTGATAGAACTAGAGCTTCCATATACAATACTAACTTGCATCTCTTTCCAAGCTTCTAATGTTTCCATAATCGATTGAATACTAAAATCCCCTAGAGAATATTGTCATCTCCATCCTTCCATTATATTTGGTAGTTACAACAATGAACACCCAAATCTTAAGAATGAGTCACAAAACATAATATTAAGAAAGAGAGCTATAAGGATAAATACATAAACATAAAAAGAAAAGAAACAAAAACTATCGAAAAGAAAAATGACTAATTTTAAAAAAACTTTTCCTAATATTATAGTCCTCAAGAATGGTTCCCAAAAATGGTTGAATTATTTTACCATAAGTGCATAATTTATCTATGCTAGCACTAATAAGTACAAGTCCATTCAACGAGGACTAGAATTACTAGTACTAATTGTCTCTTTATTGTCTAGTCTAAGAAAGTACAGCAATAATGATTGACCAAATTCAAATCTAAAACAATAAGCTAAAATGAATAAGCATAATTAACCAACTAAAAAAGAAATTTAATCGAGGAACAATAAATAAAGACAGTGGTACCCAAATTATGAACACCCTAGGACTTCTTATGAAAATAATACTTTTATACATTAATTTAACTTAAATTTCATTAGACCATAAAAATTAATCAATTATATTCATATCTTTATTAAGATTATTAACAACTAATGATTAATCAAAATATCTTCCTAATTAAAACTCATAAAATTGCATTAATCGATTTATATATTTCTTTATTAGGTTTGAACATAATCTAAAAGATTAATGTCAAACTATCTCTATATTAAGCACTTATTATGTAGTTTCTTCAAAATTTTCCCTATTTTGAATGTTATACTTTAATACACTATACTACTCTAGATCAACTTTATTGCTTCCTTTATTACCTTTAACCTATCCTACACAACTAAATTTATAATATACATAAAACAATGCATATGGAATAACCTTCCACCAATCGTCAAGCTCTTAACCCATAATTTGTTCTTTAAGTTTTATACCATCACATCATTTGTGCTACACTAATCTAGAGTCATGGTTAAAAGCTTGGTCTCAATGTTTCGATATATTAAGCAATTTATCGTAACTTTTATCAAACTTTCATTGTATACTCGTTGGCACATAAATAAACCTACTATTTAAAAGTATGAAAATTTTATAACATAATTAATATATAAATGACGAAATTATTAAAGAATACTTGAACACATCTTTAATATTATTTTCTTTTTATCATCAAAAACCATGAAAATATGTTTTTTTTATAATATTCTGAGTTGGCATCATGAAGGTAAGAACATCCTATAACTTTTATTATCGACAAAGGAGAGTGGTTGTTTACACTAATGATCATTTTAGATATCGAAAACTTTGATTTGTTTCTATCATAACTTGTTGAAGTCATTCCATTCTTCCCTATCATTAGGTTAGGGGCCAAAATATTTGACCTTTTAATACCATTTTCTTTCTATTGCATAACTTCATATATCTCTTCAAATGAGAGGTTCCAGCTCTAAAATCCCCAACATAATCTTGCGATAATACTTACATTCAACCTTTTCAACTCCATCCATTGATCAAGCCTTGTTGAGGTGATCTTATGCTTCTTAATGAACATATTCCTTCAGGTTTAATCATTTATTTGCTTGGTATTGGATTAGAGCTCTTTGTTGATATATTGTCACTTGGTATTATATTAGAGCTCTTTGGTAGTATATTGTCTTGTATTGAATTAAAACTCTCCACTGAAGAAATATGCTCATCCATCTAAAACAATCAACATATATGAAAATATAAGATATTCATAGATATTTATATGTATACATACATTTAATAAGCATTTAACATGTATACATACTAAATTTAATAAGCATATAAGTTATTTATAGACAATTGTAAGTATATATACACTTTAATGAACATTTACATATATACATACTAAATTTAATGAACATTTACATGTATATAAACTAGAAAACATAATCAACATAAATGAGATAATTATTTTGAGGAAAAATAAACCAGAGCTTCTATATCAAATGTTTAGAATATGCATAATCATTTGTAAAGAAGAAATTAGAGTAGATTCATAAGGAAAGATAATAGGTTATTTGAACAATGATGTCATCTATAACTTATTCTAATTAAATTATTCATCAAATAATCCATTCATCTATAAATAAAAATATTTAGGAATTCATGAAGAGAAATTATTAAGCATTCATGATAATAAAATTGTCTAATACATATATTTAACAGTTACAGCAGATGCACCATCATCATTTTCATGTTTTCTAAGCATATTCCCTACTTTTGGTCCTTGTTTGATCATTTCTTTTATGTTAACTAACACTTTATCTATTTTAGTAACAATAGATTTTCTCATTTATCAAAAAAAAGTCTAAGCTAATAAGAATTAAAGGGATATATATATATATATATATATATATATATATATCCTTTTTAAGATGAATGAGGAAGCATAAATCAAAATGCTAGTTATTGCATATAAATATATATGTTTCCATATTAGAAAAAAGTCTTATTCTTGATCTCAAAACTAATTTAATAAATTCTTTCTCAAAATGTTCCTTCCCCACATACAAAAGAAGGGCCTTTTTTACATAAAATTTTAGAACATATGAGACATAGTAAAAAAAGAACAAAAAGGAAAATAATATGATTCCATAAAGGTTTCTCATCCAAAGAGGAAAATGTTAAAAGTGAGGACAAAAGTTATAGGGTTGATTTTCATTTATAGATGAAAAAGCAATGTCTAGGTGATTACATATACATACCTCATTAGAAAATATCTAACGCAAACTCATCATCCACAATTATTCACATAATGATGTTTCTTTTATATAACTGTTTTAGATCCTATTTTTCCGCTCTCCATTAAACATTAAAAAGGAAAAAACAACCATCAGTAGACCAAAAACAAATGGGAAGGAAAAAATAATTAAAGGTATTGGGCATTTTTGTTTGAAAGCATGATTAGAGGAAGGGATATTATAAAAGGTTTTAATGAATGGACAATAGAAAGAAATGGTTGATTAGAAACTCTTTTAATATCATAATTGATTTGACATAAGACTATTTGGATAATTTTCAAAAACTCTATCTTGCTTCTTTCCATTCTCCTCTTCTTCTTAATTTTCACTTAGCAATTTAGAGAAACATTTGCAATAACAAATTATGTTCACACATTTTAGGTGTTTAGATCAAAGTAATAAAGATAACATATACAAATAAAAACTAAACTTCTTTATATCAAAAAGTTTAGGTCTTTAATTTGCTTTACAATGTAATTTTTAAAGAGTAGGATGTAATCTTATGTAGCACCCTATTCTCATAGGGCATATTCTTGAACATATCGTCGGTATTCGAAAACATACTCTACGAGGGTGGCATGCTAAGACAATCAGTTAATCAAACTCATTGAAATTTTTTCTTTCACAAATCGCGTGCATTTTTAGAAAAACTCAAAATCACTTCCGCCCATTTTATTCATAAACAGCTTCAGGCTCAAGTGTTACAAACAATAAACATATCATCAAAATTCTAGTAATCATTTGGGCCTATTACAAATACAATATGTGTTTAATCATAACTGTTATTACAAGTAGAATTCATTTATGCCAACTGATCCCAACCTCAAACTCTTTTTCGAAGGCAGTGGTTATACTCAAATTGGTCTAAATGGGTATCCTCTGAACCTGAAAAATAATATTGCAATTTTATTAAGTTTTACAAACTCAGTGAGTGAAACATCCTCGATGGCTTACTCATATCACATAACACAAATAATTCACAATTCACATTCAATTTATAGATAAGTATTAACATATATAGCACATCACTTCATTAATTCATCGTGTAGCATCAAATACACTTTATTCACTATTTCACATTTCACATTTAGAACAATTCAAATAGTACAATTCAATCATTTAAACATACATGTTAAATGTATATGCATTAAATCACATAAGTTCAATCAGCCATTTTATTCCACTTTAGCCACTCACTTTCACATGTCATCAGACCAAGTCTAGCATTCAACAAATATGTTAAGAATCACTTATTCCTTGCTCATTCACATTTAATGAAGCACTTCCAATATGTTCACATTTATCAAACTCCTTGGACTATTTATATCCGGAATCATCACAATCAGAATCACATTTACATCAATATCAATGCAATACAAAAATTTAAACAGAAGAATCAATTATAGTAAGACCATCTAGGTCGACTCATGGTATGCTCCTGATTAGCATTTTCTTTAATGATCCAAAAATGTCTAGATGTAGACATTCAATCCTATGTATCAACTTCATACAATACACATATTGTACACACATTACTAATTGCACAATCACATAGACATTCAATTGTACACTTATGTATTTATGTAATGTATAATGCATGCACAATTTGACTATTCTGGGTATGTTTCTTTTATTCTTATTTCTTGATCATTTAAGCAATATCATTTGTGTATATCTAGCTTGCACTTAGATTCATAGCTTTAAGAACTTAGTTATTCTATTATCATAATTCAATCATATATCTATCATATACATGCTCTCCAATCCTTTCTGTAGCATTACAACATCTCATAATAATCAATTTCTCATTCATTCTTACTTAATGCACATTTCTCATCTTCTTTGAATCATACTAACATTCATATGAACACCTTCATTCCCATTATACTCATAATTTTCCAGATTTTGGAACTTTGATACCAATAATTCATTCATTATGCTATAACTTCATTTGTTACTTTAAACATTTCACATATTTAATCACTTATTTCATCATTAAACTAAGTCCATTTCAAGCTTAATTCAAGCCTAAATGCATCATAGGAAAGTACCTAACCATTTCAACCATCACAAAAAATAGCATCTCATATTTAAGCCATTCCCACGATCATGGGATTTGTTAACAGAAACTTTCCCAACCTTTTTTGCAATCCCACAATCGTGGGTGCATTCCCACGATTGTGGGTTATGCAATCTGAAACTCCCATCAATTATCTTCCAATTTTTCTAGCTTTTTAACTCATATATGTTACAACCAAACCATCTTATGCTACATTAATCATTTCTACTTCATTTTCCCTTCATTCTCACCTCATCTCTATCTCAATATCATTCACAAACAAATCATAATCTATGTTTAATCATAAACACAAAAACATAATATCAATGTACATATACATTCATCAATTTTTCTTCACACATTCAACTCCATTATCACCTTCACTTTATTTCTAAACTTTCATTGTAACACCCATTACCCTCGGGTACGTACCGGAACGCCCGTAGGTCATTCCGACACATATCCTAAGACAAGGGAGCGCTACGTGCAATTTCTACAAACTCCACATGGCATCACATATATTTAAATAATAAAACCAGTAACTGTAAATTGCAAGATTTTTAAAATCAAAATCCTCCCTCTTTCAATACTCATAATCAACAGTGTATACAGCAAATGTACAGTCTGTACATACAAAACCTAATACAGATACTAAGAAAGAGGA
>JANZXR010000172.1:19431081-19447207 GCA_027575705.1 Erythroxylum echinodendron | reverse complement strand
CAAAAATAATTTATCTAATAATACCAAAATTCATTCAAATCATGTTTACTAAAATAAAAAAAATTCAAGGCCCAACAATGGGTGTCATGGTCATGACAGAAGGTTCCTCCCAGGGTTATGATCATGACACCTATGTCATGATCATGACAGAAGGAAAATCAATTGAAGGGCAATTTTGGAACCGATTGATGGGTGAAAATTCTAGAAAGACCCTAGAAGACTCGAGAACTATTTAAGAACATAAAACACTCCAAAACAGGGGAGCCACCATCTTGCAAATTAGATCATACAAGGAAGATCGTGAACAATGTCAAGGAATTTCAAATTTCCAAACCAAGCTCCAAATTTCCATGTCATTAGACTTAATGTATAAACTAGAATTTCATATGTTCTTCACGTTTATTATGATTTACATTTCCATATTAGGGTTTTTTCTTGAATGATTTTGTGACTTTGATTTCAATTGATTCAATACAATTTCTGTATTGTGATAATGGTACATGCGTATACTTTTGCAGTAAATCGAGAGAATGAGTCAAAAGTATTCTGATTAAATTGTACAATGAGAGTTGATGATTTAATATGTCACACTATTAACAAATCAACCATCATTTGAAGATAGATCTTGTGTAAGAAATTGTTTATTCTATAGATTCATCAGAACTAATTGAAAACATTAGGGAAAGAGTTGTGAATTGAGAGATTACACTTGTGGAATTTTCAGATTAAATTAGGGTTAATGGAATAGGTCTTGAGAAAGATATTCAATCCTTAAAAGATATAGAATCAACACATAATTGAATCAATAGGGATTAAAGGAACAAAATAATGATAAAATAAATCCTAAGTACCATCTTTGATTTTCCTTATATTTGTGGTAAATCATTTGTTATTTGATTATTTTCTTAGTTTCATTTAACTATTTTAAATTTTTGATATTTTATTTCCGTCCAATTCTTATCCCAATACCTTAGACAAAGTTAGTTTCACTTAGTTTTAACTATTTCCTTATGGGATCGACACCTTTAATATTACAGGTTACGATCTGTATACTTCTAGATATTGAAGGTTTTATTAGACGTAAACCTTGCTCAACAATAGGCAAAAAAACTTGATTAAATTATTTTACCAAAAGTGCACATTATAGATATATCTAAAACGCATAACTATAGGTCGATCCTATGAGAATTAGAATTACTAGTACTAATCATCTTTCTATTATCTAGTATAAAAAATAATAGTGGAAATTGATCAAATAAAAATTAAAATAATAAAATAAAATAACTCCAACACAATTGACTAACTAGAATGAAGATTGAACTCAGAAATAATCAGTAAAGACAGTGGTACCTAGATTTTAAATCCTTTTTAGATTTATGGAAATTCACTCTAGTTCATGTCCTGAACTTCCTCTTTGCATTTCCTTTTAATTTTTCCTTTTATAGTTCAATTTTAGGTTTTTAGGTGGTACATGAGCATATAGACAGGGGTGTTAGCATCTATGTACTTTAAAAAATCATAAGATTCTCAAATTTAGAGGAAACATAGGTAAGTATACAAATATGTACTTCTCTAACATGGGCATGTTAATGACCATGTAAATCTCTATAACTTTAAAATAACTTATCTTGCATGAAACATGTCCATGTTGAAGTACACAAGTAAGTACATAGGCATATTGATCTCTAACACATGCATGTCATAGCTAACATAAGCTTGTTCACGACTATTTAACTCTCTAAATTTTAAAATAAAGAACTTGTCTTGTGTGAAACACAGTCATGTTAATGTACATGGGCAAGTATATAAGCATGTTGATGCCCATTTTCTTTTGCTGCAACTTCATAACTTCATCAAAATAACTATAAATCACCCCATGCTTGTCTAATTTGTTCCTTTTATTCCAAATAAGTGAATTACAATCTAAAAATGAAATATGATCAAATTTAAGTACTAAAAACAATAAAAACACTCAAATAAATAAGAGAAATGCACTAAATATAAACATTTAAGCACTTATTAATTCACTTTTATAAAATTCAAATTATCATAAAAATTTATTATCTAGGTTGAAATAAAAATTAACCTAACATGTTTATGCTCTTTCTCAAGACGCACAGATATATCCAATTAGGCAACTACCACCTCTAGATGCATAATTCAACCTAATAAAATTTATTAAGCATAGTTAATTTATTTGGTTATCACAATAGTTTAGAATACTTTTTTTTCTATATTTTTAAGGTTTATTTTCTGTAAGTGTACAGAGTATATTTCACCTCTTGATCCTTCATACAATCCTTGAGATTAAGTGTATAATGTTTAGCCACATACTTAGTAATTAAGAAGAAAGGGAATAAATTCAACAACTAAGAAGATCATGCATTAACAAAAGATTCATTTCAAGTTACATCCTTAATGTTAACAAGGATTTTAAATTCTAAATAAAATGAAAAAAAAAACAAAAACACAACAATCTTAATATAAAAGAAATAAAGGAAGAAATGACTATAAAAGTTATCATAGTCTCCTCCATGTTGCTCCAACTATTTTTTGATGGAAAGAAACCTTAAAAATAAAAGTTTACTAATAAAGGAAGTTGTCACTAGCCTCCAAATTCTTTAAAAAGTAACTCTATTAAGAGTATTCAAATTTTAAGGTTACATAAAATAGTTTTAAGGTGATTAAACTTGTAATTCTGTATGTCATTGGAGTGATTATTATGACAATTGCCACTATTACACTTCCAAATTGATGTCGATCTCATTTTGGGACTTTATGTTTAACTTATCACGATTTTGGTGCTAGTTTTGGTTAATTTATAGCATCAATATTGTTATGGATCTTTTATAAAATTGTAACCTTGGAGTTAGCTTTCAAATACCTCTAGAATCACCTGAATTGTACAACTATGAAGAAAGTTATGATTAAGTCCATAATATTTCCTTAAATTATCACCTATAAGAAATAATTAACAAAAAATAAGATACTATCATATAATTCCTTATAACATTTAATGAAAGTAGAATATCATTATTAATTTAACCCCTATAAGCATGCAAAATATGGACCTATCAAATTTTCCCATACTTGAATTATTACTTGTCCTCAAGCAATTAACAACATAAAAGCCCAAACTAACTAAATGCTTTTATCTAAAATAAGAATTAGTTCCACTTCTATAGATGTGCAATGGCATTTAGCATAAATCATAAGCGTTTAAACCCTTAGGTGTTCCTATTAGAGGTGTTACAATCTCCTTACGGTTTTATTAATGTTAGATATAAATATTGGCATGTATACTCATTAGTTAGCTTCATAATTAATCACACAAGATATAAAATTTCAAGTTTAAAAAATATTTCACAAATAAACAAAGAGAGCAAATGTTTGAAATATTCATTTACTCCTTAATTCTATCAATTGTAGTAATGTCTTTTTTATTGCAAGCCAAAGTGTAACTGAAGCTCTTAGGTTAGCATCATTGGACCAAACTAAATTATACCATATGGCTTAATGAGCTTGAGATCTTAGTAGCAATCTATATAAGGAATTAAAGAAATACCATGATAAAGTTTTATTATTCCAGCTTACCAAATCCTTTATGTGTGTAAGAATAAAGTTTGTTAGGATCAAACACTTCTCTAACTAAGGCATTCACAAGGATGAATATATAAGGATCTAAGCTCTATGATTTCTCCAAGTGGACCAAATTTGGTCCAATTACTAAACGAAAAGGTTATGTTAGCTCCATTTCTAACCTTGTGCAAGATTTCTTACTATCTTGTCCCTTAACTTTATTAATTAAACCATAATCTATGAATAATTATTACTTGGTAAATGGTATATAAATTCATCACTCTCAAGTAGTATGCATGGAAACTATTTAAACCATATATCTTGTATGTCAACTAGAAGTCTCTATAGCTATTTACACCATATAGCTTTTACATCAACTAAAAATCTTCATAGCTTCTTGATTTTCATCACCATTATCCTTATCCATACTTGATTTACTCAATTGCACCTTAATTATATCATGCTTATTACTATCCCCTAGCCATAGAAAGCACCTTAAGATCTTCTAAACTGTTTTAATAATGCCTATTGGTAGCATAAGGTGGGAGGATTGGTGTACACTATTCAAAATTAAGTTGATGAGTTGAATCTTACTAGTTAGTTAAAGGTTTTTTGGAGTTAACCTGAAATCCTCCTTTGGATTTTCTCTATTAGTGGAATGAATTCATTATAAGAGAGCTTCTTCATAAAGATAGGGACATCTAGATAGGTAAAAGGTAGTTTCTTTAGTTTTAGACCTATCAATACGAAGAACCAATAAGCTAAATGGTGAGCACTCAGGGAGCCAAACAACTGGCTTTTCTCCTTAATAATGGATAGATTTAAGAGCTCCTTACACGTATTCAATGTAATCATAAGAGCACATAAGGAGATAAAATCTTCTCTCAGAAAAATGATAAGATCAATTATGAAAAATAAGCTACTTAATCTCAATTTCTTCGATTTAATATGATACATAAAGTATTTCTCCTGCCTAATGACTAGCTTGATCAATCTTGTTAGGATTTTTTAGAGTGATTAGTTAAGGAGATAAAGGGTTTCTTTACATAATTCCTCCAGCCTCTTGATGAGCTTAGAAAGCTCTTCATTTATTAATGCATTATAAGGGACTGCTGATATACATTGATCAATCTAAGCCATAAACATATTAGGGAATTTGAAAGCTTTGAGAATATTTATGATGAATTTCTAATCAATGGAATCAAATACCTTATAAAATACTATTTTATGACCATAATTTTTAATAAATACTCCCTATTATATGCCATAAAGAGTTCTTGAGCTATTAAAATGTTATCACCTATTAGCCTATTCTTTATAAATGCTTTTTATATGTAGTCAATATATTTTAAGATAAACTCTTTCAATATTCTTATTATAAAGATGGAAATAAGTTTGTATATTGTGTTACAGCATGGGATAGGCCTAAATTCTTTCAAGGAAGAGTAGGTACCTTGGCAGTGAGGCACATAAAGGTTTTATTAACTTACTTTAATATTTTACCACAGTTGAGGAACTCTAATATAGCATTTATAACCAAAGCCTTGACATGGCTTCATGCTTTTTGAAAAAGAAGCTATTCATTCCATCAAGCCCAGAGGCCCTATTAGGATGAAAAGGGAATGAGGCTTCCTCCACATCCCTAACACAAAATGGTCTAATTAGAAAATTAGCTTCTTAAATTGAAATATGTTAATTGATAATCAATTTCAAAGATTGAACAAAGGAGTGGCTATCGTCAGACAGCTTGCCATTTCAGAAGTCAATAGAAAAATTATTGCTAATTACTAAGACATCAAAGTCAGGTCAGGCTGACTTCTAAACTAACTAATAAAATTTCACTTAACAACTAAAAAATTTTGTATTTAACTTAAGTACCTTCAATTTTGCCACAAACCAATAGCCTTCGACGCCCCACTCCATTGAGAAAAGAAGGGGCTTATAAAGCACTAAGTGAGCTTGAGAATAAATTAAAAGCCTATTGAAGAAGCTCTTATAGAGTGTCAATTTGATTCCTTGGTCATTAATAAGAGACTATTATGTTATTATTCCTTTTACCAAGAACAAAACGATGAAAGAATGATGTATTCCAATCAACCTCTATCAAATAATTTATCTTTAATATTTACTTCTAGATATAATAGTTAAACTCAATTGCTTAAGTATAATTTGACAAAGAACTCCTCCCTTCTGCCTAAAATACCACATAAGTAAAGGAATGAGCTGGGTTAGATTAAGTGCCTGATTGGTCAGCTTTTGGAAGGTGAAAAAATACTTTTTTTCACCGCAAAACCTTTGTTTTTTTAAAATGAGTGTTTGGTCATAAAATCCAAAAGCATTTTCTTAATGGAAATGACTTTTTTAGAAGTTAAAATATAGCTTTTTAAGAAACTCAAATATGGAGCTTTTCAAAAAATCGCTACTGACAAAAGCTCAACTGATATAAGCCCATCCAAACAAGCACTAAACTTTATTTAATCTCACTTAAGCTTGAGAAATTCTAAGGCTAATGTTACTAGTTTTTCCTTTGATTTAGAATCTTTAACTCCTCCTTTACTGATTATAGTTTTCTCAATAGATATATAGCTTATGCCTTTATATATCTTAACTGATACCATTCAATGTAGCCCCCTCAAAACACTCCAATTCAACTAAAATTTTATTAAAGCTAAAAGGATAAATGATCCTTTTAAAGTTGAGGAAACTTTGAATGATTTGAAAATAAAGATTCTTAAATGTTACCTTGCTATTTGGAAATTTAGAAATCCAATTTCCATTCTCTATAGCCTTATTAATATTTTTCCTGGGGTACCAACATCCTTGTTTGCTTACTGCTCAAGTATAAAAGTATCCTTCCATGATAAAGTTAGTTACCTAGATGTCTCTTGCATAATATGTAAGACCTTCTAAAAAATTTCTAAGGCATGAGTTTCCTTATGTCTTAACGAAGCATGATGTTGAAATCACCCAATAAGATCCGAGGGGAATTGATTACAAAAGTAAGTCCTTTAGTTTGTTTCATAAAGGTATTCTTTGAAACACGTGATTAAACGTAAATAAAAGTAATCTCAAAGTTAAGCATCTCTAGTTTCATTCTAGCAGAGAGGTGACTCAGTTGATCCTCAATAATTAAATGTTCAATTTCAATCTTATCTGGATCATAAGCTACTAAAATCCTAACACTATAATGTCTCTGATGATTAGATATTACACTCCAATGATTCTTCAAAAATTTCAAGTACCTATCAGCTGCAATCGTTTCTTAAGGTAGTTAAGCCCTTGATGTTTCATTAGGAGGAATTTTGGAGCCCTTCCTCCTTCTGTTTGATTTTCTTCTACTAACGAGCTAAAAATCCTTACCTACTTCTCCTATTGAAAGCTTGATAGGGATTGATCCCTTTAATATATGCTCATTATTCTCAAGCCCATTCTCCTTCGAGATTGGAGTTCCTTTATTAACAATTATGTTAGGTTCCTTAAGCAAGTCATTAGGTAACATATCTCCCTCGTCAAGGGTTTTGACAATTTTCCTCGAAGATAAAGATTGAGGATTCTCCCCCTGTTCTACTATTTGCATCACTGAATTAATATCTTAAGTGAGCTCTTTAGTAGAAGGATTTTGGTTGTCCAAATTCTCAGTACTTTCATTGACAATATAAGTATTCTTTTCGAGGTGCAGAGACATCATTTCTTCGCATTCACCTGTAGTGAATTTCCTTCCAGTAGGTTGTCATGCTACCTTTTGCATGAGAAGTTATGGTCTCCAATTATAAGAAACTTTCACAATGTCCTTAAATATATCTCTATTTTCATCCTATGATATCAACTTGGGAAGGAACTGTTGAATGTCCATGAGCATGCAAATGCATGCATAACTCATCTTATATTTGCAGTGGCATCTTCAATGCGTAGAGATTTGCCAAGATAGCTAAGTAACTTAACGCCTTAGTTGTCCAATACTCCTAAAGCAGATTATGAATATTGAATTGTAGAGAAACTTGTTTCACCTTGAGATTTTGGATTTGAATGCTAGGTTTCCATCTCTTAATAAAGATGGGTTAATCTACAAGCTTTTGTACTTGTGTAAGTGATTCAAATTTGAGGAATATGCTTTTCTTATTAACCATAATTTCTTTTCAGCCGAAGAGTCTAGAATTCAAAGTTGGTAAAGGTAACCTATAATTCATAAAGAAGCCTGTAAGTGTGGCATCCCAATTGGAAACCCCTTTCAATATTTCCATAGGGGAAAATTTATGGTTTAACAATTGGGGATAATAATGAAGCTTCCACAAAGGAGAGGAGTCTCCCAACCCTTGAAACCAAATATTCTTGTGATTTATAGAACTGAAGTCTAGCTTAAGGGAGCATCAAGCATGGAGGAGCTAGTGTTAATAATGTCAAAATAAGGATGGGGGAAAGCATTTTATTTTAGAGGAAGAAAAGGTTTCACAGGGCTGAACTTCTTGGCTCTGACGTTAAGTCAAAAAAGGAAATTGTATAATTAGTAAAGTTATACAATTTGACACATTAATTGATGTGGAACCTGCTATGGACTTTTCTTTTTTGTTATACATGAGAAGGTATTTTGCCGATACTCTAAAACGTTCCTTCCTCTAAACTGCTGATTAGTAAGGCATTTATTATCTAGGATATAAACCAAGTTTTCCACATACCATTTCCAACGTAGATCAAATTTTGATGTTGTTTTGGTGTGGTCTATGTTCAAGTAAACAAAGAAACAATTATAATAGATTAACAATAACGAAGCACAATGCAAAAGATCAAGAGTTCAAACCGAGAAGATTAACTAGACTTTACTTGTTAGCTCAGACATGATGGACATCTTAAATCGACAAACCATGATCACAACACGTTCACCCACAAAAGTGCAAATCAGAATTTGGTAATACTCCGAAGCCAAAAACCAATACTGAATCTAAACTTCACAAAAACCAAGCACACTAACACGTTCAAGACGACATATTCACAAAGGAAGACGCTTGTTAAAACTCGCTTGCTTTGGAAAGAAGCCATCAACAACTTTAAACCCTATCAGACCAGCAATTAATTTACGGTAAGCCATCAGAGCATATATTAAGATAAAACGATAAAAGTAAAACCAACATACCTCAAGAGAACCAATAGCCTGAATACTAAACTTACTAATGTCACCCTAGAGCTTGTTCACATAGGCTTCACCTCCAAATCATCCATAACCATATATGTCACCAACTCTTTCAGGAAGCCACCCTCTACTTCTGGCCTCTTCTTCAGAAATCTTTTTTGAGGGACGTAAGAGCAGAGCGCACTAGCGGCATCTGTAACATTGCTGTAACAACTACTACAAAATGTGCACTGGTTTCTTGGTCAGACTCACGAGACTCATTATTACTTTCTTACTTCAGTGAAAATCCATCTATCACGGATGAAATTCTCCTCTAAAGTTGTCAAAACATTTTTTGCTAATTACTGATTAGTGAAGGTTTGTTCGATGCTTTCCTAGGGGAAAATTGACCTGAGCTGCCAAAAGAAGATGGATACTACACGAGAAATATCGACTACAATAAGAACAAAAACCTCCTTCTAGAACAGGTACATTTCTTGGCGGCCAAAACATAAATCATACCGTGAAGGTAAACCCTTTTGTTCTTACTCAAATGAGGCAAGCGAAGGTGCAAAACACTAGACTAGTACTATATATGTTTCTAATACAACCCAACTTCCATTAATTTTTTGCAACACTATCACTAGTACTATATATGTTTCTAATACAACCCAACTTCCATTAATTTTTTGCAACACTATGCTCAAAACCATTCATAAATTCATTTGGAACAAGTATGATAATGGCCAATGGCATATATCAGAATACTGAATAATTGATGCATCTATTTTGTCTCAATTTGCCTTAATCTATCTGTCTTTCAAAATTCCGAATATACAACCGCATCCAAATTGTGGGACAAAATGATTGTGTTACCAAAGGAGTTACAGTACTGTACAACCAGGTGGTAGCCACAACTTGAAAGGCAGACCTGCAAATATTTTTGCAAAATAAACTTGCATGAGACAAATGCCAAAAAGAAGTAACCAACTTCTGTTATTGAAAACATAGCTATTCCCAAACCTACTCCCTTCTGATATAAAGCACGGTTATATCTACCGTCCTTAAAACATACACATGAAGGCTATAATGCAATGTTAGGATGGCTTGCCTAATGACCAATTCTAGCTTCCCTTAGAAAATGTACGCAAACAATACCCAATAAGCAATGACCAGAAGAAATCAAGGTTATAAACAAAGCAACTTTCGACTGTAATGTAATGCTAATTTTGAGGAAAAGCAGAAAATTTTCATGTTGACGTTTCTCATCCTCTCTGAAATTAGATTTCTATGAAGAACTTCCTTGTACCAAATTAAACAGAAAATAGCAAATCCCTTCTCACTTAGTATCAATAGGCATTTCACCCAGATTGAAAAGGCTATAACTATGAAGTTATGCTATCTCAAGAAACTGGACACTCTGACCAATTTTAAATGAAGCATATGTATCTACTTCTAATTAGAAGAGGCAGAAGGTCAATAACCATAGAGTGAAAAATCATAACAGTCTTGGATTTACCACAAAATTCATATGAGCTAGCAATAAATCTTGGATAACAGGACTATTTATTCTGATATCTTCAATTAAGAAGTTACCATCTTACCTCACTGGTTTGCCACATCAACTCATCATAATGCCAGGAAAGCTCTGATGCAAATTAGGACTATGAAGATGTCAATGTATGATCAGCTATAGGATGCAGAATCCTCGTGCATTCACTAGGGACTACAGCTAATTCAGTAATGAAAGAAAGTCTGCTGGTTCTAATCCTTCTTTGATAACCTGTCCACATTCAGCATCATAATATAACAAAAAATGTTTATCAGCAACAGCAACCTAGATTCAAGGCAGCAAAATAAATTAAATACGAATAAAAATCAGAATAGAAATAATTTTACTTTTATCAACATAGATCCCTTCCAAACATTAATTGCAACTGCATGCTATTAAAAATGTGTTCATAGAAAATAACACTAACATCGCCAAAGGAACCACAAGTGCGTTTTTAACAGCCATATTTACACAAGAACAAATAAAAAACAATGCAAAACATAGTTGATAGTAATTCAAATACCTAGACCTAAATAGCAAAGTGCAACAGAGAAAGAAATTAATAATTCACAAAGAAAGGGTGGTAAATACTTGCAATTTCAAACTCACACCTTAACAGGGATGTCTCCTGGTAGCCCCATTTGTGTTAGAACGTGACAAGCAGCTTGATTCCAGTCAGTCCATTCTAGATCGGCAATCTCTTTGTTGTTATCTAACTGCATCGTGTTTCTATCACAAGAGAAAGATCTTCCGACCCAAACATATAGAATCCTATTATCTTCCCTTCCTAAACCCCTATTTGTCCCTATAACTAAAAATACAGCCTTAGAATCTAAATTACTGGCGCCAAAATCTGCAATCCTTTCCAAACTGGGCCAGCTATGTACCAGACATTTCTTTTGGTTACAAACTGGCAAGCAACAATCCATCCCATTTTTTGTGGGGCGCCCTAAGTCTTCTCCAAGGATATATTGTCTTACAGACTCGTCATAATTATCTTTAAAGGTGGGCTCTTTGTCAAATGTCTCAGAAGTAGTCAATATACTTGGAGACATACTAGATTTACAACCTCGGATTGAAGCTCCATATCCCTCTTTAACATTATCTCCCAACTCTAGATCCATTTCTACATTAGCTGAATCACACCATGAGTATGAATTTTTGCTTATATCAGTATTATCTTCCAAACTGGCGAGAGAAGTTGGGGGTGTATCAGTCATTCTTCTTTGATCAGTAACCACCGGCAGCTTCAAAGACTTCGATAAGCTACCCCTTCTCTCAGCAAGTGAAGGTGAAGATTTTTTTGAAGGAGAGAATGATAAATGAGAGCATCTCCGTGATGTAATGTTGACATCAATAAAGCCAGGATTGTTAGATGTTGGTTGAGAAGAATTCCCTGAAGAAAGAAGAGACAGGCTGGACAAGTTGGATAAAGTTCGAGCAGCCGAAGGAGAATCTAACGAGGATTCTGACATATACTTTGAGCAAGTGCTAGAATCAGAAGAGATGGAATCTGGGGACAGATAAGGAGGAGAAGATGATGACGATGACAGCGATGATGATGATGATGATGATGATGAAGAAGAAGAAGAAGAAGAAGAAGAAGAAGAAGAAGAGAAAGAAGGAGAAGATGCGTGTAATATAATCACAGAATCTGAATAAACCCTGGAGAGGAGAATTTTGGGAGCTGGAGGAAACTCCTTCCCACCAACAGGTGCATACTTTCTCCTTAACGCACTCCAACAGCTTTCTCTAGCAGGAAGATGAGTTTCACACTCATCCTCCGATGATGAAAAAGGAGGTACAAACCCACCCTTAATAGCTTTCTGGAAAATCTCAAAATCAATATTATAGGCATCAACCTTCCTCTCACCTGGGTAAGTCTTAAATACTGAATCCCCAGCATATGCTCCATCACCAGATTTATCCATTAAAGGTAAGTAACTAGAAAATGCATCCCAAAAGTAAGATGGTTCTTCACCTTCTTTAACCATTATTACTGGCCCTTGAGCTTTCTCATAGCGAAGTATCTGACAAACGGCCCCACTAGCATCCCTTTCCATACTGGGTTCACAAGTTTTGCCAACCCATACGTATATAGCAGTAGGTATATGAACAATAAAGGCACCCCTAGAATCCAGGGCAAAAGGTGAAGGATCATTCAACATTCTTGGGACAAGATGCAAAGGGTCATATGGAGAGTGTGGAGCAATTCTGTACATTCTCAGCAATGAACTGGGACTGAGAGGAAATGCATGAACTCTCTTTTGGCATTGTAACAACTGGCAAGCAAAACCCATATTGGGGTCAGCAATCCCTCTTGCCGCCTTCACATATTGAAATGCATCATCAAAAGTCTGACCCTCCCTCCACATGAGATATGCTATCACCAATGAAGTGGATCGTGATACTCCTTGACAACAGTGAACAAAAACCCTTCCTCCTTGTTCCCTAACATCCTCAAAGTAATCAAAAACATCATATAAAATACTCGTAATATCCTCTGACGGGCTATCTTGCAACCACAAAGTCCTATATACAAAATCGCCTTTGAAATACTCAGGACAAACAAAACCCACACAGTTTAGCACATGAGTAATACCATTCCGTTTTAGAATTTCCCTGTCTCGAGCAACAGCATCCCCACCAAGATATACATGTTCTGCTACTTTTGAGCATTCTTTATCAAAGAATGCAATCCTTTCTTTCTTTCCTAATCCTCCATTACAATCTGGATTTTTCTGAATTGAAGATAGATCTAGTTTCAATCTCTCACCAGTCTTGTTGCCACTAGGGGTAGGTGGATGTGGCCATTCCCCTAAGTCGTCTGATCCCGCCTTTGGCCATTCCTCTAAGCTTCTCCTAGCAATTGACAAAGGTTGCAAAGGTGGCAAGCAAGACCGCGCTTTACAGTTCTGTTGGGAACGGGAAGTTAATGGAGCTGGGTATCTCCGGTTTTGTCCATTATTACCGATTGGGCCTGCACCAGAATCTTTGTCTTCCATATCAGGATTTTGAAGTGCAGTCCTGGAAGAAGACCAAGATGCAGAACGCCAGAACATTCTCCTAGCTCCGGAAACGTTAGGCAGTTGGGGAGCCAGAGTACTATTGGTGGCATCCTCTTTGCTCATCATATCCATCCCACCTCACAAATTTCAAGCAACTGTACAATTGCCCCAAACCTAGAAACCCTAAAGAGCCTGGTTGTTCTTCGATAACACTAACTTGGATTTAGATGCAACATGAAGATGTTATTAAAAGGGTAAGAAACCAGATCCTAGACTATTATGTTACAGAGGGCCCCTACAAGCAAAATAAATAAATAAATAAGTTGCAAAAAATAAAAAATAACAAAGAAACCCAGAAAAAGAAGAAGAAGAAGAAAGAAAGAAAACAACACATCCAAAACTTAAATAAAAACCAATATCAAAATTAAAGAAACATTAGCCACGGTACCCAAAATATAGATCCAAGACCGTAACTTTTAAAAGCTCAAATTACAAAGATGAAAACATAAAATTAAAAAAAAAGTAATTACGTAAACAAAAGGACTGGTGTCTTTCTTCTAAGGTTTTCCATTTCTTAAAACTTTCCCTCTATCCCACTGACCCAAAGCTGCAGCAATAGAGATAGAGAGGTGGATGTACTCCAATTTGAAACTTACAGAAACAGATGAGAAGGTGAATCCATAAAAGTAGCAACGACGAATCCGAACAAGAGACGCTGTTAAAGAACTGGGAATAGTTTTAGAGAGAGAGAATTGGCAATAGTAGTCCTTTTCAGTTGTGACTTTCTTTGTTTATTTGACTGAGAGACAGAGAAAGAGGGAGTGAAAAAAAACAAAAAGTACACTCTCCTTCTGCTATTCCATCTCTATGTCTGTTAATATATACAGTCACCAATCAAACTCCATGATTAATCTATAAACTAGGGAGAGAGTCTTCAGCAAATGACTGTTTCTATTTTAACTTTGTTCATGTCTTTCTTCTTTCTTTAAAAAGGGTAAATTCAAGGGCATGGTCAAAACTTTCCTTCGTAATAAATGGAAAGATCCCAAGTTTATGATCCAATTACTATATGTTATTTGACCAAAAGCTTTTCTTTTTTGCTCTTAAATGATATGTGGCTTTTCCTAATTCTTTTACTTTATTCCTAGACACATTATTTAGATATGTGGACAAATATAAAAATACATTTGTGTTTTCTTTATTTTTATAATACATTAATTTTAGCATAACTCGTAAATAAAATATCAATTGTGTAACCTTGTCCTCTAAGTAGTTCGAGATTGAAATAACAGTCTCTTGATACAAACGTACGTAAACTTGTGGATTTGTCTCTTTCAACCTTCTAATTTAAAATAATGTGATATTGACAAATTAGACATTTAAATATATATAGACATTAAGTAACTTTTTATTACATATTAACATAAAAAAAAATATCATATCAAGATAACTGTGTTAAAAAATTATTAGAAATTCATTATAGTTCGATATTTTAAATTTGAAAATATATTATCTAAAAAATATTGTATATTATTTAAATGTTTCAAATAATACTAAAAATATAACAATAGAATAGATGAATTTTTAACATTATTTTGTTAGTAAGGAGTGTTTCAGCTATTTTCAATTATTGTCGAGACAATTTAAAATATCTTAAGAATATGTAAATGTAAAAGAAATTTATAATTTTCAATTGATCTACTTTTTTTTTACGAATAATATATTCCTTCTTTAAAACGTTCCACTTTTTCTTTTTATCTTTAGAAGACAAATTTAAGATGTGTTTTGATTGTTCCTAAATTAAGCCTTTTAGTGCTTAATCTTTAATCTTAACCACAGTGGGCATGGATGATTTAGAGAGCGAAACATCTTAATTGATATGTAAATTAAGATAGCATAGCTATTAGCTAGACAAATCCATGTGGGAGCCCAAAATTAATCAATGGGCTCCACATCAGAGCTGGGCATAATCAACTGCTCCATTTTTGTCATTACATATGCATTTAACTAATACATTATTTCCATGTGTCACGATGGGTGCTCTACGAATCTTTCCTTGTTTGACTAATAATTTAAGCTCCATCTGGAAAGCTTGTGAAAGTCGTGAAATCTTCATTCCTAAAAAATGCTAAACTAAATCAGGCTTTTTCATATTGGAACATGCATACTTGGCTTGGTTTGACTGAGTAATAGAACAATAGTCATCGAAGAGTTGAAACAGGGAAGCAAGATTTAGGCAATTATGAGAATAAGTGTAAGTAACAAAATGATAAAGGAATGGTTTAAAGAATAGGATTTATAGTTTTCAACGTTTGAGGATCCCAGGTAGCTTGGAGAAAGGGTGACAAATAGGCGACAAGTGTGGAGAGTTGGTGTCCACAATGTCGCTCTATGTACTAATATTAGAGAGAAAGAAAAGAGAAAATACTTGTAACACCTCACTCCTGTTGGACCCGAACCCGATATCAACGATGATATCTGAGTCCGTGCCTCACGAGAGTGGTGTGCTACATCACTAAACAATCAAAAGTTGGTATAATTTTTTTTTGAATACTCGCAAATCAATATCACAAAATTTGGGGCCACTTTTATTCAGAAATATTTTGTTTACAAGAATCTCCAAGATTTTATTTTATATCAGAATTTCGATTAGCTTAAACCATAAACGAAACATATTACATTTTAATCAATTTCTTTTACAAAACCCTCTTTCTTTCTTTTTTTTTTTTGAAATCACAAACATAAAGTACAGAAAGTTGATAACTAAATTGACCCATCTTATTTTATAACCATTTTCAAACATAAGGCTACAATCAACAAAATTTTTGAGAGCCATCTGGGCCCATTACAAAAGACAAATATTTCTAATTCCCAAAATTATTA
>JANZXR010000172.1:19399412-19428516 GCA_027575705.1 Erythroxylum echinodendron | reverse complement strand
GTGGATCAACATATTGGATAAATTAGAATTGATTACTTAATTGAGGAAGCATGCATGCAATGAAAAATTAAAATTCGGATTTTATTTACTAATAAAAGGAGAAAATGCACTTCATCACAAATCAAAACCCAAAACCAAAATTAAAACCCTAAATTATCACACCAATTATTACTAATTAGAGCAATAAATAACCAAATGTTCATCAACCACACAAAATCCAAGCCATAAATCACCATAAAATTTTCCATTGTTAAACGCAAAAGAAATTACCTTAATGAGCTTGTGATGCCAACCTTTCAATAACTTCAAACACTTTAATGGCTAGTTTCATGAATCAAAACCAAGCAACTCTACATTTAAGAGAAAATCTCAAGATTTTTACAACTTTTTGAAGGAGATGCAAAAAAGAGCAGCCAATACCCTCTGATTCTTGACCTCTGGGTATAAATAAAAGGAATCAAAGAAAAATGCACCATTTTACCTGTCAGAGAAGTGGAGAAATTAAAGGGACGGAACTTGGGATGGATTTAGGTACCAAAATAGGAACCGATTTATGGACAAGATTTGGGATGGATTTAGGTACGGAAATAGAGACAGAAGATTTGGTCCCAACATCACTGTTACGATTTTAGGGATGGAAAAAATTCTCAAAGAAATTGGTCGCAAATTTCGTCCAATATTTGGGACCGAAAAATTTCGTCCTTAATATTCCGTCTCTAAACCCGTCCCAATGTGAACAGTCGCAAATCAGTAACGGTTTTGGTTCGGAATTAGGGACGGATTCTTATGAACTTTACTTTGCAGGCTTTGGCGCCAAACTTTGCAACCGATTTTGGGACGAAAATTTTGGTCGGTGTAGATGTAGCGAACTTTGAGGAAGGATTTGGGGACGGTTTTATTTTTTACCCCATTTCGGTCGCAAATTCCGTCCCTATTTGCGATTTTTCTTGTAGTGTTAGTAGGTATTCTATTTCATTAAAATAAGGGTAAGAATTTTTAATAAATATTTAATCAACATTTTAATATCCTTTTAATGAAAAAATTCACTTAAAAACTTTAGCCACTTTAATCTAAAATTTCAATAGCATATACTATAATTTTAACAATTTATTATATACTTAAAATTCAAATGTTAGACGTAAAACTAAAATATAACATCTCAAAATTTGTAATTTATGTGAGCTTTAATTACTAGTTAAAACTTCTTTTAATCATCTTACATCAATAAGGTTGTTGAAATATAAAATTTTTAACTTAAATATAGACCCACCAAACCGATGGGAAACAAATTAAAATGGTAGATCTGGCAAGTCAAGTTAACAGAAAAGAAGCTAGTTACTACATAACAATATTTTGCTGTGACAATATATGTCAAACTTCATATTATACTGAATATACCAAAAGGAGAAATACACCTCTGATGAAATTAGTAATTATTTCAATGATTTAAAGAGTTAGAGCAAGTTCAATAATCTTCTTATTTAAAAATGGTTTATTCCTTCTCTTTTAAATAATATGAGGATAAGAAACTAAAAAAAAATAAGAAACAATATGATAAGATAATATCAACTATCAAATGATTAGAGAAAAGAAAAATCAAACGATGGCTAAACATTTTTGTAACATATCTTTGAAAAATGGATGAAAAAGACAAGAGTCCATAAATGATTTTTGTTTACATATCAGTGATGCAAGTATATTTTGATTATATCCTATCTTATTATCTACATTTGAATTTTACATTGGTATTGTTATATTTGCATTTTGATGGAGATCAAATGCTTATTCTCATTTTGAATATGGTCAAATTCTTGTTCTAAATTGTTTCATAAAGATAACTATAAATAATCTTCAATAATTTATGAAAAAGATAACAAATTATCCTTCACTATTCATGTATTTATAATTTTAAATTGCTATATCATTTTTGAATTTTTTATATGTATGTATTATGCATATAATATTCGAGACATTTGTAAATAAATATGTTTAAATAAAATGATTATTTGTTGACCAATTATTATATGGATAATGATTGGAAACAAGGTGACTTTTGATTCCATAAGTAATTGAGAAATAATTAAAGATCCTATTCAGAAAGTTGTATTAAATTAATTGAAAATGACAACAATTGGCTAATAAATGTGTCATTGTAGGCTAACAAATGTGTCATTGTAGAAACTATGTGTTTGAGGAAAATGACCACTACATCCATAAATATTGTTGTTGAATTCAGTACAAGTAAAATATTGAGTGGTCAAAATTTAAAACTTTAGAGTATTGAAATTCAATGTGTATTAGAAAAGCAAAAAGCTCTTGAGTGACTACATAAAATCATGGAAGTTTATAATGACGAAATAAAGGCTCAATACAAGAAAAACATAAAGGCTCAATATAAGAAAAGCTATTAGGCATATAACTTGTATAAATGGAGAACTCCTTGACTCATACAACATAAATGATGACGTTATGCAAAAGTTTAGGAGCTGTGAACATTCCAAGGATATGTGGTCCACATTAGTAGCATCCAAGTGAATAATTATGGTAATGACTATTACATTTGACATGTAAAATAATAAATAAATAACAAATGAAAAGATAAGGTTAAAGCATTTAATGCTGAGGACTATGAAGTTAATGTCAAACACAGTTAGTGAATTAAAGGATGATGGTTATATCTTATCAGATATGCAATAAGTATAAGTTGTCACACGATCTATACCTTTAAATTGGGATCAATCAAATAGGGTCTTTTAATATATAAAGTATAATTGTCTACTTGTGAACATTGTTTAATTAACAAAACGGTACAAAATCCATTTAGTATGAGATAAAGAGCAGCTAAGTTATTACAATTAGCTCATTAAGATATTTGTGGCCAAATAAATGTAAGAGTAAGTTATAAACGCAAAAGGTCATGTGATGAATAAATGTTTTAACGAAAAATTGACCAGTCCACGAACCATCAACACAATGATGTTTCATGGAGGAAGAAACAGAACTTTTCCAAAAAAAATTTGGGTTTATGATGATATAAGCAAGTTTTCCTATCACCTACTAGATGATATGTTGTTGATGACCAAATATGTACTTGATTGGGCACATATTTACTAGAACGTTATATGAGTTATTGATAGGTGAGAAACCCAATTCATCACATTTGACACATTGTCAATCACTGCAAGAAAAATAGGTTTTAGCGATGAAAATTAACGAAGGAAAGAGTTATCGAAGAAATGGCTGTAGGTAAAATTTAGTGACAGATAAAATGAATTCGTCAATCTGTCAGTAAATTTAACAACAAAATTTTGTATTTTTGTCGCTAAATTAAGGTAAATTTACACCAACAAATTTAGAATATTTCATAGCTAATTTGCCGACAGAATCACAATATTCCTCGGTGAATTTAGTGGCTGTAAGTTCTAGGTCCATCAGTAAATTTACTAACAAACATAAAACATTCCGTCGCTAACTTAGTGTCGGAATGATATATTCCATTGGTAACTTACTAATGGAATATAACAATTTGTGGCTAATTGTATTTCCGTCAGGAAATTTAATTATGATAAATTTTAACCACCATTTCTCACTTCCTACCCAAGTTTTCTATTAATAATATTATGATTATTTTACATTTAATTTCTATAAATAATATATAACATTGATTGATAAATTTAAACATTATCCTGAATGGTATAATAAAAAAAACTATATTGTGCACGAATAAGTATCTTGAAATTATTGTCAATTAAAAATTTATACAAAAACTTAAGAGTAGCAGACTATCATTAAATTCACTTATTCTAAAGCTATGCAGGTCTTGAAGGTGGATGCTCTGATTGTTACGATGAGATCTTGTTCCTACCCTTCGACTCATTCACCTTATTACGGACCTGAGTTATGCACTCCATCAGCTTCACTATTGTGCTCTTAAGTTGAAGGACTCTTTCATTTGATGTCGACAACTTACTAAATCCAGTTATACTATATGTAGAGGATTGCGAATAACATACGTTTGCAAATAAATCTAAGTTGCAAATCCTTTCACAAGGTCCCTACCACCTACTGCATCAAGATACACTGACGTTCATCAACAATTTCAGACTTTTGAGACTGTCATTCAATGCTTTCTTATATTTATTCCTATCATTAAAATTGGTAATAAGTGATACTTTTTAAGAATTAATATTAAAGTATACATTTTACATACATGAACTTGTCTACATCGATTGTTGACGAAGGTCACACCATCATGCTTTTTAGTGTGAGTGTTCAAAAAGAGCTGACACAATATAGGCTTCATACTCATAGACTTTTTCTGCATTAGAATAAATTGTTATAAGTGAACTATAATTTATAAAAATTTTGACAGAATTTTCTCTATTTTTATAATATTTACCCCCTGTTAGGCAAAAAAAATTTAAAAACAACACAATGATTAATGGCACCAAACATTTATAAAATTATTATTTTCCATAATGCACATATATTTTTATTTTAAATTTCATACATTAAATTACATTGAAATCAAATTTCATACATCAAAGTACAAAAACCAGGATATAAGTGTAAAGTTTTGATGCTTACAAGTTAAAGTACATGCTTATGGTGGGTCAAAGATCCTTCAGTATGTACAAGTAGACTCTTTCCACTAGATCCTCCATGTTTGTTGGCATAATTACATTCTAAAATGGATATTGCCTTGAGTGAGGCCTAATACTGCTACTAACGACTCCATATTTTTCTAGACATATATGGTGGTCATACACCATTCTTGTGTATCGAAGCAAGAAAGTCTCTATAACATATACGAGCTTGCCTCTACTATACATTATAAATTAGATCATCAAATTTTGGATCCTAAAAAAGTTCTTTTATGAAAAAAAGAAAAACATATTATAAGTACTTATAAACGACAATATTTATTTAACTAATGTATAAAATTATATAAAAGAAAGAAGATTAAAGAATATATTTTGTATACCTCAAACTCTTGATAACATAAGGCCTTTGTTGGCTGAGAGACATTCTTCCATATATAACCTTGAAGATTTATCCTCTCCTTGAACTTAAATGAGAAATTTCTTGAGCATGTTCCAGACGGAACCAACCTAATATATAAGTTATTTTAGATCTTTTTCAAATTAAAACCTATAACTTCAATATAAACCTATGGCGTTATCATATACTACAAAACTTTTAAAATTTTACTTACAAATTGTTGAAAATTGTGATGTACGTTCTTCCATTAACCCCCTTAGCTCCAAGCTGAAGGTTACCTCCTTCATCCGCAGCGTTTATCCCTGATATCTCTATCAATATAGGGGTGGTGGATGGTGTAGGGTTGGTGGGTGGTGTAGCAGGGCTGCTGGATGGTATAACAGTAGGTATAGAAGGTGATGCTTCATCTGGAGGTATAGTAGCATCTATAGAGTGTGATGCTTCTCCTGGCAATGCACTAGCTTCTCCAAATTGTTATAACTTGAATATTGGTCGCATCATATCTTGTTTTCTCTTTAGTGACATATTTTTAACTTGAAATTCACATTTTATTGAATTTTTCAGTAATAGAACAATATAAATTCAATATATAACAATATATTTTTTATGCAATAATAGATTTATTAACATAATATTCTATTACAAATATAAATTAATTGCTATCAGCACTTAATTGTAAATTAAAATCATCATCATCTTCTTTTTTAGAAGAATTAGAATCAAACTTAGGCTCCTTTTCAGATCTCCCGCCCTCCTTATCCTCTCCTGATGAAATTTCAACATATTCATTATTTGGATTGTTCAAAGGTTCATTCTTGTTATATGTTACATGAGCATTTATTTCATGAACATCTTCCTAAAACGCTTCACTTTCAATTCTCTTATTTTATCCTTTTCTATGTAATTCAAAAACACCTTTAGGTTTTACTTTACAAACTGCTAACTAATCTGATTTATCTTATCGCAAGCTAGGAAAAGAGACATAATACACGTAGATCGCTTGCATCGCCAACACGGAAGGTTTAAATTGTCTAAATCTTCTTTGTTAGTTGATTTCAACTAGATTGTATCGATTGTGTAGTTTTGTTCCAACGTTAGGAGTTAGATCAAACCATTCACATTTAAATATCACACTCCATTTTATTAGCAATACAGGGAACTTAATTTCAAGTATCTCAATAATTTTACCATAGTAATCCATCACTTCTCCCTGTATGCAAACTCCACTATTTATTGTTGCCATGCTATGACCATGATATTTGGTGTAAAATTTGTATCCATTAACAAAATTCACTGGATATGATTTAACAATTTGTAAAGGTCATTTTACAAGCTCACATATGAACTTATTCTCTACTAGATTTTCTAAGGCCTACACAAAAAACAATTTATCATATTAAATAGTATAATGTCATCTAGTGACTTTGATCTAATAATTCAACCATTTCAATTATTATAAGTGAAAACTTACATATTTCTAGAACCAATGAGGGAAAGTTTCTTTCAACTTCTTTATTGATATCATCTTGTGTTTTTTTAGGCATTAGCTCGCATAATCATTCCTTGTATAATCTAAAAGCATTGTTATGTATTTTAGTTGTGAATGACACTAACTTCAAAAACCCAAATAATTAATTTCAAAATCAATTTAAACTTATTGCACGAATGGTTGAACCTCTTGAAAATTCAATAAAATGTAACTATGGGCAGCCTTTATTCCTTCTTTTATTAACATTCTTCTTATTAACCATCCATATGTTCGTCTAAGATATGTGAAAATGGATAAGTTACCATCAACATCACCCATTCCTCCCCCATCATTATTACAAGGAACTTTTCTTTCTCTTATGTGCATATGCAACTCAAAATAATGTGAATAAAATATACTTACTTCCTCCACTAAGTAAGCATTAAATATTGAACATGCAACTTTAACCTTGTTTTTGAAAATTTTCTTCAAGTGATGCAAATACCTTCATTACAAATAGGGTTATTACAATTTTGCGATTAAAACAGCTATAACTCCAATTTAAATATTAACTATAATTACCTCTTAAACGGATACATCCATTGATATTGAACTGGACCAGTAAGTTTAGCCTCTTTTTATAAATGTACAAGTAGATGCTCCATATAGTCAAAGAAGTTTGGAGGAAAAAGACCTTCTAATTTGCACAAGATTACTGAAATTTCATTTTTTAGTTTTTCCATTTTAGCCAACTTATTTCAGATAACGTTAACCTTTTGAAAAACAAAATTAATTCAGTTATAGCTTCCCAAACCTTAGTCAGTAAGAACTCCTGAAATATAAGTGGAATTATCCTTTACATAAACACATGAAAACATAACTTCTCATCCCAAATAATTTGTACTTTCTTATGTCCACACACCTTACCAAGTTCGAAACATAACTATCAGGAAGCGTTAGACTTTTCAAACACTGACACAAAATTTCCTTTTGTTTTTTGTCCAAAATGTAATAGCTTTCAGATATTTACCAGTGTAAAAATCTTTATCTGTCTCATTCCTTCTACAAAAAAATTTCAAATTAGCTCGTTATTTTGTGCTGTCCTTTGTCCTCCCTTCAATGTTCTTTATGATACTGAAAAAATTGTCAAAAATATTTTTTTCAATATGCATCACATCTAGATTATGACATACCAAATTAGTTTTTCAATATGGAAAATCTCAAAAGATGCTTCGTTTTCTCTAACCAAAGTTTTTACCAATGCTTATATTAACTTCATCAGCTTCAAGTTATGTAACTTTTAGTAACCCTAATTCATCAATCTTCTGCAATATCTCTTCATTAGCTTTGTGAGGGGGAGGAGGTATTTGTACCATCATATTCTTAATAAACTTTTGTTTATTACATCTAAATAGATGGTCTAAAGGAAGAAATTTTCTTTGGTTATCAAACCAAGATGTTTTGGCCCCGTTAGGAAAATAAATCACATCAGAATCATTGCCACAGTAAGGACAAGCCAATTTCCCTACTATGCTTTATCCAGACAACATAGCATACACCGAGAAATCACTAATAGTCCACAACAAAGTTGCTCTCAACAAAAAATTTTGTTTAAGAGACACATTATATGTCTTCACACCATATTCCCAAAGATGATGCAATTCAGATACTAATAGTTATAAGAATGCATCAATTTTATGCTTTGGATTTGTAAGCCCTGGTACAATCACCGTCAAGAACATATATGTCTCATTCATACACATACATAGAGGCAGATTATAGGGAGTAATTATGATTGGCCATGATGAATATTGTTGGCCAGATTGACCAAAAGGTTAGAATCCATCCGTCGACAATCTCAACCTAATATTTTAACTTTTAGCTGCAAACTCAAAATAGGTGTTATTGAAATGTTTCTATGCGAGTGCATCTAATAGATGGCTCATTATTTCATCTTCCTGTTTATGTTTATTATGCCATTTTATGTGAGATTCAGTAATATCAGAGGCATATAGTCTTTGAAGTCCCCCAGTTAGCGGGAAATAATACATCCACTTCGAAGGTATTAATTTCTATTTCATAGTACGCTTTGTAGGTTTGAACCTAGATTGACCACAAAATTTGCACTCTTGTAATTCTACATCATCTCCCCAAAACAAAATATATCCCAATTTGCTACGATCAATTTTTTTAACAAGCAAACTAAGATCTCTAATAAGTTTCTTCATATTGTAAAAATTATCAACTATTGTATAATTAGGAGGCAATGATTCATTATACCAACCAAGAATTTTATCAAAACTTCGATCAAAATTATATCCTTCAAACTTTATGTTCAATATTCGAGCAATTGAAGATAATTAAGTCATGGTCTCATAATTTGGCCATAATTCTTGGTCAGCTGATTATAGGAAGTCAAAAAACTTTTTTACATTTGGGTTTGATTGTTCTTCAAGATTTTCTATTTCCTAAAACGTATAACAAGCTACATCATAAACCATTTAGATGTAAGGATTTTCAGTTGCACCCACATTATTTATTATAAATCCATTCCCCCTATAAGCCCATCCGCATATGTTGATGATTTTACTTTATTACCCCTCGAGGTCCTACAAATTAATGGCTTCCCATGTCGTGTCCACTTAAAATAATTTGGAACAAACCCTTTTCTTAACAAATGGAGATTCACTTCGTCAATCGGAAGAAAACAAATATGTTTACACTTTTACATGGACATTTGATCTTTCGGCCATCCATATATGCAAGTTAAGAATATGCATAGTGAATAAAAGCTTTAGCTCTCTAAAAAAACTCAAGATTAATGAAACCATCGATTTTTAATTGTCTATAAATCCAAGATCTATCAACATTACTCATTTTTGAAAAACTATTATTTAAAAAGGTTATTCCATAATTAGTATCCTTCTTTTCCCCTAAGTTTATAGAACATCTAATATTTACTTTACAGAACATCCCCTAAGTTTTTACAGGCCTCTAACCATTTCTCCTCCATATTGAAACTAACCTATCTCACCATATGAGTTCAAGTATTTATGTTCGAATTAATCACCTAAAGTTAATTTTCAAAGTTTGATTTTAAATAAGCACTATGGTATGTGGCATTGTTTACACCTGTGAATCCAGAAAGCAAGTTCTCGCCGTGACTCCCAGGCTCATGAAATGTTTCATCGATAAGCCTCATGGGAGCTGCATCACTAGTTTCTAGCTTATATACTGTCATAAGGGTTTATTATGCAACAAATTGTCATGATAATTACGTGAATTTCTTATGGTAATACTAAGTTTGAATTAATCACATTGAAGTTTAAGTCTTTATGTTTGAATTAATCACCTATAAGTTGATTTCCAAAGTGTGATTTTAAATAAGCACTATAGTACATAGCATTATTTACACCTGTGAGTCGAGAAAGCAGGTTGTCGCTTTGACTCTTAGACTCTTAGAATTTTTCACCGATAAGCCTCCTAAGAGTTGTATCATGAGTTTCTAGCTTATATACCATCTTCAGTGTTTATTATACATTGGATCATCCATAAGAGATCAAACTCATTCCACAGACAGTAAATACTTAATTAATTCAGACATCTACTTAGGGATGTCAATTTTGGCCTAGCCCAACTCAATTTTGACCTGGGTTGTCTTAACCACAAGTCGGCTACAGACCAAAATAGTTTAACCCTACCAGGACACAAGCTGAGCACGAGCCAGCCCGTGGCCTATCCAAAACAACAAAAACAATGTCATTTTGTAATTTTTCAAAAAAATAAGGCCTAAGCTCAACCTATTGACATCCCTACATCTACTCATGAATGATTCAAAAAAACCCAAATGTAAATACTTAGACTATTAAAGAAGAACATAAAAACTCATCAAAAATTATAATAATATTCTAAACGACGACACAAAATCAAAACCTCCTTTACATTCATATAAAACATAAACACAAATGCTCGTACTATTAAAGAAAAACATATGGTATACAATAGTTGGATGACTTACCTGGATTGACAGACAACCATATACTACAAAGAAGAAGGATGAAATTGGACAATTAACGATGCTCTGAAAGCATAAAATAGGGCCTGCGAAAAAGAAAATCTCGATTTAATATAATATATTAGTTTAATGGTTTTGTATTTATATCTGTTGCATATGACGTTGTCATTGACAATAAGAGGAAACCTCTTTTTTGAAAAAAGTAAAAATTTATATGAAAATTTGATCTTTGACTTTCATGAATTTATAGAGCAAATTGCTAAGAAAAAGTTAGGAACGTAAGAAGGATAAAAAGCTTATAATGGATTGGATATTTGACTTTAAATTAAATTATAGGTGATGTTCAACAAGAGCTAATTAATAGAGCACATTTTAGAATTATATCACATCTAGTTTTTTTTTTTAAATTGAACCTATTAATATAGAAGAAGCACTTATTCATGAAAGTTAGATTTTGTTTCTTATAAATGAAGATTTGAACTAATCACAATGGCTTGTCAAGTCTTTATGTTTCAATTTAAACAATGCCCATATATAAATACTTAGATTATTAAACCGTAGCCTAAAACTCATCAATCATTGTTAGAGGTAAAATTGCAAAGAACAACACAAAATCGATCACATTGTAGAGATTAATTAGTTGAATGACTTACCTTGATAGACAGACAATGGAAAACTACAAAGAAGATGAATGACATTGGACAATTCTCGATGTTTTTCAACAAAAAACACGACCTGTAAGAAAGAAAGTTCATTTATTCATGTATTTTTCATATTCTACATATGTACAACATAAAATTAAAGGCAAAAATAACAATAATTCACATATAAAGACATCAAAGGCATGCAATGTGAGCAACACGATAAATAAGAACAATGAGAATAGGAAGAGGGGACCCTCTTAAATTAAAGACGATAATAAGAATAAGTTCCAAGTAGCTCAAGAAAAATTGAGAAAGAAAATATTAAGGAAGTCTTGAGATCATAAGTATGAACTAGTTTAAAGTCTTGAGATCATAAATATGAAAAGGAATGAACTATACTCTAGGCTTAAAGAGTCTCAAAAGTATTTAGATGTGTACATAAGTGTACTGGAATGATGAAGAATGAATTGTATATTATAAAATCATGTAAAAGAGTGGCTATTATTAGCAATCATAATTTAGGTGAATTAAAGCATAAGATTAAGACATTAAAGAAAGAAGCTAATTCTTTTAAGTACTCATTGTCTAAATTCACCAAGGAAGTGAGAAACTAAAAAGCACATTAAGAGCATAAAATAATTCCAATAATAGGCATGGGATTAAATATAATTATGGGCACACATCCAATTATAATACTACATTTATCAAAGGAAAACACTTTCATATTGAATAACCTTTAACTAAAATGAAAAATAAACATAATGCATCAATACCTAAGCATACATGTAAATCATATACATATGCTTCACCCATTAGGCTTTACTCTAAAGGCAAGTCTTATACAATCATGTATGGTTAAAAATTTAGTCATAGCGCTAGAATTGTTATTAATTCTATGCAAAGTCATAAGGTAGCATGCAATCTCATTCACAATCATCTAGGACTCAACATTATTTTAGAAGCAAGAATCATGCTTCATATATAATAGGCCTTATATTAAACAAAACGCCATAGAGTATATCACATCTAGTTTTTATTTTTAAAATTAAACCTATGAATGTAGAAGAAGCACTTATTCATGAAAGTTAGAATTTGTTTCCTATAAATAAAGAATCAAACTAATTGAGAGGTGTAACTTTGGCATTTCAATTTTATTTTAATCCCCTAGGTAAAACTATAATTAATGTACAATATAAACTAATTCTAAACCTACAGTATAAACATGCCAAATTTGTATCTATCTTTTATCTTGCCATGCCATGGATGATTTGTCTCATTTATTTATTTTAGTTCTAAAACTATTCAACTTATACTTAATTCACTATCATCATTACATCTTTTTTCCCTAACATATGTTTTGACCTTCTATTATTGTTAACAATTAAGATTCGGGAAACCATAAATATACTAGTTCAATTATTTATTTGTTATAAAAGTATAAACATTATATTTGAATCCTATCCACACTGTATCTGATTCTATTTAACTTACCATAGTAAAATAAAACAAATTTAAGCCTTTCATCGATCACTTTATAGGCATAACAAACTCATACCTAACTATTAACAAAAACACTGATACCTTGCATTCTTCACCAACAACAACACGTTCAGATGCAAAATGAACCACTAACACTTGAAATAAATGTAAAAAAACACAAACGAGATCAACCAACACTGAAAACAAAACCTTCCTTAACAACAAAAACAAGAAAATTGAAAAAATAAGTGGAAAGGAGGAATAACTAACCCCGATGGATGACTAACCAGAGAAAGTGACAACAAAGATGGTGTATAATCAAAGAACACCAGAAGACGACAATGGCGAGATTGGAGGGAAAGGCTTTCTAAATTTTTCATAAACTAGATGAAATATGAGAAGGAGGGATCGACTTTCGTTAAAATGTGATAAAGAAATGACATCATTTATGGTTAAACAAATGATGTCATTTGCTTTCGAATTAAAGCAACAACCTGATGTCATTGAACTTTCCAAAGGACAGAAATTACGAAAATTCCGTTAGTATTTCTTACCAGGAATCATTGGTTTCTATTTTTAAGACAATTTTCACTAATTCGCACTAACTTCCATCGACAAATGTTTCACCTCCTCCTTTACTGATGGAGTTTTTCTTCCATCGCAAAGCACTTTTGTTCCCCAACAACTATATTGATGAAAAGCATGTTCCATCGGTAATGTACTATAAAAAATTTTCCATCGGTAATTTACAATTTTCTTATAGTGAACGTAGTACCTACATAGTGTATTTAAATATTATTTTAAAATTCCAAAGGATATATGTTCAAAGGTGAAAATTTTAACAAATGAGTGACTGAATTTGAGTCATGGGATATTATATTCTTAGAGAATGATTTTCTATGGTAAAAAAATATGGTTCAAAACTTATCTAAATATGAGATATTGAATTAGGATGATCTAATAAGTCCACTTGAAGTTTATGGAATAGATTCAAGTGGAGGCAATTTAGAAGACGATTAATTATTTTTTAATTAATGAACAATTATAGTCTAATGGGAGTTCCTTACATTATCTAATTCTAGTAGAAGCAATAAGAAAAAGTGGAACTATATGTTTCTTAAAATTTTAATTATGCACATAATGTGCATAGATTCATTCTTATATGACATTTTTTATATTAAAGTGAAAAAAATTATGGTAGTTCCATAAGAAAATAAAAAATTCAAGAAATATGAAAACTCTCTATCTAATCTTGTTAAAGACAAATGAGTTATAATAATATAAAGATAATCAAATTTAGTAAGCTCTATCCAAGTATGAGGATTGGTTAATCTTCTTAAAGGATATCAAGCAATTAAGAATAAATTAGTTCTTCAATGTTAAGCAACAGACTGATCCTAGCTTTGAAAGACACAAAGCACATCCAGTGGTAAATGAATGCATATAATGGAAAAGATTGAATATGACAAGACATTCTCACCTATTGTGAGGTTTACATCATCTCAACTAATTCTAGCTTTGATTCAAAAGAGATAAGAGCAATACATGTTCAAATTCTTAAATTCAATCTATGATTAAAAACAATCTCAAAGTCAATGGTATATTATGTTTCAAACTATAATCATATCATATGATTTTAGTATAACTGACAAAGACCACTAAGTATATGATAAAAGATACTAAGGATAAATATGTTAAATATGTAATTTTAACGTTATATGTAGATGAAATTTTGATGGGTAGTGACAATAATTAGTTTGTCAAGTAACTAAATAAATTGGCTATAAACCATATTTAAGATGAAGAAAATAAGTAAGGTTACATATTTCTTTGGGGTTAAGTAATCCAAGTAATGTCTAAGAACACCATCAGAGCTTTTATAAGCTATGTATATATTAAGCAAATACTTGAATAACCTTCTATCCAAGATTGCAAACTGTTTTATTACACGCATTAGTAAGTGTGAATGCTTAAGCAATATATAGTATCCTCACATGCCATAAGAAGAGGAAGAAATAAAGAAATTTCCTTATTCCACAGCAATTGATGGTCTTATGTACACTATATTAAACATGAACAAGTACAATGAAAGGTAGTATTAAAGAGCTTAGCCATTAATTGATAGTTGCTTAATTGATTATTTAATTATTTCATAACACTTAGCGATTAAGGACAATAAATTACTTAAGATACTCATTTTGACTCGTATGTAATTTTAGGCATAATTCAGAAGCAAATAAGTTAAAGTGAGTCGAAAGCATGATATTTAGGCCATTTTTTGAAGATTAATTTTTTCTTGTCTCTATGGAACAATAAGAAGAAAAATAAAAGACAAAAATAAGACAAGAAAAATACAAACACAAATAAATCAACATGGGTTGCATAGATTCTGTATGGATATGCATGGATTTGCATAGCCATGCAAGGTATTAATTTAATTAATGGACAATGCATAAGGCACCAAGGTGAGAAGAAAATGGTAGCTGCTGGGATAAATCACCAAAAAGACAGCACATGCATCACAACAAGGAGGAGTAAGGAGCCAAAATGGCAGCAGTAACAAGCATCAAATAGCGGCATGAAGGAAAGCATAGTAGCCACAAATAAGCAACAAAGGGTGAAACGCAGTACAACACAGTAATGGCCACAAAGAAAATAACATCACTGTGATAACTGGGAAAAGTTTATGTTAAACACAGACGTATGCATTTAACCCAATGTATACGTCTACGTTTCATGAAATGAAGACGTAGCAGAAGCATAGGTTTAAAAGAAGAGTGTACTATAGATGGACCAAAAAAATCAAGAAATAGAGAACAATACCGAGAGCAATAGCGAACAAAGAAGGGAGGCACAAGAGCAGAAAAGGGAGCTTTCGGCTGGGACATTCAATGGAGGATGAAACATTTTCTTGGGAGAGATCTATAAAGGGCTAGACATCCTGACACCGATTTGGAGGTGATATCGATGCCAACGACCAGGGTTAAGTTTATTTCACGTTTTGCTTGTTTCTTTCTCTCATTAGAAATTAATTGTGTTATCATATGTTAATTGATTTGGGTTTTGTGTATAGATAATCATACTTTCATTATTGTTTGGTTATTTACGTATGAACCTGTTGGGTGTTATGAAAGGATGATTTTAATACATTCATTGAATTGTTTATTTGCAAACCCATTGCTAGAATTTTGGTATAATTCGTAATTTTTATGTTGAAATTCATATGTAGCGACTAATGATTCATAATCATTAGGGATAATATAACCTAGGTTAAATGACACATCGTGTGTGGTTATTGCCTTGATTAATCAGTTTTTATAATTTATAATGCTATTGCCTAATTAAATCTAAAGATCGTATCCTAGGTTATTCGGTGATTAGGTTTAATTAATGATCATATCTTGATTAAACAAAACCTAAGGAAAAACTCGAGTTAATTATTAACCCATGATTGATAGTTACTAGGATAGGTTTGAGAACAACAAATCAATGAAATATGTTTAATGAGGGTGTAGGCCAAGATTGAATCAAAGAACCGGGTCCCTACTGAATTCTCCACTTTTATCATTTTTTGTATGTTTTCTTTAATTTGTTTTTATTAATCTAGTTTCATTTTATTTTCTTGTTTGAAAAATCCACCTGGTTAAACCTAAACACTAGTTACTTTCATTTTCCAAACTTTACACACACTCTCTGTAGGATCGACCTAGACTCACCACTTCTATAGTAGTAGTCTAGTTATTTTATTTTGACTATTATGACATGTTGTCATTAATATTGAACCAAACACATAGATATCAAGTATAACTATGTTACAAATATAATAACACAAAAGAGAAATGAATATGGTTTGTGACTATTCATAATACTTGCTATCAAAGATGATAGTTTGTTTGACATTGAGTATTTAATGCAATGTATGTTTGATTGAGTATTAAGTCTCATTTCTTATATTTAATTTTATACAAAATTTATTTATAAAGAAATGAGAATACTTGATTTTCAACTAAGTTTTAAGCTCTAGAATAAATATTAGAATGAGTTTCAAATATTCAGTTTTAGTTATAAGAAGTATGTCAGATAAATACAAAATACCTTCCCATATAGGTAATTACTTCTATTACTTGGTAGCAATAAAGATGAGACAATTTTTAAGTAGTTTATCTAGGTAACAAACGTGAGCTTAAAACTCAAAATATTGATATTAATGTGAGGCATATTAGAGGGTATGAAAGGTTAATAGTAATAATATGTCCTCAAAAAATGATATGTTCTCTAAATATAATCAATATGTTGGATGTGAGTTATGAAAGTTAGGTTGAATAAATAAACAAATGAACTTGAGTTAGGCATCAGGTATGTCTGAACGATCATCTATACACTATTTGAACAAAAACACAAGCTCTAATAAAATAAAGTAGTATTGTATCATATAAATCATACCATAAGTACCTTATCTACCAATAAGAATGATATAAGTCAAATTTTCAAATTATAGTGTGTAAGGATTCTTTGAGTTTTTGTGAACCTCAAACTAAAATACCTTTTTACTTAGGTTATACTTATAAAGAATTGAATTAATAGTTGTTATCTTATAATGTTACTAAAAGAACATAAATGATTCGATATAGAGACATTATAGAAAAGTGAGTTCATTTAATTCCAAGGATTGAGAAACCAAGAAGATCATTATAAATATAAGTTTATATAAAAATGTATTCCAAAAGGGTTCATCTTCTATATAGAAGATAGTAAAAATATGAAGGATTTATATAATGAGATTAGGATGATAATTGATGCAAAAAAAAGATTGGGCATACTAATTTGACTTGAGAATTGATTTATTAGTTAAGATGTCATATTATTAACATATGCATGATTACATGCTCTCGTCGTATATTAATCGCACAAATTATTACATAAATTTAAGAGGTCTAGAATTCTAGTCATCTAAATGTTATTATGTGTGAGTGGGTGTGTGTGGAGTAGAGCTCTAAACCATCAGGGTTGGCCCTATGAAAGCATAGGTAGGGCAGCCACCTTGGGCCTATCCTCATAAATAACAAATAGGGCTCTTTTTTACCCTCATAAAAAATAAAATGAAGCAAACTAGGGCTCACTTTTGACTTCACAAAAAGCAACAAAAAGGACCCATATTTTGCTTCTTTTTGTTCTTTATAAAGGCCCAAAAATAGATAAAAATAGGGGCCCTTTTTTTACTTTGTCCACGGCCTATAAAATATTAGGAATGACCATCTAAACATTAGGAAATGACAAGAATGAAAATTCATATATTAGAAATGCTAGACGCATAGAGAAACCTAATTCCAGAACATCGCACTGACTAGATGTGACACAAATAGTGTTAGATGTCAACTATAGGCAGTTTCATTCACAGAAAATTGATGAATAGAAGCTCAAAAGTGTTCCCAACCTTATGATCACTACTCTTAATCACTTTAAAAGGGTGAACTATCCCTTCTTTACCAACTCCTGGGAGTCCTTACTCCTAGAATAGAGAAGTGACCTTTCTAACCAAAAGGGTAAAAGTACCATTTCCATTAACTAAGATTAAGAAACTGATCCAGAGGTCATATATGTTCTTGTTACAACATAATTAACTCTTTGCTAAATGAACATTCCAATGTTCACTTTTATAACTCTTTGTTAAATGATCATTCAAGTGTTCACCGTTATAACTCAAACATAATTTTTACTCACATTAAATTTGTCCTTATTACTTCGAAGAATTACTCTTGGTGATTCAATCACAACCATAGTGAGTGTCAAAGCTCATCTCTCTATCCACACATTTAGGTAATGATTTTGACAAGTCAATGGAAAACAGTCGAAAGAAAGATGTTGAAAGGCATGGAACATGTATCTTGATAAGTCAAAAACACAAATAACTCCAAGATGCTTTTGTTTTTTTAACATCTATGCTTGACAAAGATTATTGTTTACATTATGTAGCGAGATTTGCATCATCAACAACTCAAATACCAGATGTTCATGGTTTCAATCCAACTTGTTTATGATCTTTTAGTTGATAATGTTTCTCATATTTCACCAAAAGAAAAGTAGTTATGCTAACTTATGTTTACTTCTTCACCATCAAGTGGAAGAGCTCAAAGTTACTTTAAAGATTTTTAAATATTAGTAATTTTTTGCTTTAAAGATTGATTAGAATAAATATATTTATTTGTTATGTTTGAATATATCATCTCGATATGTATTTACTAAATTGTTAATTAAAATTTGTTCTTATAGTTGTATTTGAATCATATTTTAAATAATCATAGATGAGTTTTTATATGACAAGATGATTATGGTTTAAAAATTATCAGAAACCATCATTATATAATAAATGATTAATGACAATAATTGTTTATTAAGAGCATATATTTATGAAACGGAGGCATATTTATTTTTAATTATTATACCGATCAATCCGTATAAAGATAATTTATAACTATAAACTAGACATTATCCATTTAAAATAAAATAAATAAAAACAAAATAATATTTATGTAACTAAAGCCACATTTTAGAAGGAATTAATAAAACATGTCCAAAGGAATATTAATATAATAGTAATGTATATTCTTTATGTCATAAATTATATTATTTTAGCCATTTCATAAATAAATTATATTCTTATTGTGCAATTATTTTAGATTAATAATCAATTAGTGATATATAATATGTAATAATAATTTTATTTATTTAGTTTGATATTTATGTAACGAATAATTTGTTAATCACTAAAGTGATCAAATTATAAAGTTCATAAATATCAAATTAAATAATGATAACAATAATTAATTATCTATGACAATGTAATGTTTGTGATGGAAATAACGTAATGATATATATTTAATGGGTATACTAAAGTTCATTGGTTATAAAATATTTAAGAATTGCCTAAAGGATGATAGTTAATTTATATCAATAAATATAATCGCGATTAACTGGCATACTTTATGAAATATATTTAGTATATCTAAAGATAACAAATATATATATACATATATATATAATATGTAATTATTAATAATGTAAAAAATATGAAGCATTATCTTTATTTTGTACATTGTTAATTTAACTAAAGAAGAACCACAAATATATACATATTGTTAATATGATTGTTATTATATTTATATGTTTAAATTATGAGTCCAAGCATTAATGTGTGTGCATTTAGTATATTTTGCATCATCTAATTATGTTGTTACTCATTTGCAAGCTTCATCTATTATGAAGTTTAATGGGCTTAATTTTATTGAATGATGTGAACAAGTTCAGTTCAATCTAAGAATCGTAGCTCTTGACTTGGCAATTTAAACCAGCAAGCATGCAGTTCTTACTGATTCTAATAATACTGAAGAAAAATCGTTCCATGAACTTTAGGAAAGATCAAATAAATTAAGTTTAATTTTAATATAAATGACTATGGCTAGTAAAATTAAGGCTATAATTCCTAAAAAATGAAAGTTCTAAGAAATATCTTAAGTTTGTTGCAGATATTTCTCAGTCTGAATAAGTTGATAAATCACTTACTAGGATTTTAATGGGTATGGTAACTACCATAAAGTTTGATGGTTCTTATACTATGTATAAGCATGTCATTAAAATGATAAATATAGTAGCAAAATTAAGATCTATGAGAATGGAAGTGAGTGAAAGTCTCCTTGTGTCGTTTATTATTAACTCCTTGCCTCTTAAATATGGTTCATTCCAAATAAGTTACAATACTTTAAAGGACAAATAGAATGTGAATGAATTGCAAAGTACACTTATTCAAGAGGAAGCAAGCTTAAAAATTAAAGATTTCACTTCAATAATTCTATTGGTCATCAAGAAGCTAAAAATAAGTTCAAAAAGGATAAAAGAAATGGAAAGACTGTAGTGCATAAGGTTAATCTATCGTCAACTTCAATCAATAAGAAGGAACTGAGGAATGATAGATGCCACTTTTGTAAGAAAACTAGGTACTATCAGAAAGATTGCTTGAAACATAAGGCGTGGTTCAAAAAGAATGGAAAGCCTAGTGCTTTAGTGTATTTCAAATCAACTTTAACAAAAGTTGCTTATAATACTTAGTAGATTGATTCTAGATGTACCACTTATATTACTAGTATGATGCATACTTCTTTACGGCCCAAACTATAATTCTAAATGAAAGTTTATCTCCATAGAAAATATAGTAAAAGCTCCAGTTAATGCTATTAGGACCTATCATTTGATTTTAGGCACTAGACCTTTTCCAAACTCTTTATCTGCCTACTATTTCTTAAAACCTAGTTTCTTTGTAAAAACTTGATATTTTCAGGTACTCTTTTAAATTTGTAATGGATGTTTCAATTTTTTTAAACAAAATTGTCTTATTGGTTCTAGTGTTTTTATAAGTTGTTGTTTAAATTAAAGTTTGATATCTTTTTGCTAAAACTCTGTTAACCTTGCATAATAATGTTGGTATTAAACAAGGTTTTATAAATTAAAATTTGGCTTACTTGTGGCATAAATATGTTTGAGTCATATATCAAAAGAAAGAATAGTCATATTTGTAAAGAATGAAATCCTTCTAGTTTTAAATTTTATTGATCTAGGAATTTCTATGGATTATATCCAAGAAAAACGTAAAATGTTCCATACACACAACTAAGAAAGAAGCCATAAGAAGCATATAGCTACTCAAAACTATATAAAGGATACTGGAAAATAAAAATAAGCTTCTTATTACAAAGGACAAAGAAATTGCTGAAAAAGAAAGATAAGTTGCTAATTTAAAGTCTAAAATGACCGTCCAATGTTTCATTATTTAGGGGAGAAAATTTTGTCATCAAGTTTATTGATGATTTTTCATATTGTGGGTATATTTATTTACCGCATGAAAAATCTCAATCAGTAGATGCTTCAAAGGTGTTTCCTACTAAGGTAGAAAAATAGTTAGATAGAAAAGGTGAAAATTGTTAAATCTGATAAGGGTGGTGAATATTAGGGAATATGCACTCAATATAGAATACTAGGTATACCACCATAAAATGATGTAGATGAATGATGTAATCATACTTTAATGGACATAGTTAGGAATATGATGAATCATTATTCTTTACCCTTATCATTGTGAATGTTTGCTTTGAAATTGCCATGTATTTATTAAATAGAGTTACTAATAAAACGGTTCTTAAGAGACCTTTAAAAGTATAGATAGGAAAGAAACCTATTTTAAAGAACCTATATGTTTTAGGTTACCTAAAAGAAGTAAGAATTTATAATCTATATGAAAAAAATTCGATAAGAGAAAAACTAATGGATTTTTCATTATTATCTAGAAAAGTCTAAATAGTACATATTTTATTTTATTATCCTAACCATACTACAAGGATTGTTAAAAGTCAAATGCTATATTCACTTAAAATGGTGAAACTAGTGAGAATTCAAAGTCACATAAAGCAAAAATTCAAGAAATTAGAATACAAGTTCCCTTATCTGTAACTTCCCCTTAAGTATTTGTTTATATAGTTGTTGAAATTTTGAAAACTTACAAGGACAAAAATGTCATGACCTAACCTTAGACTATGACCGGTGCTAAAAGAATAGTAAACTAAAGTTTTACTGGACCTATTGCAAGCTTAAAATGTCGTCAAATCCTTATATCCATAATAAAGATGAGATTTAAATGATCAAACTCATACTGATAATAATCAAATAGGTCTAACAATATACAATACTCAATGTGCTATAACTTTAAGATAGTTAATATAAGGGAAATCGAAAATATGCAAGACTACTGAGGCTCTAAAGTCAAAGGTCACCGAAAAACATACAACGAATCACCGCAGGGGAAGAAGATTGAAAAAGTACCATGTTAGAACAGATCTAAAAAGAAGAACCTAAAAAATAATTGAGGGGAGTTAGAACTCGCTGAGTGAATTAATACTATAGTTATGTTATGCACTCATAAGGATTTCAAATGATACGTTTTGTTCATAAACAAACTTATATTTCCCATATCAATATCCTGTCACTTAATTATCACTATCATAAATCACAAATAATAGTGGAGGACTAACAAATGACCCTATGAAATACCCCTTACCCTTAGGCTATAGCCATAGGGGCTCTTTTATTCCACACAGGTCACTTGGTCCAATGTAGTGGATTGTTGAAAGTCACACTCAATTAAACCGCCACAACCTTACTATGATATGATTGTCATCCAAGAGCAAGCTCAACTGAACCACCACAATCATGCCACCTATTATGTACCATATATCAGTTGGCTTTTGAAGGCAAGCTCGATTGAACTGCCCCGGTCATCTCGTATCTCAATTAATGGATCAAATACTAACCAAAATATATACCTAACCAATTGACTCATTGTGCACACAACTTGGTAACGCCCACCAGGTAGCTTGTACTATAACAGTCCTCCACATCATCACATATCAAGACAAGCATAACATTGCATAAAAAATATTTATATATATGAGCATATAATAATGATGATGATTTCTATAATAAATATGGTAATGAATTCTAATGCATATTCGTAACCATGAATATTAAATCAAAGGTAAAATACACTTCTTCACATCGAATTTAGTATCTCGAACTGGAGGGTTCTGCTCCTGATTGATCTATAGAAAGAAAAGTATGAATGATTATTAGGATTTAAAACCTATACCAATTTTAGATACCTTGAGAATAAGATCATGAGTCAATACTAAAGAGCTCTATTTTCCATTTAAACATGACAATATCACCTTTTACGAGGAGCCTACTAAAAATTAGGTAGAATCTCTTGTAAAATGGACATTCCCCTTCTGAAAGGAGGGTCATTCTTGTAATAAAATACACTTCTATATCCACCAGTAACCACAGTTCAATTTGAGCCTCCAAACTACACAGCTATGCCGAATGGAGTCCATATTTACATCAAAAAATACATAATAATCCAATTCACAATCCAAGTACACCAATTTCTAACCTATACACCCTTATTTATACTCAATATATCTAGATATTCTCAATTCTAACCAATAACAACTCAATTTAATCAATTTCAAGCATTTCTATAAGAACATAAACCTTTATAAAATTTTATCTCACAAAATATAAAGAATTTCAATACACTTCTTTTATGAAAATTGATTCACATAATAGTTGAACATTTTTAAAATTAATTCTAGCCATTTATGGGCTGATCAGTAAATCACCACCGTCACTAGAGCGTGGGGTGCACATGCCAACACCGGAGAGGTAATGATCTTCACCACCTACCCAGAAATAACGAGCTCACCTCTAGGAACCCAATGGCACTGATCTTGAGTTAAAACTCCTCTTAGTTTGCAAGAATCCAAGGATTAAAGCTCAAAGGTGACCAATTTTCATTCACTGGTAAAATAGGTCGATGTGGAGTCAGGTTTCCCTCCTTTCCTAAGTTTTTAGGGCTGTTAGACACAATGGTGACGTTTTTGGCCCAAAAATGACTAAAATAATAGATCGGTGACTTACCTAAATGAACCAAAATTTCCAGTGTGATTTCTCCAAATATGGGTTGCTTTTTATGAAATAAGTCTAGGGGTTTTGTAAAAAGTCTTGAAAGCTTTCCATAGAGTCCTAGATTGTTAGAAATGTGGTCGCATAGTGAAGGTATGAGTGTTGGAAGTTCGGAGTGAATAATAACCTATAGGGAAAAGAGTTTAAGAAAGAAATGAACTTGAGCTTTTTTAAGTTCAACTTATACTTTTATAGGCTTTTCTCCTTATTAGTCCATTATGAGTAATTTAAAAAAAATTTGGATCATTGCATTCTTCCCTTATAAAAAAATTTATCCTCAAATTAAAAATCTCACCTTATTGTTGAAATATATATCGGTATTGACTTTGCATATCTAGCTCTGTCTCCACGTACAATCATCTTGATAGTGTCCCGAATCAACGATCGAGTTATGGGTCTTTGTAGATTGGGTGTGGTTGGTGTTTGTAAGGGTAGTGTAGGAGTTTTCTTCTTTCAATCTATATTGATTAATTGTAAGGCTCAATTTGAGGGTACCTTAATACCTCTGAGGCTAAGTACTCAAGACTGTAATTGATTTCAAAGTTTTCTCTTCATTGATGATTACGAATATTTATACACAAATGTACATTAGTTACATCAATGGATACATGACTTCATGGAGGCACATCCTCCTAAAACTAAGGAAAATGGAACGAAAGTTGAGGCACTCCCTCCTTTAAAATAGGAATTACAAATTCGACAACTGAACTGAAATTAAATAAAACATAGAAATAAAATTTGACTGAGCCTTTATTCCGGAATTAGCTCTCTAACTCCACATGTGCCCTTTTCTGTTTGCCCCTATGATTCCCACATTTGTAGACCTGAAGGGGTTTAGTAACAATACTTTCCCCCTCGATTGGAAGCTTGTCCGCAAGCTTGAATTCTGGATTATTATTGATCATATCTTTGACTTTCTCCCAAAATGCGTCTACTGGCAATGAATTACTCCAGTGAATGAGAACCTCCTTTTCTTCAGCCTTAATACATTACTCCAGAATTGTCACAGGTTATGCAGTGGTGAGTGTTAATGGTGGCAGTACTGGTTCCCCAATCTCCTTCCCTTTATGGTATTGTTTGAGAGCTGAAACATGGAAGACTAGGTGCAATTTTGAATCCTCAGCAGGTTGAGTTTGTATGCCATTGTTCCGATGCGTTCTATAATTTCAAAAGGAATATAGAACCTTGTTGAAAACTTATGGTTCCTTCTTTGCACAAGTGACCCTTGCCTATAAGGTTGAAGACGAAGCAGCACCTTTTCTCCCACTTGGAATTCTAACTTTCGATGCTTTTGATCATAACTACTCTCTATTTTATTTTCAGCTTATTACAAGTTCTGGCATAGCTATTGTAGCATTGAGTCCCGTGTCTGAAAAGCTGAGTCTATTGCCTCAATAGTTGAACTTCCAAGTAAGTAAGACAGTAAGCGTGGTGCGGGTCTTCAGTAGATAGTCTTAAATGGAGTAGCCTTAAGAGAAGAATGGTAGCTTGCATTGTAGCAAAACTCAGCCCATGATAACCAATCGACCCACTTGTTTGGGTAAGAACCTGTGAGGCAACATAAGTACATCTCTATGGTTTAGTTCACCACCTCTGTTTGTCTATCAGATTAAGGATGGTAGGCAGAACTGAAGCATAATTTAGTGCCACTTAAACGGAATAGTTCCTTCCAAAACGCACTAATGAAAGTAATGTCACGGTCACTGACTATAGTCTCCGTCAATTTGTGAAGTTTGAAATATTATCAAAGAAGGATCTAGCAACACCTACAGTGTTGTATGGGTGAGATAGAACAATGAAGTGCCCACACTTAGAAAATTGGTCAATAACAACCAACAAGACATTCTTTCCTCATGAGTTAGGAATCCCTTCGATGAAATCAAGAGATATGTCTACCCACACTTGAGTTAGAATGGTTAACGACTGTAAGAGTCTCGCTAGCCAAAGAGTTTTTATTTTGTGACGCTGGAAGACATCACACGACCTCACAAATTCTTAGACCGTTGTCTTTAATCCATGCAAATAGAAATCTCTTGTGAACCTATACAGTGTCTTTTGATAACCCTCATGGCTTTAGTTATGGAGTGCAGTGACTACAATTTGGATTGAGGGGGAGTCTTGCGGAATGTAGACTTTGTCTTTGTAGAAGAGCAAACCTTGTTTGAAATTCCATTTATCACTTGCCTTCCCTTTTTAAATTTCTCCTAGCAGCCTTTGCATTTCATTAGACTCTTTTTGTTCTTACTGAATTTCCTCAAATAGGTTGAGCTGCAGCATTGAAATTGCCTTCAAAAGATCTTGATCCGCGTCTCTCTTTGATAATGCATCAGTTATTTTGTTGTTTTTCCCAACCTTATACTCCACCATAAAGCAAAAAGGTAGCAGCTTGCTCACCCAATATTGATAAGGTGATGATAAACTCCTTTTCTCTAATAGAAATTTCAGCGTATAGTGATCTGTACGTACCACAAAATTACCCCCCCAAAGGTAGGATTGCCAATGTTTGATCGACTTCACTAAGCCAATCAGCTCCTTCTCGTATGCAGGTAAGCCACAGTGCCTCATTTCCATTGCTTTACTAAAATAAGCGATGGGATTATTGTTTTGTAACAACACCACTCCTATTCCTATTTCAGATGCATCACATTCAATAACAAATGTTAGCTCAAAGTCAGGTAGAACTGAAATAAGAGTTGTGGTCATTGCCTTATTTAGCTTCTCAAAAGTCATCACTGAAGTAAATCACACGTTAGTATAGACTTTACTTACAAGAAACTCGATACACAAGAAGGGGGTTGAATTGTGTATCTTTTTTGTGAATATAAAATTCTCGCTAAGAACTTCTCTTTCTTTTTATAAAGATATCATAGAATTTATATGAAAATTATTATGTAGTTAAATCGCAAATTACTTCTTTATGATTGTTTAAAAAACAAAATAAACTGAAGTAAAGAATAGAGAATAAACACTGTGATTTTTATACTGATTCACCCCAAACTGTGGGCTACGTCCAGTCTTCAAAATTCTTTACGTCTAGTCCTCAAAATTCTTCTGAGTGTTTCTCTATGCTTCAAATGATCACAAGTATTCTTTATTCCCTTCCAGAGCCTCTTCAGGTCTTTTACAAAGTATTCTTTCACTATTTTAGCCTCTCCAGGCTATCAGCCTTTTCTTTCTCTCACTAGAAAAAGATTGTGAGCTTTTGTTATAGTAGGGTTAGGTTTCTTCATATCGCACTATAGAATTTCTCTTTTCTAAGTAAGTATTGTAAGAATTTTCTCTTAGATTGTCTAACTTTCTAACTTGTCTAAGATTGTAACATCTTTGACTATGACTAGTATTTATAACCTTCGTCTCTAACTGCTTCTTGATCTTTGATAACCGCTTCTTGATTCTTGATGACTGCTCTGTAACTAACTCTAACTAAATAACTGTCTGACGTGTTACTGTATCTTCATAATATCGTATATTCTTTGCGTCTGTGTTGACTTTACATCTGCGTCTAAATTTTGATTTCGCGTCTGCGTTTTATTTGCGTCTGTGTTGTGATTTTGCTTTTTCGTCTATGTGTGTGTTTTAACTTTGCGTCTGTATTCTGTACTTTGACTTTGCATCTGCATCTGTGTTGTATTTGCGTCTATATTTCAACTTTGCATCTGTACTGACTTTGCATCTGTGTCTATATTTCCTTCTGTGTCTGTGTTCTGTACTTTGTCTGCACACTTAACACACTTGTCAAAAACGTTCATTTGTTTCTAACATTATTATTATTTGATTGTCATCAAAATTAATCATCATAAAGTCCTCTTGACTTAACAATCTCCCCTTTTTTTATGATAACAAATAATCATAATTTTAGAAAAATCAAAGTGAATGAATTTTTATTCAATTGATAAACAACAAATGAATAAGACGACAACAAACAAAGAATAAGACAATAACCAAGAATACATATATGCATGCTATCTTCTTCTTTTCTTCTGCTTTTCTTCTCTTCTCTTCTTCTTTAATCTTGTCTCCCCATTTTTCTTTCTTTTCTTCCTTTTTCTCTCTTCTTGTCTCCCCCTTTTTTCTTCTTTTCTCCCCCTATTTTTTATTAATCAAAAAGGTTACCTCAGATGCTTCATTATTTCAGAAAACATTGCGTTGCATATCTGTTCTTATCAACTTGAGGTCTTCTTCTATTGTAACTCGTACATAAGCCAGTTCCTCATGTAGATCACCGACTGAGTCTTGTAGATTATCAACTTTAGTATGAATTTCTTCCATCTCTTTCACTAAGGCTTCCTGACTCCACTGCTTAGAATGTCTTACTTCTTCCATTCCAATAGTTTTGACTTGTTGAATTGGACTCAATGGATAAAAGTTTGTAGCAACAGATGCTTATGAGGGTAAGACAACGAGTTATATTATTTTCAAAATAGGAGGTTTGAAGAATTGCTTTCTTTCAGGGAGATCAAGGTTATCAAGTCTAGGTAGTTTTGGAATAGCTTTTCCAAGAAGGTGAAGGACATCTTTAATTAAGGGTCTATAACTCAAAGGTCTAAAGTGCATGATTAGGTGTACAAAAGTCTCTAAGTCTCCTTTCTTCATGATTTAGAAGATGCATAGACTGATTATTGATCAAAATAGACTCAACTTATACCTTGACCAACCTTTTCACAGGTTCTCTGATTATAATTGAGGTTCTGCTTCTAATAGGTAACTCTTCTTCAATCACCTTCATTCTCAAGTCCTCTTTTCTGATAGGACTATGAGATACCACTCTTTTTTCAACTGATTTTTCTTTCTGTTGACTATCAGATGAAGTAGTCTCTTTCTGACTGGTCTTTAACTTCTTACTTTCTTCTAACAATCTAGAAGGTGGTTGTGGTTGGGTTCTCTTCCTTTCAAACTCTAACTTCTTCTTAATTCCAGTCTCTTTGGTTGGCT
>JANZXR010000172.1:19366696-19399312 GCA_027575705.1 Erythroxylum echinodendron | reverse complement strand
AATGTCCAAAGCTTATTATAAATAGGCTTGAGCTCTATGGAGCTAGCACTTCATGCTTAACCCTCTCTGTAAAAGTTGCAGAGTTCTTTCAACCTATTCTGTGGATACTGTTAGAGGCTGGATACTTGTGCGGCTACGGTGGTCGAGACGGATCGGTTTCGGAAACGGTTCGAGGAATGCATCAAGATAAAGATCAAGCTTCGGAATAAAGTACGAATTAAATTTCGCTTTATTATAATTCGTATTAATTATTTTATAGAATTAAATAGATCTTAGTTTTCGGGAAATCAAAAGTCACGAAAAAATTTCGTGATTATTCCGCTGCGGTTCGGATCAGATCCTGACCCGATTTTCCAACAACACGAACCTACAATATGTTCTTCTCTCATCATCTCTAGTGAGTCAACAACAACAGCACAAACTTTTACTCGCAAAGTGGGATATTGCTTTAGTTCCTACATGAAAGAAGCCAGGTTATCAGCAAATAAGAAAAATTATTGGAGTCAGAGCAAATAAAGAGTGGAGTCAACTTTCATCCAAAAGTTCTAAGCTTCTAATGTTTTATATAGCCCACTATGCATCAGCCAATCGCATAATAGCATCTAAATCTCCAAGTTATAGTTGTCACCAAGCGCAAAAATTCATGTTCAGTAGATAAATATGAACAGGAACTTACATGTCTCTCACTGATAGATTTGTGAACCAGATCCTTCACTATGGAATGAACCTTGATCCAGAGTTTAAGCATGATATCAGGCTTTGTAACAGAATCTAGCGAAATAGCTTACTAACAATAGCAGATCTAAAACAAAACGCATGTGCATTAACAAACAATTAGGAATTGAATAATTATTGAAAATTTTGATAAAAGTAACAAGTTTGAGCCTGATATTATTGGAATTAGATACCATTTCTTACGGAACGCTAAGTATCATTCTGAGTGGAAAACAAAGGAGGCTCAAATTTAGCTATTAATTTTTATTCAAAAAAATTGACTTTAATTCATATGCCAGAGAGAGCAACTTTAGATTGTAGTAATTGTTGGATTACGAAAATAGATTTTATAGAAAAAGATCCATAACATTCAAGCTATGTATTGGCTAGGTGTAGAAAGTATGAATACAGAGGATGAGGAAACAAATAGCAAACATACTACTCGCTTAAGCATGAAAAGACCAGACAAAAGAGGTGGGGCTTTCAGATGGTAACATCAATGTCAATACTTGGAATCAGTCAGGTTTTTACTTTGGAGCCATCTTATTTTAACTCCATAGTTAGTTCAATCATGTGACAGGGAGCAAAGACAAAAGATCAGTAAATGAACTGTAGTTTCTGATGGGAATGACTGATCTGCACATGAATTCATACCGAATCTACGGCTGCCTGGGCAGGAACTATGACTATCATATAGTAGATTCAATGAGACAACGATAACCATGCTCGGGCGCAATTAGACGTGGTTGATATCCATCAGCTTCAGTTATTAGTTTTCGTACATTATCCACCAAAGGATGCTTGTCAAATTATAACCTCTTCATAGCCTCTCAAAATTATATACTACATTACACAACTTGGCCAATGTGAAGAAAACTATCTTGACGAGCCAACTCAGTGTATTAATTGAAGCTTTCATGTTCCTGGGAAAAAACTCGTGGTTGTGGACTCTAAAAGAGGGTCACTGCATCCTGATGGCCACCGCAGATTTAAGATAGAGCCCCAATTCCGACAGTCACTGCTCGCGAAGAAATCCATCCTGACGGCCACTACAGCTCTGAGAGAGAGTCCCAATCAATAAGAGAAACAGTAATTTCAAGAAAGAATGATAGATCGCATCGTTAACCAAAAACAATCACCTTTATGTTCTTTTTGGTTATTTGCATGCTAACACAGATAGCTTGACTCCTCGACAAGGTAGACCCACAAAGTGAATATCCACAACACTCGTCTCTGGTTTGCCAAGGGGTTAAACCAGAACTTTATCTGAAAAGGGAAAAGAGATGTGAAAAAGATATGAAACTTAAAAGGTACCGGAGCTTTACCCAGAAAAGGAAGCGATGAGAGCTTAGAAGAGAAGATGGTAAAGAGTACAGAGTTAAGGCGAGAATGGCTTCGAGTTTTTAAGTTCTGATTTTTGAAACATACACTCAACTAGTCGGTTCATACTAATCACGGTCGAACCAGCTGGTTTGATTCGATTTTTAAAATATTGATTATTTGAGACTTTTCCACCTGCTATATATGTAGTACAGAAATTACTTGTTGACTTATTTCTTTTCGTGGAGAGAAGAGGCAGCCATTACGACCATTCCTCAGAAATGCGCCATCGCTGCCCATGGGCATGGAGATAACCTACGCCTCCTCCAGCTCCCGCGATCTCTCTTCTCTTTCCTCCTCCTCATTCACCATGCCCACCTCCTCAACCTCAACTCGTCCAATTAAGATTATTCCGTTGCAACACCCCAATCCGGACTCTTCTGCCAGCTCCGTACCTTCTATGCCTGCCGTTTTTTTCTCCAGATGGACTTCTAAGATCAAAAGCCTCACTCCTGCTCAGTGGATCCAGGCCTTCTTTCCTTGTTATCGTTGGTTGAGTACTTATAAATGGCGCGAGTTCCAGGTCGATCTTGTGGCCGGTACTACAGTTGCCATTATGCTCGTGCCGCAGGTGAATCCTCCACTCTCTCTTTCCAATATTTCCGAATCGTTGTTCATCAACTATTTGACTCCAAATTCAATGCAACAAAAATATTTATGATCCTCCTCTCGACCAACTCACAACTGAAATACTCTATATCTTTCACTGTCCAATTCTTTTTCTTAGTCTTCTCTTACCAAGAACTAGTTTACCGAGAAAAAACTGCGAAAGTGGAGCATTCTAATTGCTGTGCACTGGTTTTTCTTTTTCTTTTTAAGCGGAACCGTTAGAAATGTATGGTTTTTTTTTCTCTTCTTTTTCTTTCATATCAATCAGAGACGAGTACTATTTTCTTACCAATCAGTTTGTGTTGTCCCTATTTTCATTTGCTTGATTTTTCATGCATGTGTCAAGTCACTCAATTGCGACTAATTGGCTTTATCTCTTTTTAAAAATGGCGAATTTGGTCGGTTTGGTATTTCTGCCATTTTCTAGTTAGGGCATCTAGTAATGATTTGATTGATTTGTATTTTTGTGTTTGAATTAGTGTCTTTTTGCTCCATTTTAGTGTTTGGAGTTTAGAGCTGTCCGCATTTGAGTAGCTGAAACTTTTACTCCAATCAGAGTGCAGCAACCAGATATTGCTTTGTTATGATTTGCTGCTGTTCACTTTATTCTAAAATGATCCCATCTGTCTTTAGGTTGTGATTTGTGCTCGGAAGGATATATCGCAAAGTGGAATTTTGCTTTGCTATTTGGTGTCTTGTTCTGGTTTTCTTTTCCTACTCTTTTTCATGGCCTTCTGTACATTCCATTATACTCGCTTGTTATTGTCATCTGCTACTTCTGCATTATTTGATTTTCCTACAGGTTTTATATCCTGTAGATTAATTGGTTGACTTATTGATTCTTAGGGTTTGTGGTTTGACTGTTGTAAATGAACAGGCGATGTCTTATGCCAAATTAGCTGGGCTTCATCCAATTTATGGATTATGTAAGTTCAGTGTAAAACTTCCTACAATTAAAAAGAAAAAGAAAGAAAGAAAACAAAGGACGAAAGCTTCCTTTGGCTTTTTGCAAGAGTTGATGTTGGATTTTCTTGTAGTAGTTACTTTTATGTTTTTATTCTTTTAATCCTAGCATTTTTATCATCATTTGCGTTTTAATTCTATAATTTTTATGTTGATTTTGCAAGGCAGACTCTGGTTTTGTGCCAGTTTTTGTGTATGCAATATTTGGGTCGTCTCGGCAGCTGGCAATAGGTCCAGTGGCATTGGTTTCTCTTCTTGTCTCCAATGTTTTGGGTGCAATTGTTAATCCGTCTAAGGACTTATACACGGAGCTGGCAATATTACTAGCCCTTATGGTTGGAGTATTGGAATGCATTTTGGGGCTCCTGAGGTAACGTTGCTTGGCCTGATCCTCCAAAATCTGAACCATGTTCCTTATTAAGATCTTATCCTTTATAGTTATAATAGTTGGGACCTAAAGGAAATATTGTTCTTTATTCTGTAGGCTTGGATGGATCATCCGGTTCATCAGCCATTCTGTGATTTCTGGTTTCACAACGGCCTCGGCCATTGTGATTGCTCTATCCCAAGCGAAATATTTTTTGGGATACGATATTGAGAGAAGCAGTAAAATTGTGCCTTTGATAAAAAGCATAATAGCTGGGGCAGATAAGGTAAGCTCAAACGGTAGATCCTCTATCACAACATGCATCTTACATGGCCATTCTCTCTCATGATATAGCAAACAGCATGTCTTTTTAGTGAACTAGATGTGAAATAACTGGGTTTCATGCATGAAAGAAGGCTTCTATGCAGTTAAATATCTCAGAAAATAACTCGATTTAGCTAAATAAACTCAATGTATAAATTTGTATAGTTCTTGTTAGTTGGAGACAAGGTCCAAAAGATAAGATAAGTAGAGGAGGGAGAAAGACTCTCCTACCATCTTTTTGATCATTTATCTTTTAAGTGAACAGTATATGAGGGTGCCTCTATTGATTGCTTTTGAATGTTAAGGATGTATGTTAGAAGATTTTAGTATGGGCAATAGATAAGAAATTCTTGGGAAGAAGTGTGGAGTTTCATAATATGATTTTTTTTCTTTGATTATGCTGGAAATTGTAATTGATTTCTCTACTACTTCATTTCCTTCATATTACCTATCATTCATGACTTTTGAGATCTTTTTGGCTGATATCTGTCTTTTCTGTCTTAACAAGCAGTCCTTATATATTTGGGCCATAACTTCCTTTCTCATCCATATTTACCTAAATTTCCTAATATGAAATGATCAAGACAAATTAAGTGTTTGTATGACGCCTAATGCCACTAATTAATTAATTTCTTTAACGACAAGTGGTGTTTTTGCTTTTGTAGTTTTCCTGGCCTCCTTTTGTGATGGGATCTGGCATTCTTGCAATACTTCTTGTCATGAAACATCTGGTGCGTGCATTGTTCTTTGGTTTAGTTTTTCTTTTTCCTTTTTAAGGTATATTGTGGACTTTTTGGGTTGAGTTTGGCTATACAAGGGGTTGACCTTTGCAATCCCTACCCAGCCTGCATTCCTGGGGATGTGTTTGGGCTATGCAAAGGGTTCTTCCACCTAAAATGTTGAGGAGGAGCTTTTTTTTCTTTTTCTTTAGTTTAGTTCTTTGGTTAAGTTTTCCATATTCAATGTTCAGGGAAAATCAAGGAAACATTTCAGGTTCCTTCGAGCTGCAGGTCCCCTCACAGGGGTTGTAGTTGGTACAACTTTGGTCAAAATTTTTCATCCCTCATCTATTTCTTTGGTAAGCAAAAGTGAAATGACCATAAATTATTCATCTATACATTGAACAACAGCGACTTTTCTTCCAAATAACTCTCAGTTCATGTTTATACTGATTGTAGAGTTAGTAGTAGGTGCAGTTTGGTTGAAGAATGAAAGAGATATTTGGTGTTGTAGGTAGGAGACATACCCCAGGGCCTCCCTGGCTTTTCTATTCCCAAAAGTTTTGAGTATGTAAAGTCCTTAATCCCGACAGCATTTCTTATTACAGGTGTGGCCATATTGGTAAGATAAGTTACAAGGAGAATTCTGCTTGTTATATTTAAGATTGTAAACTGAGTTGGTCTTCTCAGTTGAGTGACTGAAGCTGTAAAATTTACCTTTTAGGAATCTGTTGGGATTGCCAAAGCTTTGGCAGCTAAGAATGGATATGAGTTGGATTCAAGCCAAGAGGTATGCTTGTGAAGTAAAGGTGTCCTTGCGTTTTGATCATTGCTTTTAATATCATTCTGGAGTTAGCTAATTGCACTCAACTTATTCATATATAATTGGTTTTCTGACAGAATTATTGAGGTGCAAATAAATTGAAAATTAAATGAAATACTTGGGGAAAATGTTAAGATTTTGTGCATGCAAAGATTTATAAAGTTAATTTTGACTGAAGCAAAAATTTGCGCGAAACTTGAGCTACTTGTAATGTAAAAATGTCGGTGCAAACTTGGCATCCCTTGAAAATATGTGGATCTGTTTTTTCAAATTGTTATAGTTCCAATAGAAACTAACTCAACTGATATTTTGGTTCACTTTAACAGTTGTTTGGTCTTGGTTTAGCCAATATCTTTGGTTCATTCTTCTCAGCCTACCCTTCAACAGGTGAGGTGTAGATATTTTCATGAAGAACCCTTGTTCTTCTATTCATAATTTTACTTGTTTAAACTTGATGTGATGATAGGCTAATCTAGTAATGCCTTTGTTTCTGGAACCATCTTGTGCAGGCTCCTTTTCCAGGTCAGCTGTAAATAATGAAAGTGGCGCAAGAACTGGCTTATCTGGAATTGTAACCGGGATCATTATGGGCTGTTCTCTTTTATTCTTGACTCCAGTATTTGAATCCATACCCCAGGTTTGTTTCATTGACCTGCTAATGCATTAGTTTTGTATTTCAATGTAGGTACAATAGTTTATATGTACTATGTTGTAAAAATTTTATTTTATCCAATTAGTTCCAACCGTAAATGTCAAGACTTATTGTGGAGTTCATGGTCTATAAACTGTTATTACAACATTGTTCTTTTGCTGATTTCTTACATTTTTAGTATAAGTTTCCTATCAATGAGGAAACTCTCTCTCTTTGATTTTATCAACCTTTTCCATTTGCAGTGTGCTCTTGCTGCCATAGTGATATCTGCTGTGATGGGCCTGGTATGTAAGCTATACTTGGAACTCTTTAGTGAATTACCTATTAACTTTATGCTTTCCATTGGATGGAATTTATTTATGATGTCATTTTCTTTCCAAAAATAGGCCTCCACATGAACCTGATAGTTTTACTGAATATATGTTGATTTGTGCATATGGACATTAATGTTAGGAATTAAGTAGCTATATTGGTGAGAGATTCTATTAGATACGTCATCTTGTTTTTGTGTTGGGTTTATCTGCAACCAGTGAGGATCACGTGTGGTTCTTTCATTGTGTAATCTACTTTTTGATCAACTATGAGACTATCTTCTTCCTGATATTTCAGTTTTGGAGTTCCTGTTTGGAGAAGATGTCTTTTTGGAAGTTCATATGTATCTTCTTCAAAACAGTAACAGAATAATTTTTTTAGTTGTACAGGTTTCAAATTGTTTAAGGATCTGTAATTTTCTAAAACCAACTGCGTATTGTTTCTCTGCTGTAAAGTGACATGTTATAGAGTAACATATTTTCTTTGCATCTACATTTCTTTTCATGGGCGTTTTTGTTTTCAGGTGGACTACGAAGAGGCTTTCTTCTTATGGCATGTAGATAAGAAAGATTTTATACTTTGGACCATTACTAGCATCGCTACGTTGTTCTTGGGTATAGAGATTGGCGTCCTGATTGGGGTAGGAACTTAGAGAAGCAGTTAACATGTAGTTAGACTTTACATGTTGTGTGCAGCTCTACATATTTCAATTTATTCCAGTTCTTATTTATAGATGCCTTAAGATCTACTTTCATTATGAACTGATTATCTTAGTTCCGAAGCTCAATCTTTTGTGATGAAATGAATGTCATCATAATGCTGGAAATAGTTTGTTAACTTCTATCATTTATCTGCAGGTTGGAGTATCACTTGCTTTTGTAATTCATGAATCAGCTAATCCACATATAGGTAAGTAGGATTTGTTGCATATCAGTGCTTACATGCTAATAATAAGATTTATTCTATTTCATTTCTGTTGTGGGGTATCATCATCTGATTTATATGTAAACATCTTTATAATCTTCCGTATTATGGTATCATCTGGATCATGATAGTGATAACATATTTTATCATCTGGATCATGATAGTGATAACATATTTTCTGCTGAGTTATATTAATTGTTGTTTTTCTTTATCAACTTAATTTGTTTTAAGGATTTTTTCTGCTGAAATTTTAAAAGAATAGATCTTGCTAGAAATATATTCTGATTAAATAAGATAGTAGCAATATCTTGGATATTTGCATGCTCATGAGCTTGAATACAGTTTTTCATTCTGGTGAATATGAATTGCTGAAGATGTACTTGATTGCACCTTGATAATGGTTTCAAATACATTGCAGCTGTCTTGGGGCGCCTTCCTGGCACCACCGTGTACAGAAACATTCAACAGTATCCAGAAGCCTATACCTACAATGGAATTGTAATTGTTCGAATTGATGCCCCTATCTATTTCGCTAATATAAGCTTCATTAAAGACAGGTAAAGAAGGTTCACTACCTTAAATTAAGTCAATCAGGAAACAAAAATTTTCTTCTTGTTTATGTGAAAAATATTCCTTTTTAAGTTGTTTTGATTTTTAAGCCACGGGTTTATTTTGCAGACTAAGAGAGTATGAAGTTGATGTTGATAAATCTATCAAACGTGGACCTGAAGTTGAACGTATTTATTTTGTAATTCTAGAGATGGCACGTAAGTTCTACTGATCCTGTGAGGATTGTTAGATCAGACAAATTACTGATGCATTTCTCCCTAAGCCCCTATGCTAGACTATAATTGGGAAACAAAACAAAAGGGCAACATGTATATGTGCACATTTAGAATCATTTTCCAGGTCTGTGTTCTCCTGGTTGTCACTTTTCCCATAAATACAGCCAGTTTTCAACTTTGTGAACTCCAACCCATCCACCTTTCTGGAAGAGCTCCAGTTTGATGGGCCCAAGAACTTAACCTACGGTATTTAATTCAGTGAACAAATAAAAATTATAATATAAACTTCTATGATCATTGGCAGACACTATAATTGCTTGTGCTCACTCACTTCCCTTGTAGTGTCTGAAGCAAAATTTTGTGCCTTAATGAATTTGAGTAGACGGTGTGTAGCTCAACCTTTTCCTCTTTATTAAAGATTTCTGCGAACACATGTTTCCTGAGTGCAGCTGTTACGTATGTTGATTCAAGTGCTGTTCAAGCTTTAAAAGACTTGCATCACGAGTACAAATCCCGTGATATACAGGTTGAGTGTCTGATTTCGTAAATTACATCTTGCTACAAGCTGGCAGAAGTTTTTATGGTCACAGTATGTATTGTCTGCTTGTTGATTATTGCAGATTGCCATTTCTAATCCAAACAGAGAGGTTCTTCTGACCTTATCAAAAGCTGGTGTTGTAGAGCTTATTGGCAAAGAATGGTACTACGTCAGAGTGCACGATGCAGTTCAAGTCTGCCTTCAGCATGTTCAGAGTTTAAACCAAATGCCTAAAAATTCAGATACTTTACCTGATAATAAAACATCTTTCTTCCATAGACTCTTGAAACAGAGAGAAGAAGATTCAGTACTGGTTGCATTGGAGTCAGGTGATAGAAAACCTTTAACTTCTAAGAATTCTAGCCCCGAATCGGAGCCATTATTGAACCGGAAGTCCTGAGATTCGGTTCTTTTGAAAAATGTATAAGCCAATTTTTTTGTAGTTAGTGCGTACATACATAAATACTAATTTTTCTAGCAGTGAAAGGTATTACTGTTTCATGTATGTATCATTCAAAGTGCATCATTCTGGGTAGTTCAGCGGTTAACTGACAGCAGTAGTATTAGCTGAGGGCGTAATTTAAAAAAAAAAAAAAAGACATAAGTATTATATCTTAGTATTTTTCTGAATATTCTTATAAAAATTTAGATAAATTGAAAGAAATTAACATCATTATTTTAAAGTTAAAGGAAGACGTATATAATAAGATAATAATTTTTATATATTGACTCAAATTTGATATTAATTTAACTTCAAAAATTAAAGTTAAATAATAAATTTCTTATTTCTATCTTTATTTATTTTTATCTCTTTTAATAATTTGTAATAATTTTTAGATATAATAGTCTTTTAATTGTTTAATTTCTTCAGAGAAAAATGCTCATATAGAAGTGTTTTTAAAATTAGCGAATCGAGTTTAATCCGTTAACTTCATCAATTAATTATCAAACATAATTATTAATTAACTAATTATCAAACATAATTATTAGTTATTTGACATAATCAAACATGCAAAAAATTTCTATCGTAAAAAAAATAGTTGATAAATTATTTACTAAACAAGATTATAATATTTCTTCTTTTTTCACAATTTAATATTACTGTGACAAAAAGTTGGATTAATCAGCTGGAGACATAATCTTGTAAAAAGTTAGGAAACAAGAACAAAGATGATAAATACGTAACTTTAAGAAACTCTTTTAAGTATTTTTAATCTAGGCTGGGTGATGTGAAAGTTCATGTGGGTTGTTGGCAAACCCATATCGTAAAGCAAGACAAACTCCTCCCATTCAAGGAGGTACAAATACGATATCGATAACAACTTCTAAATTGCCTTAAACTAATGAGTAAGGAAAACAAAGCGAGCGGTGGGAGCCGTTCGCAGCGCCACCAACAATGAGTGCGCACGAATTTTTGGAGGGGTAATAGGCTGGCACGAGCGTTGACGCTGCTTACTTTTGCAGAACTCGCTTGAGCGGGCCTCCCGTGTGGACCCATCCCCCAATTTAAAGACGCTAAATTTTCTTGACTGTTAAGACTGGTGAGTTAAGTTGGAGTCAAGTTCTAACACAGTAATCATCTGCGAGTTTTGATACCTTAAATTGGTGAGCTCCTCCGTTGGAGCTAGTGTTACCGCTTACCTTTCTGATTCTTAAAGATGTACGGTGGGTCCCAAGGATTTGGAATGAAATATGCAAGAATCTGTCAGAAATCGTTTGAGATTCGTAGAAAACTGGGTGAAATATTATGAATCGTCAAAATTATCTGTTTACGGGAAAATTTACCCTTTTTGTTAAACACGATCATTTTAAGTTTTAGGTCTGCCGAACTCTTATCATTGGTTTTTAAATACCTATAAATGTTAACTTCCTCTCCATTTATTGTGCAGGTTGATACGGAAACTGTGTTGATAAGCAGATTTGTGATACTTGGACGCATGTGCCAGTCCTAGGTGCCAAGGCAACTTGTCATTCAGTTACGAATCCATCTGTGGGGCGTGTTTTGTTTTCTTCTTCTGCCTTATTGCAGCGCGTCTGATTACAAATTACCTCGCCCCAGTAGATGACAAAGATTACCAGCCTTACTTTTATCTAAGGAGGAAAAAATTCAGATTCTAATCCAATATCTGTTCGACACATCCTCGAACACAATCTCAGATGGTATCAATTGATGCGGAAAAAGATCTTTACATGTGCACCTCAAATTCATCTCAATTTACAGTCTGCAATTATTTGGTGGACCACTGACGAAAACAGTTTTGACAAAGACCAAAACAGAATCACGTCACTCAGGAAATAGGAAAGCATATAAAAACTCCAAGCTCATCTCAATGTCCCATGCAATGTTTTTATGATCTGCAAGAGATGGCTGTTGATTCGATGGAGGCACTTACTGAATAAAATATCTTTGATGGCATGTTATTCCAAAAGGCTGTACCGGACAAGGGCAAAAAGCAGGGCCTAGATTTATAAGGATTAATAAATTTATTTATTAAAAAGTTAAAAATTTGCAAACTAATAAATTTATTTATTAAAAGGGTAGAAATTGAAAGGACAATTGTTTCTTGAAGTTTGTATAAATTGAAAAGAAAAATTTTGTTGTGGAATTTTTTATTCTAAATTTCAACGAGTTAGCTTTCAATAAAGAGTTTTACTATTCATTTATAACACTTTTAATTTAAAAAAAAAAGAATCATCTAAATTCGAGAAAGAGTGGTTATAACGTCAGTGTGCAAAATATTCTTAGTAACTACAAACTTTTTTGAATTTTCCAAATATATTAATGTCATTTATTTATTAAAGTTATAAGTTGTTATCTAAATATTTCAATTATTTATATACCTATGACTATAAGATTAGTTTAGAGAACATTTTCAAAGTCAAAAACCTACTTGAGGTCATCTTTAATTTTTTTATATATCAAAAAGAATATGTTAAACAATATTAATCTTAATATTATCATTAATAATTTTAATTGTTTTTCATAATTATATGTGTGGATGTTAATGCAATTCTTTTAATATTTTATGATTTGATATTATTATTTGGTTATATTGCAACTATTATTTTACTGATACTGCTACTATTCTACTAATATTTTATAAGTTACTGTTGGCTATTTTTATGATCAATTATTATAATCTAGATTATTTATGTATAGATATTAAAATTTAATAATAATAATATGCTTTTAAAATTAACCATTTCGCGGGTTATAAAATGTTAGGGACCGCTGAAAAGAATACGTTGATTGAAGAAAAGACAAGCGTCAACAGCTCTAGCAACAGGAGATAAGTTTGACTTGTTCTTACATGAAAGCATCTTTTTCTTGAACTTTTGCTATAGCGGGCAAAGATGTCATGAGATATTGTCTTGGGATTAAACTTCCATTGCCCTGGTTTGAGTATTTGAATTCTCGGAAGAGAAGCAATGGTAGAACAGGAAGAAGGGTAACAGAAATAATCGAAAGCAGCAGAAACAAAATGCTGCGGTTGGGAAAATATCCTGGCCCAACAAAAAGACAAGAAAGCTGGTTGATGCATTATGTTTGAAAGCGGCCGAGGTTGAAGATGCAGGTCACATCACAAGCATGGGCGACATTTGTTGGTTTCTTCTTCTATTCTCTTCAATCGTCATTTAATTTATGAAACAGCAGAAACGGGCAGGGAGGGATGATTTGAGATGAATTTCATGTACGTAGTTGAGGGCCCACAAATCACGTGGAGATGGCTACAAAGACAAAGCAATGCTCATTTACAAAATCTCCTCTAATCAGTAATCCCCTCTCCACCAATTATCATTTATCTCCCACGTGGGACTCCTGGCCCCACATCTACATCCTCTGCACTCCACTCCTTCCTTTCCTCTCTCTCTCTCATTTCATTCTATTCGTATAAATAACCTCGCTGCCATCTTCTCTTATTGCACTAGCTCATCACACAATTTGTATTCATGGGAGACTCCTCTGCTTCATATATACACATGGTTAGACTCTTCATCTTCACTTTCTTTGACTGCTCACAACACTGATTTCATTTTACACATCCCCAGTTCCATTCACTCTGTTGTTTTTTGTTAGTGGTTTATGACGGTGATTGCTTATTTTGTGGTTATAGGTGCAGCACCTTATAGAAAAGTGCTTGATTCAGTTGTTTTTTGTTAGTGATTTTTGATGATGATTGCTTATTTGGTGGTTATAGGTGCAGCACCTTATAGAAAAGTGCTTGATCTTCAACATGACTAAAGAAGAGTGCGTGGAAGCTCTCTCCAAACATGCAGACATCAAACCCGTCATTACCTCCACTGGTTTGCTTCCCTTGATTTCTGCTCTTTCTGTAGAGCTACCTATTTGCTGTTATTTTCCTCTAAAAAAAAAAGAAGTTGAGCTCTAGGCATATAATAGGATCAAAGTTTTCCTTTGCTTTGCAATGCAACAAAAGTTCCACCTTGCTGTCACTCAAACGCATTACAGTACCCGCTGGAACAGTGATATATATAATCAAAGCAGTAATTCTGGCTAAGATTAATTCTGGCTAGGATCACTGAGTGAAAGCTGGCTCTCTTTCTAAGACAAGCAAACACATGCATGCACATGGAGATTGTGTGAACGTAAATGCTAACACATATGAAGATCGCAATGGTTGAGATTTGCATGTTCTTTGTGGATGCAGTGTGGAATGAATTGGAGAAAGAGAACAAGGAATTCTTCGAGGCCTATGCACTGTCAAAAAGCAAAGAAGACAGGATGTCCGAGGAAGAAACAAGTCGAATGATTCAGAAGATAATGTCGGAATCCCCTAAAGATTCTGACGACCAAACATAAACCGTAAAACCATTCACATGAATTACTACTGCCAATTGAAAGCGATCGATCTCTTCTTTTCTTTTGTTCTGGTTGGTGGCTTTGGCCTTGCCTCTAGAAGAAAACAACCAATCCTGCCAAAAACACCCACAAAATGCATATCAGCAGTATACATATGTTTATTTGCGTGTGTGGCCCCTATTTTATGCATATGTTTCTAATACGGAATAGCACGGTGGCGTCTGGTCCCCACCTTCCCTTTTCATGGTTCCCATGCGTTCATTCACTTCATGTAGGCAATCTAGTCATGCCAGGTTAACCCGATTTCATTATCACTTGCTTTAATGCTGATAAGATTGTCGATATAAATGGATACTGGCTGGCGGCAACCTTGAGACTATGTTCTTTAAACTCTTATTGTCTTCATCTTCTTTTAACTTTTTCTTTTGATCATTTTATCCTAAGAAAAAAGCAGTGAACAACAGAAGGTAAAGAATTCTTAATCATCAGACTATATGATTAGAAATTTCATTGTATTCGATTGGTTGGAGAGGTTGAAGAAGCATAGTAGTGATGATACAAAGAAAATGGAAGCGACGATACTGCCTTTGCACGAGCCAATGCCCCTTGAAAGCTGCTTTCACCTTCATAGCCTTTTGTCGTGGACGATGGTGATTGGATTTACAAGTTACCGCCAAACTGAGGTGATCGAGATCACAACACACGCGTTGTCCCAACCTTTTTTACCTGAGTTGGGTTTGACCGATTGAATTGGGTTTAAGTATATTGAATTGGGTTTAAGTATAGTTCACTTTAAATTTTTTTATATTTTTTCAAAATTATCTAAATAAATATATAATTGTGATAAAATTTAAACAATCCACAATTATTTGAACGTCTAGCTATTTATGAGTGTGGGTTTGAATTAGATTTTTTTATAAACCTCAACCACGATATTTAAAGTTTTTGTAACTTAATTTTAAATTGTAGGGTGGGTTCTTCACATGATTTCACTCATTCTTTCTAAGAAGTCTTTATAATTTATATTTGTAGACTGTGTCAAAGGAAGTTAAAAGTATAATTAGCCATGGGGTTACAAGAGCACGTTTCCCCTTAGAAGGTGGAGGGGGAGGAGGGGTGTGTGGAATAGAAAATAGGTATTAAAGGGAGGGGATATGGAGCAAAGAAAAAAAAAAAAAGCACGAAAGAAACTAATCCAATAGAATCGATACACCAGTCTAATCCTTTATTCTACCCTTTCTCTTAAGCCAAAGATCAATAGTGCCATTGTAGTTGTAGCTATACGTTTCCATAATTCATGAACATTCGTTTCAAACTCTATATGTATGTATCCATTCAACATCAGCGTTATTATAGAGTTGTGTTGTTCGACTATACTTCATTAAATCTGCTTCCAGGTGTTCCATAACAAAGGCGGTCTATCATCAGAGCGTGCATTAATACGAATGGATATCACATAGCCAGATGGAAAGAAAACACATAAAGCAATTACTAAATCATACCACAAGACACTAGAACAACATATCTTATAAAGCAATTACTAAATCATAGCACAAGACACTAGAACAACATATCTTTATTCTACTAGTCATGACTTGAGAGTTACACGTCTGACGTGCTAACATCTAAACCACATTCATTGTGGCGACATTTAGCTTATAGTTTTCATCTCCTTCATACATTAACCTTAGGCTCCCAACCGGCAATGACATCTTCTTTTGCAGCTTTCGTTTTGTCAAAAGATTCGCGGGAAAACAGCATCTGCCAAGCAGATCGGACGAATTAACTACCGTTAGCCAACAAAATAAAAAATTATACCAATGGATAAACAGAAACTGAAGAGGCTCGCTCTTATCCTGGAAGTAGTCGTGATATGTAAAATAGGAACCACACCTTTTTATAGTTGTGGATATGACTCAAGTTTGCAGGAATAGTCCATTTCTTAAAATGATCCAAAGTAATCTCAAGATGGTAAAGCTTTGGTGCCAAGCTCAAGTCAGCAGCAGTGATCTTCTCCCCAGCAATGAAAGGACCCTGTTTTCATTTATTGAAATACATTAGCTTATATTCCCAGGAATTGTAAGTCAATGAGCGTTCCTCATACATGTGCCTTAAGATGCTCATCCAATGCCTTCAATTCATCAAGCAAAGCCTGCTCTGATCCATCATTGGGATCCTTGCTCTTCAAAAATTTGACAAAAGATGGGAATATCTTTGAACCACTGCACTCTCAAATGGCGCAATTGCAAAGGTAAGTGATTTAAGCGTCCATTCAGTCCTATGAGAACAACTATATAATAGGCAGAACCCGCAACTTCTAAGGATGTCCTTCCAATGATAAATTCAAGATCCACATGAACTTTAGCAGAGGGAATGTGCATATGTAAGGAAATCTAGAAGCATAGTAGTTGGTATATGAATCTCTATGCTCCATATATTGATATATCTAAAGAAATATCATAAAAATAATATTATACTTCCAGTATGATAACAAGACCAATTTCAAATGCCAGTAACTAAGGCTCCCACCTTTCAAGTAGCGAAGAATGAGAAAGCATAGTTTGAATGAGTTATATATGCAAAGATAATATACAAAGAAGGGAGAGAAACCGCTCACACAGACGCAACTTCAGGAGGAGTCTTCAAAGATTTTTCAGGATATTTCTCCTCCAGAATCCCCACAATCACATCAGAGTCCGCCACCCATTTGCCATCAATCTTCGCAACTGGCACCTTACCCTCCGGGCTTATCTCCAAGAACCTACCAAAATGTCAGAAAATTGAACACACTTTAATGCGCGCCTGTTAAGATTCTTCGGTGGTGGCCGCTCGTATATTGTTAAGTAGCTGGAGGATTATCAAGTAAGGACTATACAAACAGAGTAAAGCATGTATTTTTTTCTTGGTTCTTAGTCCATATACAAAACCACACAGCCCACGCTCTTAAACAACAGTAAACCATTTATTGATTGAAGACAGTTACTCAAATCCAGACAAGAACACATAAACCACCATAGCCTCTTCGCTCAAAAACGTCAGAGAAGCAACAAGCGTATGAAACCATCATTTGTAACATTCACATACACACGAAAAGAAGCAAGGGTTGAAGATTTGATGGTTATACCATTGGGGTTTGTCGGAAAGATTTATTAGATGCGTCTTATATTCGATTTTCTTCTCTTCCAAAGTCAAGAGAACTCTCTGAGTGAAGGGGCCTTAAAACCCAAAAATAATGAAAGAAATCACAAGAAAGTAGATAACAAATCAAAGATTTTAATGACCCAAAATACAAATCAGCAAATTTTGAACGGTGAGTGAAACATACAATCTCCGAGAACGTTACGATCGCGGCTAGCAGCTTTGGTACAGATCTCGATAGCCATTTTCGCGGCTGTGGAGTAATTGGGGTGAAAGGTGGAATCTTTCTCTACTTTAGTTTGAGGATTGATGGGTTGGCCATTTATAGACCACGATACACCATTCTATGTTTTGAGTAAAGAATCTACTTTTAGTTTGCGAAGTGATGGGTTGGCCATTTATCGATACGGCAAACAATGAAACATTCCATAATTTTTTAAATTATGCTAAAGAAAGTTACAACTTATAGCTGGTACCTATTTCCTATAAAGTCTGTAGAAAGTCTATGCAATAAATGTATGAGAAAAGCTTCCTCTCTCAAAAATGTACCTCCCTCTCTTTCTTTTATCAGCGTTTGCTTTATTTCTTTATTTTAGCTATCAGTGGTATCAGAGCTTAAAAAAAAGAATGAGGACTGTTAAACGACCTCTGAAAGTTTTACGCAGCCTACTATTCCACAATTTGGTGGTCATTATGGCCATTGGATTATGCTTACGGAGAACTTCTTAAGGTCTAAGGAGTACTAGTATGTTGTTGAACAGGGTGTAGCAGCACCTACTATTGGAGTTGAACTCTCAAATGCCCAACAAAAGGAGCTAGAGGGATTGAAGTTGAAATATTTAAAGGCAAAAAATTATTTTTTCTAGGCTATTGGCAGATCCATCATGGAAACTATTCTTAGCAAAGAAACTTCTGAGGATATTTGAGATTCAATGAAGAAAAAGTATCAAGGTTTTTCTAGAGTGAAGTATGCATAGCTTCAACCATCAAAAAGGAATTTGAGACTCTATAAATGAAAGATAGGGAGTTTTTTTATTAGTTATTTTGCAAGAACTATACGGGTGGAAAATAAAATGCAATTCCATAGTGAAAAGACGGATGATGTTGTTACTATTGAGAAAATTTTACGATCTATGACACCTACATTCAATTTTGTTGTGTGCTTAATTGAAGAATTCAAAGACATAAACACACTCTCCCTTGACAAACTCCAAAGCTCCTTGGTGGTCCACGGATAGAAGATAAATCAAGGTTCAACCTCATAGGAGCAAGTTTTGAAGGCCTCCATCAGTAATTCATTTTCATCACTAAACAAAGGACATAGAGGATGAGGTCAAGGAAGAGGTGGAGGCAAAGGCAAGGGAAATAATGAACATAGAAATTAGTAACAGCAACATCATGATAATCCTTCTTAAAAAAGAGGAAGAGGATGAAGAGGTCGTAGGGGTTACCAAAATTCGAAGGTAGGTCAAATCATGAGATTGTGTTTAGCAGTTAACAAGGTGATCCTTCGGTTATAGGATATGGGGACTTAGACTATATCAAAGATTTGGATAATGCAAGGTCTACCATTGGGTGTGTCATTACTCTTGTAGAAGGCCCTATTTATTGACAATCAATGTTATAGTTTATGGTTGCATTATCTTATCAGAAAAGGTCAACATTTTGGAGAAAATAACTAATGTTGACAAATTTGGTTACTATAAAGAAGTTTAAGCATTACTGAAACTTGATTAATGTCTTAAGGTATTATAGATAAATAAGACCCCAGCTTGTATAAAGTCTATTCATCAAGCTGGAGATTGTTGTCCTTAAATTATATGCACGAGTATGCAATCTTAAAGTTTTGGGAAGAAAAAGGTTGTATTCTATAGAAATCAAAGATGAATACACAAGTTAGAATATAAAAATAATATTATGCGTTGGATCCTCTATCAATGTACTTAAAGAAGCAGTAAGAATAATGGCTTGTGTCTATATGTAGGTAGATATAATACGAGCCACTATGTAAGATACTAGCATATAGGTAGATACAATACGAGCCACTATGTAAGATACTAGCATATAGGTAGATACAATACGAGCCACTTCCTAAGACACTAGCATGTTTGAAATATTCCACCAAAGAGAAAATAAGATATAATGTGAACAAGGCTCAGACTACGATTCGGAACTACTTATTGTACAGGTAAAGCATCTCATAGTGTAGCAGCTGGAACTGAATCACCTACTCCTCCTTCAGCTACTACACTTACAGATGAGGCATCACCTCTAGTTCCTACTACTACACTATCCACCACCCTTACATCATTCACTACCCCTATACTGATAGAGGTATTAGGGGTAAACAATGAGGATGACGGAAGAGGCCACCAGCTGGAGCTAAGGGACTCGATGGAAGAACTTACATCACAATTGTCAATAACCTATAAGTGAAAATACATGAAACACTATATGTTTATAATTAAGTCATAGGTTTAAATTTTAAAAATGGTATAAAATTATTTGTTTTTATATTAGGTTGATTCCGTCTGGACCATGCTCAAGAAACATGACATCCAAATTCAAGAAGAAGATTAATCTTGAGGGTTATGTATAGAAAAATATCTCTCAAGCCACAAAAGAATTTTACTATTATGAGTTTGATGTATAGCAAACATTATTATTTTCTTTTTTAAATAATTTGTATACATTAATTAGATAAATATTATCACATTATAAGTATTTATCGAATTTTTTCCTTTTGTTTCAGAAAGAATTTTTTTAGGATTTTGAATTTGACACGGTCATTTATAAAGTATGGGAGAGACAGCACGTATATGTTAACGGGATTGTTGGTGCGATAGACAAGACGGGTATATGACCACCTTATATTTTTGAACAAATATAGAGTCGTTGGTAGCAGTGTGGGATATTACCTGAGGCAATGTCCATTTCAGAGCGTAATTCTACCAATAGACGTGGAGGACCAGGAGGAGAGAGTCTTCTCGTACATACAGAAGGATCTATTACCCACAACAAGCATGCAGAGAGACTTGTAAGTATCTACACTTTACATTTATATTCTGATTTCTTTACTTTGTTATATTTCAATTGAATTTGACATGTGAGTTTTGGAATGAAAATATGTGTATTATGGAGAATGATAATGTTATTCTTATGCAAGAAAAGTTTATAGGCATGAGGCCTACACCCCTTCAGCTCTTTTTGCACACTCATACTAAGAAGCATGACGGTATGACATTCGTCAACACTCGATGTAGAGAACTAAATGTATGTGAAATTTATGGCTTAATATTAATGCTTAATAATTATTACTTACTAATATAAACATTGCCTTCTGATAAGACCAAATACAAAAAACATTCAATGATAGTCTCAGCAGTTTGAAGATGTTGATGAGACTCAAACCTATCTTCAAGTAGTGGTTGGTAAGGAACGTTGTGGAAGGATATTCGGCGTAGGTTCATTTGCGAATACATGTTATTCGCAATCCTCCACTTCCAGTACAGCAGCATCTAGTAGGTAGTCCACAACCAATGAAGTCCAAGAGCTTTAGAGCACAGTGTATATATTAATGGAGTACATAACTCAACTGTGTAATGAGGTGGATGAGTTGAAAGGGAGGGGTAGCACCTCATCGCACTAATCAGAGCATCTGCAGTCACCAAATCAATAGTGTACTTGTAGTCATTTCATTTGAATTACAAATATTTATTATGAACAATTTAATGTTTTAATTATCAATTAAGATAATTTTAACTTTATATCATCAATCAACTTTCTGTTTAAACAAATTAATGTATAAACAAATCAAGTTATTATGCACAGATAATTCATAATTGTTTAAATTATGCATCAACCATAAGATCATGAAATAAAATTTATTGACGGTATATATTTTTTTAAAACTTTCTTAGTACTTTACCAACAAATATTAGTTGTTTCGTTGGTAAAATCAATTCTATTTTTTGAAGGAACAACAAACCATCGCTAATCATAGACGGAATAACCAATTCCATCCCTAAATTTATTGACAGGATTTGGCGCAGAATAACCATCCGTACACTCACCGACGGAACAAATATAACTTTCAGTAATGTTGTAACAAATTTACTGATGAATTAGAAGATTCTGTCGGCAAATTTGCCAATGGAAAAATCATGCCCATCAGTAAATTTATTGATAGACATCCTGTTGTTTGTTAGAAACTATTACCTACGACCGTTTTCATGAAACCTTTGTCTGTCGGTAAATTCGATTGCTAAGTTGACTTATCGACAAAATGTTTATGATTTCCGTCAATAATGTCCATCGCTAAATGACTTTTTTCTTGTAGTATTTTAGAGCAAACTTCCACTAATATATTCTTCAACCAAGATGAAGATGGCTGTAAGCAATAGATGACTCCTAACATACTTTTTAGTTTGATTGAATATTAGAAGAGGATGAGAGATTCCAGATTAGAAACTGAGTCTTATTAAGGATATCAAGAGTTGAAAGAGGGGAAGATTGTGAAATCCTATATGAGACTTGAGTATCACAATCCCATATAGGAAATAAAAGGATAACTGGAATTTTTTATAAGCATAAAGGAGACTACTGATAAACCTTTAGGCAACTATTTTTGGATATGTGATTTTTGAAATCTCAAATTATAGTTTTTGTTAAACTACTTTCGATTTAGGCATTACAATTTTCACTTATTTTTTATAATTATGTCTTTCTTTGCTTTATGAAACCTAATGAATACTTCAAATAGAATATCTGAAACGTGAATATAGAACATTTTCCATTAGTGATACTAAGCAATAACGTACTCATACAAATACAATTCGAGCCTAAAATACAATATAAAACTACTAAAGTCCAACTTAGGAAAAAAGAAAATTTCCATTCACCTAAGAGAAGACTACATAGTAAGAAGCTATAATTGAAAAAACATAAAATAGTAAACATATCTTTTAAACGGACATCAAACTAATATAAAAATCCTATTCGCCATCATCTTTTATTAGGCGATCTTTCCAAAGAGATGCACTATCCTTTAGGTAGAGACATAAATAAAATGATTAAAAGTTAAGTCCCCACCATAAAAAATGCTACAAATTTAGAGTAAACCTTAACACATTACCAAAACAATTTAAAAAAAGAGTTTAAAACATTATATTTAAATGAAAAAAGAGTTTAAATATGAATAATGAAAGACCTGAATAAATAAATCAACTTAAATATGATAGAAAATATAAGGCAAGGAAGAATATTGCAAATAGCTAGACTTGCAAAAATCTTAAAATAAAAGGGAAAGTATAAGTAAAAGGATAACTACATTTTCAAGCTTTGCAAAAAAAGTCATTAACTTGAAGATATTGGCACTGGGGAGAGAGAAAAATGGAAAGAAAAGCTTTGTAATTCAAAAATCTGTTTTTTTTTCAGACTTGTAGTTAACTTTTTAATAATCTATCAAAAAATGAAAATCTTTATCAGACCCGGTTGCATGTTTTTTTCAATAATGAAAATCTTTATTAGACCGGGTTGGATGTTTTTGTCAATTTATATGGCAATGTCATCTTCTATTTAAGAATAAGTTAATTGAATGGTTTTATGATACCAAAATTTAAGCAATCTTATATGCAAAAGAGCATGCAGCAGGCAGTGAAACTCCAAAGCCTTGTCATCCAGGATGCAATTTGAAGAATTCAACAGCTCCATGTCCTGCTTTTGAGAAGCGGTATATTTTAGGATATTAACTAGTTGCTCATTATATCTAGCCATTCTTTGGGCTCTATGTAAACATTATAGTAGAGCCTTCCTCGATTGATCTTGTACTTGTAAGGTTTTGTCTTTTTTTTTTTTTTCTGATTTGAAAATCTAACATTCTTTAATTTTTTTTAGAAACGACTTAAGCAATCATTATGTTTCCCCCTTTAAAAATGATATTTAATTGTCTAACTTGATAGGAATGTAGTTTAACAAGTAGATTATTTAGTTCAGTACTTAAATTCTGATTTATAAAAACTCAGAATTTTAATATTGCAAAAAAAAAAAAAAACAATTGACATCTTATAAAGATTGTATGTAAATCAATAACAGGCTTAAAAAAAAATATTTGTCATTCTATACCTTAATTGTCTATGTAAATGAAAGAAATATTTGCTACATTTAAGAAAAAATTTTGATGGTTATTTTAATTTTTGTATTTTATGTTTTTAATTAAAAAAAGATACGTTTATGCAAAACAGTATCATTTTATTCTATAAAGTTGATTCTGATTTCTTCTTAAAATTGTCAATAGATAAAAAGAGTTAGAGAAAAACCTTTGTAAACTTGTCTTTAAATAAGTAAATTTTGTTATATCTTCTTGTATTTCTCTCTCACTCCTTGAGATGACGATTGACCATTTCTTTATGTTTCTTCTTTTTTCATCTTAGTATAATATTATTTCCTCTTAGTTTTTATTTTAGTTTATTTAATTTAAATATTTTTAATATTTATATTAAAAGCAATTGAAAAACGTATATGAAATATTCCAATAATTTATTTGTATATAATTATTTTAAAGATTTTTTAATGAAAATCTACATTAATAAATATAGAAAGATGAAAGAAGTTATATTATAATAAGATGAAAAAAGAATAATATATAACTAATATATTACTAAGCATCTTTTTTCATTTCTTCCCTTATCAACTAACCAAGCTCCCCAAATTTCAATGCAACGAACTTTAATTAAACTCGTATAAATTAAATTGCAAGAGAAATATAGTCACTGCTATAAAAAGATATTACATAGGTAGTACTCGGAAATCAACCATCACACACGTAAATGATGGCAAACACATCAAAATTTTAGACATCATTCTCGATGGACTTGCTATATCCACTCTGATCATCGTAATACTTGGACCACAGCATAACTCCTCCATACTTGTTGGAAACCTTAATAGTAGGAAGCACCTTGGAAGTTAAATCGGCTACAGGTATGAATCCACTCCCTGCGGCCTCTGGAGAAGCAGGTAAGCCCAGGAAAATCTTTTTCGCCGGAATATCTGATATCCACTGTTTCCATGCATTTTCAAGATTGGTAATCTGACCAGAAGCGTATTGGCAAGGTGGATTGTTGTAAAATTGGACCCAAACGTAGTCGAAAAGACCTGTCTTTAGGGCATTTCCTACCCAAGCATCAGGGAATGGGCATTGAGGAGCTGCTGTTAAGAATACTTTCTTACCTCTCTTGCTGTATCCTGACAGATACCTTGCAAGATCGTCCCAGTACAAGTTGGTGCCTCCTTCAATGTCAAAATCGATTCCGTCAAGAACGGCAGAGCCTAGAGGGCGAGAAGAAGATTGTCCACCTAAGAAGTTATTCCAAAGATAAGTAGCAACTTGCTTAGCATCATCAGCAGAGGCTAGAGTGTAGCCACCTGCACCTCCTCCAATAGATAGCATCACTTTAATGCCTTTCTCTTGGCAGGATTTTATATCAGAGCTTAAACCTGTGCAACCATTGCTATATGGATCACAGTGACCGGCAAGGTTTATCATTGGAGTCTGGCCATTGCCAAAAGTTGCCAGAAAAGCCAAGTTCACAAACTCATAGTTTCCAGTGGCACATGTTTCTGCCAATGTTCCTTCATTTCCATTCTGACCCCAATAGATTGAAATCCCACCAGCATTGGAGCCTACTGCTAGCATTAGCAATGCTATGCTCATAAAAAGCAATTTGATTGTTGATTGTAAAGCCATTAAAGTAATTGGTTGAGCTAGCTATAAGGTGAACCGGCTTCGACTGGAAGTTTGAATGTCAAATAAACTCCGGTTTCCAGTGCATTGGTGAGCTTTGAGGCTGAGAAGATGAATTTATAGTCGAAGGAAGTGAATTGTCTGACTACAGGACCTGTTTGTCATCTAACCCACGATAATTTGCCTTAACGGCTACTCAGCGTAAGCTGTCGTGACTCGCGGCCCGAAACTTTGATTGTCTGTTAACTTTTGTCCCTTTTTCTAAAATTTCACAACCCTTCCAGTTAAATTCATCCGGGTATTCCGATGTTTAATATTGAGGCTAAACAAGCATCCTATTGTTGCTTGCAAAATTAGATATTAAAATGTAACCATATCATTTAACTTGAAAGGTCCATTCATATTTCCAAATCAATCACTCTCCATCGAGAATTTTTGATCGGGCATGCAAGGTTTAAGTGCAAGCTCTCTGGATGGATATATGACTACACGTGTAATATGATTTAATTATCTGACTCCAATCTTGAAAATACTGGTTTGTCTTATCCTGAATAATAGGATTCTATATTATATATGACATGTATACTTTCATTTGCTATGCACAAAACCACCATTTACCTTTAATTTGTCCAGTAATATGAACGTAATGTTGGGAAGTAACAGGATATAGACATTCACTAACTGTCGAGCACATCATGTTCATGAGGGAAAACCAAGTTATAATATATGATTAAGGCACTTTTAACTCGTTAATTTTAGTGTTCGTCAATTGGTACCCATAACTTGTCTAACATGGCCGGACAAACAAATAGCATCAGGTAGAAAAAAATAAAACAATATCATTCATCAGTTGCTATCGGTCTGATGCTCGTGGAGAAAAATTGAAAAGAGGAATGGAAGTTGTAATGGAAGTGACTCTACTCTTGTGAATTATGTATCTCACCAATGTGATTTACTAATTTGTGGTCAAAAGTATAAAAATCTTGGGATGTTTTCCGTCAGTTGATTTTTGAGTCTCTTTTATACACTTGGTTATAATATGGTATGTAATTGTTCAATCCAACCACTACTCAAGATTTTTCAATCACTTGTTGAAGATGAGGCACTTGTTACACCCCTATATCAAACATGGGATCAATGGAGGTGGAAATACCTGGATTTGGTATGATAATTGGCTGGAGATTAGTCTTCTCATAAATAACCCAGGTTTCTCACAACTTAGCCCATGGAAGCTAGAGTATCCGATCTAATTCAAGATGGTGAATGAAGGGGTAACTTTAGGGGCTTCTCCTCTCTGTATGAGCACCTTCCTCAACTAGGGGATACTAGATTGGCTGATTTAATAAGCTGGACTCCAAATTTGTAAGGATTCTTTACGAATGAATCTTGTTATAGCATTAATTTCTGAAATGATACAATGGAGGTCCCTTGGTACAATCTAATATGGAAGAACTTTATAAAACCCCAAAGCTTCCATCATTACCTGGTTAGCAATTAAAAATAGGCTCAGGACCAAATGTGGATGGCTCAATCCGACTGATACATGTTGTGTCCTTTACCACAATGCAGAAGAGGACAGAAATCATCTGTTCTTTGCTTGCCATTATTCCAAATCCATATGGAGCAGGATCCAATACGTGGTGGATGCAGTGAACCATATCTATGATTGGGAGCTTGCATTAAGGTGGTTTATCAATCACTCTAAGCCAGGTAAAGAGAATGCTATCTTTCTCAAAGTTGCTTTTATCACTACCATATACATGATATGGAAAAAGAGAAATTGCATAGTGTATAAACAAGTCGAGGAGGATAAATAGCACCTAACTGATAAGATATTGAACTGGATTAAAGTTGCATTATTGACCAAGAAATTTGAGTATCTGATAACCCCTTGCAAGAAAACTAGGTGGAATATATGAAGTAAGGATTTATTCAAGTTATTCATGCAACAAATAGCTAGATATCTACTCCTTGTATTTGTAACTTCCATCAGAACTTAGATAGTCAACTATAACTTGACTGACTATCTGTGTACTTTTGTAACTCTTATGATAGTTGTCTATAGTAAATAGAATACCTTATTCATTTTTCAAAAAAAAAAAGATATGTAATGTGAATAGTTGTTCCATTTCCTATAAATCCTATCCTCAAAAGTCAGTTGGATGAAAGGCATTACTTTTTTTAATTCGATCTATTAAGAAAGAGCAAAATAATTAAGAAGAAACTAACTTTTATCGAATAAAAAGTAATACTTAATTTTCTAAGTGATAAGAAAGGGAAGAGAAATTTTTGTCTTCACGAAATCAAAATTTGAGAAACTAAAAGAAGAGTTTATAATGTATTATTTCATGTTTGTATTGTTAATTTTGAGATCTATCACCAAAGGAGGTAAATTGTATATATATACTTTTTAATTTATTTAAAATTAATGAATATATTATCCAAAAATATGAAAATGTTATTACACTATGCATGTATAATTTAATTTAATCAAATATAAGATTCCATGATCTTTAAATTTTTTAAAAACCGTTTTAATTTTCAGTTTTTTAAGAAAACTCATTCTCTTAAACTTCGACTAAAAATAACAATGAAACACTCGCAGTATGAACATCAGATGTGAACTAGTCAAATGTTATTTACATAACGATTCAACTTAACTTTTAAACTCGAATCAAACTAATAATTTATTATAATTATTTTAAAATATTAATTTAAGCTAAATTTAATTAGTTTAAGATGAGATTAAGAGTTGTGTTAGGTTACCATATTAGTGATGTTTGATTATTTCACACTTGATATTTATATTGCTTGTATTTTATCATTATGTTTTAATCAAAGTCTAAGAGAAGAGTTTTAGGGGAAAAACTAAAAAAAAATGATTTTTTTTTTGTAAGATCAGGAGATTTCCTAAGATTTTTTAAACTACATAAGAGGTTTATGACTTTTACCCTTTATTTTTATTTTGGATGGAGATAAACTCTTTATAAATATTTTTCAAGGATAAGAATAATTAATCTCACAATTTGTATCCTAAATAATTCTTTCCAATACTAAACTAACTCAACCATATACAATATAAAATCTCTCTTTTTATCGCACTAATGAGACTTAATATGGCAAAAAAATGTGCATAAATCTAGTCAGAGGGATTTTAGTAACTCTTTAATATGCCAAGGGTTCTTTTCACAACTTAATTAGTTATGGCATATCTATACCTAAAAATAACTTCAAAAATGTTAGACACAAACTAAATGCTATTGATCGAGTTATTTTTGATGTGTGTAAGTTTTAATTATTTAACCTCGATAATCCGTAAGTGCACGATTTGTTTGCGTAGTACATAAAATATGAATTCAATTCAATCAAACAAATCAATTCAAGAATCAATCATGAAAATATTAATAATTTAGCAGTTGCAAAATACACTCAAGAATTAACCTAAAGGAATTACCAATTGAGATAAAGGGGATTTTATCTATCTTTAACACTAACCTAATCGATTATGAATCACTAGATTATTGGTTATAAACAATCCTACAATTGATTACTGTCTCTCAAGTTATAACCATTAACCCTAAATTATAAACCTCAATTAGATTATGAAAATTTCAATCTCTTAATTAACAACTATCTAAAACCCTAATTAGTTCTGAAGTTGTCTAACAAACTATCAGAAACTTATGTAAGATCTCTCTTGGAACAATTTATCGATTTGATTTAATTCTTATTCTATTAAATCACCTAACTCTCGTTGGCCCAATTTAATTATTTTTCATTTGATTTACCCTCTCAATTTGTTATCGAATTATGTACGTCCAAAATTAAATTACAATAGATCTAAATAACATATAAATAATTAGATTTCATTAAATCAAAAATAAAACCCCGAAGGTGAGTTTAGAATATTGTCAACATCCAAAAATATGAACGTCAACTGTTATTTCAATTCTATATAATAATAAAACTAAAAATAGCAGGAAATATGAATTGAACGGATGACGGGAGGCAGTAGCATCGGGAAACTCCTGATCCAGGAAGTACGTCGAGTTGACTTCTTTTCCTCTTCTCTCTTCCTTCTTCTCTTTCTCTTTCTCTTGATAATTCTCTCTAGGGTTCCTCTAAAAGTGGCTGATGCAAAAGCTCTCCTTGCCTGTTTGTCTTCTTCTTTAAATATCTTTTGTACTTTAAGCAGCCCTAGGATTATTTTGGGGTCTGAAAGGTCCAAAAAATCTCTCGAAATATGATATTTTTTAGTCTCCCCGCGTCTTCCCGACGTAGGCCATGAACGTGGACCACATCCAAGCCTTCTGTTACGATCATGGCATGTAGGCCACGATCGTGGGCCATATCCTGGGCTTCTATCATGATGGCTACACGTAGGCCATGATCGTGGGCCAACTCTGGTGCGTCTATCACGATCGTGGGCTATTGTTTAAGCCTGAATGTCTCTAAAACTTCTCCGTTCTTTGATGTTGACCCTGAAACACTAACACATCAAGGTATCTCAAAAACATAATATTTATGCTCAAAAGCTTGTACTAACCCATAAAACACTTAAAACGAAAATAATTAACAAACTAACACAATTCTAACCTAAATACATACTAAATGAACGAATTAACAGCTAAATGCATATCAAATTATGCCCTAAAATGCTATGAAATTTTCACTTATCACATCCCCACATTTAAAAAAAATCAAACAAATCAATAAAACACAAAACACGTATATGCAATAATGAGACATTGACTTCAACTTAGCGAAACAAACTTAACTATAAACACCATCCTTCAAGTCCGCATCTAAACACCTTAGACTAATTATGCAAACTAATCAAAATTTTAATGTTGAATCTATTCACCTCTATTACTTGCCACATACATTGATAATCATTTAGTAAAAACAAAAGTGTAGCTATTCCTTAGTAGGTCTTCTTGAAAAATCAAGCTACTAACAAGTTTGGTAGGTCTTTTTTAAACATTTTTTTTGTTGATTTTTCTTTAAGGACATAAGCCTAGTCTTTTTACGTGGAGGCAAAATTTTTTTATGAATGTCGATATGGTTATTCAACTAAGTCATGTTGTTATTAAGCTGCTTGGTTGAAATATTATTATAGCCTTTTTAGATGAAGGCACACATTTTGATGCGTGTCGATCCGATTACTTAGTTGCATCACATTCTTAACTGGCTACTACCTTTATTTATAACTTGAAGGCCAGCGAAATAGTTATTTTATTTAAAATTTATACAACTTTTTTTACACAAAATTTTACCTACCTTATTGCTTTAGCTAATTATTCTCATGAAAATTTACTATTAATGCCACCTATTTGATTGGCCTAAAATTATAAATGAGTATGGAAATTCCTTGGGTGAATGGACTAACATTATATCCTAATTAACTAGTATATTTAGCCCTAAGCAATTTAGGTCACTAATTTCACAAGCTAATAAATCTTCACAACCTAAAAGGCTATGTTTAAGTTTAAATCTGTCCCGTTCAGTCCTAGCCATTAATGCATTCACACAATTCACATCATTTAACCTAACCAAAATATTAGATAATATGCAAAATTCACACTCAAGGTAAAAACACACAACCCTCCCCATACTTGAAAAACACATTATCCTCAATGTAAGATGGATACATACAAACACAAAAGGGGGAATGAAATAAAATGCAGAAGGTAAAAGAACAAAATACTAACAACAATGGAAAGGGTTAGAACATGAAACCATCATGGTGACTGAGGTGATGATGTGTCAAAAGCAAAGACCAAATGTGTTTGACGTTGAGCTAACTTGTTTATCTTATAATTGATTTAGAGCGAGTAAGAGAATTAGTAGGACAATGCATTTTGAATCATTGATATTTGATTATGAAAATGAAACAACTTTAATTGCATAACAATTTAAATCTACCCTAAACATGCTAATTTATGGTCATTAGCTTGACCTTACATCCTTGGAAACTCATCCAGGATCAATTATGAGCGGCTTGCTTCCACCCTTTCTATTCAACATTAGTTTTGTAGCTTGTAAATAAGCTACAAATTACAAAATGATCAAAAAGATAATATTGATAAAATTATGAAAACCAATTAAGCTCAATAATGTCCTTTTTTTGAGCAAACTATTAACGAAATTGGGAATAACAAAACTCTTTGAATCTCCCATAGAATCCAACAGTTTTCTCTATAAAAATGTGAGTTGCTCTTGTTCTTCCTCAGTCACTCCCTTTTCTTCTTCTTCTTTTGCTTCATGAATAGATACTTTCATAGTTTCTTCAAACTCAATGTTTTTTGTCATCTATTCTGCATCCTTTTTCTCTGTAGAAGAATCGAACACATCAATTATCCTAAATAAGCTACTCTCCTTCGGATTCTTTAATACATTATTTGTAGCATCCCCTTACCGTTAGGTACGCATCGGGATGCCCGCAGGTCATGTCGGTACATATCCTATGATAAGGGTGAGCTACGTGCGATCACTACATTCATTCCACATGGCATCATATCAATTTTTTACCAACAAAGCATTAATAGAAAATCACAATATTTTTAAAATCAACTTCTTCCTCATTTCATTCCATCAAAATCAAAAGCTTACACATCTATCATCCTTTACTATCTGTACATCAATCCAATAACCTAGTACAAAATGTTATAGGAAAGAGGAAAAAGTAGCAAATCTATCTAAGTCATCCAAAAGTCCCAGCTAACCAATCTTTGAGCCATGACTTCTCTTGCCAGTCACAATCCACACGGATGGAAAAATCTCTCTGAAGCTAGGAGTCTATTCTCGGTCCTGAAAAATAACGTTGCAATTTTGGTGAGTTTTACGAACTCAATGAGGTAACCATCATCGATTGTTCACTCAATTTATGCAACACTTCAATTCATCTCACAAATTATATCACAATTTCACATTTAACAAGTAACACACTTTCACTTAAGCATAAGAAATTATGCTTTTCACTATATTAAATACATTCAACAAGATGCATATGAAATGCTCATGTGACATTTTTTCAATTATTACGGTGTTGTGACCGAGAGCCTGAATTGTCCCTTATAGGGCTCATTAAGCATTGAGCCTAAGGCGCTAAATCACTGTTGAGCTCGAGGCTCAAACTCACTCGTTGAGCTTTAAGCTCAAATCGGTGGCTGTTCTGGTCACAACTGTCATTATCTGAATATGCATTCATGAATGAAATGCAAATGCCACAATCAATCACATTATTATGCACGTAAGCACATGTCATAATCAATCACATCATAAGCACGTAGGTTTTATATTCACATACAAGTAGCACTTCAATAACACAACTCTCCAGTACACAGTCATCAGACTTTCTGTCTGGAATCCACAATCAAATCATAAACCACCATTATTCAATATATATTTATAAGCATAAGCAAATAATAATTGAGAGAAACCGTCTAGGTTACTTATCAACTACTTCCGAAGCTAGTGCCTGGAAGTCTCGGTAACGTATGTGGGTTGACGTTCTAGTCGCTCTTCTATAACAATTAAGATACACATATATCACAAATTGTACAATCAGAAGTGTATAATAATGCATGTGCAGGAATTGAAATGTGTACAATGCATGTTCGTGACAATCCCGGTATCATTTCATAAATTTCATCTCAAAAACCTTCCTATATTAAAACTCATTTATTCCTAGGTTTAAGCCACACTACAACCATTAAACTTGCAATTTATTGCTCATAAACATATTTCAGTTTTTCCAACACACACACTTTCGGGTCTATTGTTCGCGATCAATGAAAAAG
>JANZXR010000172.1:19339521-19366233 GCA_027575705.1 Erythroxylum echinodendron | reverse complement strand
TTCTCTTGGACTTTATTTATTAGGCACTGAATAAATATATGTGGATATATTTATTGGGCTAGATTGAATTAAGTTGTAGGGCTTTTATTATATAAAATATAATATGGGCTGAAACTTATTGGGCTTTCATAATCCTAATGGGTTTAGGATTATGATATAATTATTCCTAATAGGAATAAGGATTAGGTTTTCTCTATAAATAGAGAACCTATGTCTTATTAGAAAATAGAAGAAAACCTTAGCCATCAACTGTTCGTTTTCTGAGAGAAAAATTATATGGCATTCAAAAGGTGTTTTGGAACGTGCTAGCACACATTAGCCACTGCCCGGATCGTTCATCCTCTTGTGGATACCAATAGAGGACATTCGTGCACTACAACGTCTACAAATATGAAAAACAAATATCAATCCGCATCAAAGAGGAAAATCTGTACATGTTGTGTAGTTTCGGTTATACTTTTGTCATGTAGTATGGTCCATTCCGCTGTGTATTATAAATACCCGGGTCATAGGTGATCCAACATCAAGAGCTCACAATTTTGTTTCTATCTATTTAAATAGGATTGCTTGTTAGATCTTGAGAGAGGGTAATTATTAAATTTCTAGGGTTGGCTATTGTTAAATCAAGAAGGTGAAGTGAAAACAAATAAGGATAAAAGTAATTTCTAAGTTTTCATCATTGATTAATCAACTATTTCACTGTAGCTTATTCAATTATTCAGCTATCAATTTTATTTAGTTTAGTTTATTTTCTCATTATATTATCATACTATTTACCATAAATAAAGTGTTACAAGAATTATTAGGTAACTAATACAATTCCCGTAGGAACGATACTTTTTATACTATAAAATAAGATTTGTATACTTATGGTAAAGAAAGTTTTTAAAATAAACTTCAACACATTCTTTATCTTATTCAAACATATATGATAATTCATAAGGTAAATATATATTGCACATAAAATTATGATAAGATCATAATTATAAGATTCATATTACATTTATTTATTATTCTTAAATTGTTCCTGATCATTGTTCTATTGAGATTGGACATTAATAGAGCATAAAAGACCAGTATGTGTTGTATTTTTTTCTTATATAGAAGTAGCTAATTTCATAGACTAAAGGATGGAAATACTTAAACAAATGTATAAATGTTTGTTAGAGAACAAGTTCACTAAATACAAATAAACTAACACAATGTAAATGCAAAATTCACACACACAAAATGATATGTAAGTGAATATATGTCTCCACACTTGAGCAACACATTGTCCTCAATACAGAAATGAGACACAACAAAAGACAACATACATAAAAATATAATTAATGGCTTGCTTCCACCTTTCTCTCTATATAGTAGTTCAGTAGTAAGTGAATAAGCCATACGCTGTAAGATAATAATAATGACATAATTTATCAAATTAAGAAATCTAAGTGATTCCATTAATGCCCTTTTCGATAACAAACTATCAATAAAATAAGGAATTATAACATTTCCTAAATCTTCAATTGACTCAAACAACTTGTCTTGTGGGAAGGTGGCCTGATCTTTTTCTTAAGGTGACCTGATCTTTTTCTTTCTCAATTACCTTTGTCCACTCTTTACTTGCTCTTCATAGACAGAGGCTTCCTTCTCTTTCTAAATTGTAGCTTGATTCATGATGTTTTCCTTTGTCTCCTCTTTAGTAAGGTCTTTTAGTAAAAATTTAGTTGAAGCATAATCATTCCATGCATCAGCATAAGAGTTGCTGCAGTCTAAATTATCAACATCCTTATATGATGTATTTTGAGGCCAGTTTTGCATGCAATATGGATGCTTACATATATAATCTGATGCCCATCACTTATGATTGTAATGGTTACCCTCAAAAAAGTTATAACACAACATGGCTATTATTTGTGCTTCTGTGTTACTTGGAAGACTCCCCACACTCCTTGTTAACAATGCATTAGAAAGTTACCCAACTTGAACCTTCATCTTATGAAGAGAAGAGGAGTGATGTGTCATTATTTGATCAAATTTGGCTTTCATCTTAGCATATTTATTAACTTATCTAACTTTAACTTTAAAGATCTAAGCCTATCCTACTGAAAAATTGATGGACCTTATGCTTTCATGTTAATTCTTATATTGTTATATCAAGAATAATTTGGGTGCTTTTTCCACCCAAAATTATATATGCTAAAGTAACTAACATCCATGTCATATTGCCTTACTGGGTTGGAAGAAAAGGCCTGAAAGTTGTTAAATTATTCCTAATGATCCTTACGATCATGTATTTGAAATAAAGTATTACACTGCATAAATTAAAAGAATTCAAATTGAATAAGATGCTAAACTCAATCCTTAACAATGGACCCAACAACTTTTACATAGTTTTATATAGAAAACTTTTATATTGCAAAATATTGCAAGTATAAAGGTTGTAACCTGTAGTATAAAAGAAATCGTTCCCATGAGGGTTGGATTAATCACCTAAAAACTTGAATGAACTTTGTCTAAGGTAATAAAAGATTGAATTAATTAAATTAAAATAAACTAATAAAACTAAACAATTGAATAATTGAAGCTAGCAATAAGAATGAAGTTAATCAATAATGGACACTTAGGGGTTATTTTATCCTTATTTTGCCTTCCCTTCATCTTGTTAATTCAATTATGCTTGATCCTAGATATCCTAAGGTTTTGATTATCCTCTCTCAAGATCTAATTAAGTCATCCCAGTTGAAATAGATGATAGTAGAATTGTAAACTTCACAAAAATACTTTTAACTACTCAATTAAAATAGCTCTCTTTAATTGTTTATTAATCTGATATTTTTAGGTCTGTTAAATTGACGAGTTCTTGATTGATTATATATCTACTCCATAATACTTAGTGATTAATGTTATGAAGTGCTTAAAATACTTATTTTGGTTCATATTTTGTTATAGGTATAAGTTGGAAGCACAAGAACTAAAATGGGCTAAAAGCACATCCTTAGAGCCATCCTTTGATGTTCAACCTTATATGCCTTTATGGAATAAGAAGGAGATGAACTGTGGTGGATATAGGACGAGAAAATGAAAAAAAGTTTTTGTAACCTACATGACCATACATAGGATCGTGTAACTCTTTATAAACATGTAGGAGCATTTAAGCACATCTTGTAACCTACATGGTCATGTATGTACTTATATGGCTTAGTTATGTAGCTCAACAAGACCATGTAGATACACAAATTAGGGAAAACATTACAAACATGGTGATATGTGCTTAATTGATTATATATTTACTTAACAACACTTAGTGATTAATGATACAAAAATGCATAAGATGCTCATTCTAGTTCATATATGGTTTTAGATACAATCTAAAAGGGAAAGAGCTAAAGTGAATCAAAAGAACCATATTTGATCCGTTTTCTAAAGATTCAGAATTTTGTCCTGATGGAGCAAGAATGAGAAATATTAGAGCAAGTAAAGACAAAAAAATACATGAAGATGAAGAGTATATGTAAAAATAAGAGTGCAGAAAATTTCTCACTAGTCACCACAGTGACACATTAGTCACCACGGAGACAAATTAATCACAATTGTGATAGCCCATCACCACCGTGACTGCACTCCATCTCACCCTGAATCCCTACGATTTCATATAAAAGAAACATTTTGATGACGAAAAAGGCATGTTTCGTTTGAGGAAAATGTTCAGAGGGGTGGAAGGCTCAGTTTTGAAGAGAAGAAAGGGAAAAGTTCTAATCCTTTGTAGACCTGTGGAAAGCTAGCTTCTTGACACTAACTCAGAAGTGACATTGATGCTGCAGAACTCGGTTAAGCATATATTTCATTGTTTTTGTTGTTCTTTCTCTCTTTAGGAATTATTTAGGCTATCCTATACATATGGATTTGGGTTTCGTGTATGAATAATCGTATCTCTTGTTATCATTCCATTGTTTGTGTATAAACCCATTACTAGAATTTTCAATATAATCCGTAATTATTATATTTAAGATTCATTTGTAGCAACTAATAGTTTCGAATTATTAGGGATATCATAACCTAGGTTAAATGATCCGAGCGTATGTGGTTGTTGCTCAAATTGGTCTGTTTCCCTAATTCGTAGTGAAACTATCCAATTTACTCTAAGGATCGTATCCTAGGTTATTTGGTAGTTAGGTTTAATTAACAAGTGTCTCTTAATTAAACATAACTTAAAGGAAAACCGGGGTTAATAGAGCTTTTTATTAATCTACGAACAATAATTCAAAGAGAGGTGTGAAGACAACAATTTAATGAATTATGTCTAATTAGGTGTAGGCTGAGATTGAATCAAAGAGCTGGGTTCCTAACGAATTCATCACTTTCATCATTTTTGCTTCTTTTCTTTATTTTTTTCTTTAGTTTACTCACTGTGGGATCGACTTAGACTCACCACTGTTATAGTTGTAGGTGTAGTTATTTGGAGTAGTGTTATGATGCACTATGTCAATTTTAGCATCGTTGTTAGGAAGTGCGATGTCTTAGTTTTTGTTCTTGATTTTAAATAGTGTTTTTTACATTTTTTTTTTGTAATTAGATTCTTTTCAGTTATTTCTTGATCTTTTCACTTATTTTTTAGTGTTTTCCAAAAAAAACAATTCATTGAAGAAAGTAAATTTTTTACAACTTTTATTCCGAATCCTATAGCTCATATTGGAATGATCATACTAACTTTAGTTATGAATGGGATAATCAACAAAATTACTTCCTTGAAAGTATACAGGACACATAACAATTTCCGTATAGACTTGAAGCTTTTTTTATGACTCAGGTACATCTCTAGAAGATATGCTTAATATTATTACTGCTAACAATCTTTAATTTCAACAAAATATGCAGTAACTTTAACAGAGTATACAACAGCAACTTCAGCAGAGTTTACAACAAATTCAGCCAGAGAAAAAATTAAGCATACAAAATATGGAACTTCAACTGGTTCATATGATATTGATGATTGACGGCCTAGAATCACAAGGTGTAGAGGTGCAATCATCCTAACTCAAGGTGTACCCATGGGACGCTAGTGCAAAGGCCTTACAAAGTGAAGAGGAGCTTAAGAATCCTGATAGAATACTCAAGTAATTGCTTATGAAGAAGAAGATGAGGAGGAGCTTGAAGAAAAAAATGATATATCTTTTAGCTCGAAGGTGAGTACTGTGTCCACAGTTATTTTTAAGACTAACTCTTTACCTTTACTTAGCAAGTTAGAGAAATTAAATGAACAAGAAAAAGGTGAAGAGACATTCGAGATCTTTCCAGAGTGCATAGATTTAGTAGGTATTCTAAAGATAAGGTATATGTTGGATATAAGAGGTCATCAACTGAGACCCTATCATAAACAACCTCATATAGAGGAAGTTCAAACTGTGACACCTAAGGATCAAAATTTCGTCACCTAACGAAAGTGTGGAATTGAGCCAGTGGCATTAAACAAAGACGCTTCCTGAGAAGCAACCTAAGGGAAGTTAATTTCTTTTCTTTACATTTTCACATTTCTTTTTATATGCATGTTTATTTTTAAGTTTGATTATTTCTTGTTTTTTTTTTAAGTTTTCAACAAAATGAGAGAGAGAATAAACAAAAAGCAAACATTTTCTCATTTTCTATTGCTTTTAGGACTATATAGTCATGATTAGAGACTAAATTGACTAAAAGAATCCATGGCAACTTTAGCATTTACTTTTACTCTTATGATTGGTCACTGTGCATTATCTTTAGAAGAGTAGTGACTAGTGGTAGACAAAGCAATTGAGATTTTGAGCCTAATTAGACTGACACATCTATATAAGTGTCATTGTCTTTTATTTATATGTAACTTTCATAACACGTATATCCTGGCTTTGCTTTGATTTTCTATTCAATGCCACATTTTTATCACATGCATTAATATGGAAATGATATATGCATTCTTGGTTTCATGAGTTAAATTAGCCAAATAGCCTGCCTATTGATATTAATTTTCCTTTGTTAAGCCCTTGAGCTTTATTAACCTTTCTTTCTTTGCTAACCATATTACATACTTTTCAACTTAACCAAATGTCATACCTAAGCCATAATGCTAGTGGAGCATTTGTTGACTATTGATGATTATAGATGTACAAAAGTTTAAATATATGAGTGTGTATATATGTGGGTTGGTAATATTTGCCATAATGTCAATTTATGAAATTCCCATGTTTATATGAAAAAAGAAACAGAAAAGAGAAAAGAAAAGGCAAAAAAAGGAAAAGAAAAAGAAAAGAAAAAAATATGTTTAAAAAAATTTTAAAGGAGGAAATGTATATGGTTATTAAAGTTGTTTATGATTAGACGCTCCTCCTAAAGTTGTATTAAATGGGTAGTTTGAATATGATGCTTATGAGGTAGGTGTTATTTTGTAAGGATCACTCATTATAGTTATTGTTATCATTGATTGTATGAGGGATTTCTTTGGGTTTGTTAGGCTTCGTGTGATTTATGGTATGGGAGCTTGAATTGGAGTTGTGAAATCTAATTGTTGCATTCATCATAGCTGATGGTAACTAGTTTTGAATGAATGTTAGATTGTGTGCTTGATGTTTCATTAAATGCTACTTATATTTCACTAGCTTTGATGGCTTTCATACTACTTTACCCAAATATATCTCACCTTATCCTTACCTATATTATAACCCTAAAAAGTCCATTGATTCATGATTTTGCATGTAAACCTTGGTGGTGGAGAAATTAAATGATTTACAAAGTTGTGGAATGTCATGATCATCAATGGTATTTAAGTGTACCCATGAATATATCTTATTTAAAACCATTTTTTCCAAGTTTACCATTAGATTGCTCAGTTTCTAAAGGTGTTGAATGTTGGTTAATCATGGTGGAAGTGTTGAATGTTGAATTCTTGATATGGCTTTTGAAAGTTATTCATCGCTGCTTATAACTATCTATTCTTGGAAAATATGGAAAATTAGTAAATGTTTTGGGTCTGTGATTTAGATTTTAATATTTTGCCTGAGGACAGTTAAAAGCTAAGTTTCCTCAGTAAGGGAAATTGATATATGCTTAATTGATTGTATATTAACTCAATAACACTTAGTGATTAATGATTCGAAAATGCTTAAGATACTCACTCTAGTTCATATATAGTTTTGGGTACAATTCGAAAGTGTAAGAACTAAAGTGAGTCAAAAGTACCATATTTGAGCTATTTTCAGAGATTCACAATCCTTTGTCTTCATGGAGCAAGAATGAGAAAGATTAAATTAAGAAAAGGCAAGAAAATTCAAGATGATGAATAGTATATGTGAAAAAAGGAGTGTTGGGAATTTCTCACTATCCACCACCTGTGTCACCTTGATGACATAGTAGTCGCCACGGTGACACAATAATCATAGTTGTAACGGCTTATACACCACTGTGACTATATGCCACCTAACCTCGAAACCCTACATTTTCATATAACATTAACATTTTGGTGACAGTAAAGACATGTTTCAGTTGGCGGAAATGTTCAGAAGGGTGGAAGGCTCGATTTTGAAGGGAAGAAGGGACAAAGATATAATCCCTTAAAGACCTATAGAGAGCTATCTTCTAGACACTAGTTTGAAGGTGACATTGATTCCAAAGAACTCGATTAAGCATATCTTTCATTGTTTTTGTTATTCTTTATCTCTTTAGGAATTGTTTAGGTTATCCTATGCATATGGATTTGGGTTTCTTGTATGAATGATCATATTTCTTGTTATCATTTGATTGTTTATGTACAAACCCATAGCTAGAATTTTCACTATAATCTGTAATTGTTATATTTGAGATTCATTTATAGTAACTAATGATTTTAAATCATTAGGGATAACATACCTAGGTTAAATGAGTCGAGCGCATGTAGTTGTTGCCTAGATTGGTCTGTTTTCTTAATTCGTAATGTGGCTGTCTAATTAAATCTAAAGATTGTATCCTAGGTTATTTGATAGTTAGGTTTAATTAACGAACATCTCTTAATTAAACATGACCTAAGGGAAAATTAGGGTTAACATAACTTCTTGTTAATCTGTGAACAATAGTTTAAAGAGAGGAGTGAAGATAACAATTTAATGAAATATGTCTAATTAGGTGTTGGATGAGATTGAACTAAGGAACTGGGTCCCTAACGAATTTATCACTTTCATCATTTTTGCATGTTTTCTTTAATTTTTTCATTAGTTTTTTATTTTATTTTGTTATTAAACCAATCCAACCCCTTAAAAACCTAAACACCGATTATTTTCATTTCAAATGCTTACATATAATCTGTATGGGATCGACCTAGACTTACCACTGCTACAGTTATAGGTGTAGATGTTTTAAATTTTTAATCCTGATTTTAATTGGTGTTTTGTACATCTTTGACTATAATTAGTTTTTTCAGTTATTTCTTGATCTTTTCACTTAGTTTTGCGAAAAAATTTCATGAACAAAAGTAATTTTTTTTACAATTCTTATTCCCAATCCTATAGCTCATATTGGAATGATCATACTAACTTTAGTTATGGATGAGATAATCAACAAAATTACTTCTTCGATAGCAACAATTCCCATATAGACTAGAAGCTTCTTATCATGACTAAGGTACATCTCTGGAAGATATGCTTAATATTATTACTGCTAATAATCTTCAATTTCAATAGAATATGCAACAAATTCAATAGTGTATATAGCAGTAGCTTCAGCAGTTACAACAAATTCAGCAAGAGATAAAATCAAGCATAAAGAATGTGGAATACGAAATGGGTTAGATGGTAGTGAGGATAGACCACCTAGAATCACAAGTTATAAAAGTGTAACCATCCCAACTCAAGGTGTACCCATGGGATGTTAGTGCAAAGACCTTATAGAATGAACAGTAGCTTGAGAATCTTAAGAGAAATATTTAAGGAATTGCTAGTGAAGAAGAAGTTGAGAAGGAGGTAGAAGCATAAAATGATATATCTTTTCACTTGAAGGTGAAAACCGAGTCTATAGTTATTTTTAAGACTAACTCTTTATCTTTACCTAGAAGATTAGAGAAATTGAATGAAAAAGAAAAAGGTGAAGAGACATTTGAGATCTTTCCAAAGTGCATGGACTTAGTAGAGATTCTAAAGATAGGGCATATGTTGAATATGAGAGGTCATCAACTGAGACCCCTACCATGAACAACCTTATGTGGAGGAAGCTCAAATTGTGATTCCCGAGGATCATAATTTTGTCATGTGAGGAAAGTATGGATTCGAGCCAGCGACACTAAAAAAAGCACTTCTTGGGAGCCAACCCAAGGGAAGTTAAATTTTTTTCTTTACATTTTCACTTTTCGTTTTATATGCATGTTTGTTTTTAGATTTGCTTGTTTCTTCCTTGTTTTTAAACTTTCAACAAAATAAGAGAGAGATAATAAACAAAAAACAAATATTTTCTCGTTTTCTATTGCGTGTAGGACTATATAGTCATAATTAAAGACTGAATTGATTAGAAGCATCTATGGAAAATTTAGCATATACTTTTGCTCTTGTTATTGGTCAATGTGTATTATCGTTAGAAGAGTAGTGACTGGTAGTAGACAAAGTGGGATTTGATCCTAATTAGACTGACACGTCCGTATCCGTATCAGTCTCATTGTCTTTTGTTTATGTGTGACCTTTATGACATTTACATCCCGACTTTGCTTTGATTTTCTATTCAAGAACACATTTTTATTACATGCATTAACATGAAAATGATATAGGCATTCTTGGTTTCATGAGCTATATTATCCAAATAGCCTACCCATTGATATGAATTTTCCTTTGTTAAGCCTTTTAAGCTTTATTAACCTTTCTTTCAGTGCTAATCACATTACATGCTTTTTAACTTAAACAAATGTCCTACCTAAGCTATAGAGCTAGTGGAGCATTTTTTGATTGTTGATGATTGTGGATGTACAAAAGTCTAAGTGTATGGGTGTGCATATATTGGTTGGTCATATTTTTCAGAAAGTCAATTTATGAAATTCCCATATTGATTTAGCTATTATCAATGTTTATGTGAAAAAAAAGCAAAACGAAAAGAGAAAAGAAAAGGCAAAAATAAAAATAAAAACAAGATAAAAAAGAAAAAATATGTTCAAATAAAATTATTAAGGAGGAAATATAAATGGTTTGTAAAGTTGTTTATGATTAGAGGCTCCTCCTAAAGTTGTATTGAATGGGTAATTTGAATATGATGATTATAAGGTAAGTGTTATTTTAGAAGGATCACTTATTATAGTTATTGTTATCATTTATTGTATGAGGGATTTCTTTGTGTTGGTTAAGCTTCATGTGATTTATGGTATGAGAGCTTAAATTGGAGTTGTGAAATATAATTGTTGCATTCATCGTAGCTGATGGTACCCAGTTTTGAATGAATGTTAGATTGTGCGCTTGATGTTTCAATAAGTATTATTTTTGTTTCACTATCTTTGATGACTTTTATGCTACTTTACCTAAATACATCTCACCTTACCCTTGCCCACATTACATCCCTAAAATGTCCTTTGATTCATGATTTTGCATGTTAACATTGGTGTTAGAGAAATAAAATGATTTGCAAAGTTGTAAAACGTCATGATCATCAATGGTATTTGAGTGTACCCATGAATATATCTTATTTAAACACATTTTTTCGAAGTATACCGTTATATTGTTAAATTTCTAAAGGTGTTGAATGTTGGTTAATCATTAGTAGAAGCGCTGAATGTTGAATTCTTGCTATAGTTTTTGAAAGTTATTCATCTTTGCTTATGACTATCTATTCTTGGAAAATATGGGAAATGAGTAAATGTTTTGGGTCTGTTTTTTAGATTTTGATGTTTTACCTAAAGACGTTGAAACCTAAGTATGAGAAAAATTGATATATACTTAATTTATTATATATTTACTCAATAGCACTTGGTGATTAATGAAACAAAAATGCTTAAGATACTCACTCTAGTTCATATATAGTTTTAGGTACAATTTGGAAGAGACAAAGATGGAGTGAATCAAAAGTACCACATTTGAGACATTTTTCAAAGATTCAAAATATTTTTCCTTCATGGAGCAAGAATGAGAAATATTATAACAAGTTAAAATAAGAAAATTTATCAAGATGAAGAGCATGTATGAAAAGGAAGAGTGCTGGAAATTTCTCACTAGTTATTGTGCCCAAATAAGTTCTAAAAATACCTAGGCTATCCTAATCGCAAGTATAAAAGGTAGTTGTAGTGATTACGCAGGGTTGTCTATCATGGAGATGAAATTGGTTCACTTAAATTATCCTTGAAAAAAAATAAAAACAAATGCAATCTTAAATATTCTATCTCGATTTGTTGAGTGAAGGTTTTAAAGGAAACCACAAAATTAAATTGAAAAGTAACGGAATTAACTGGGAATAAAAACAAATAGATTAAACAAAGTGGAAAAATCTTGATAATTAATTTCACTAATTTAATCCTTATTCATGACTAAGAGGAAATGATTGGGTTATCTTCTTACTAAAATTAACAGTTAGGTTCTAAGATCAACTCGAATAATAAACTAAGTCTAACTTTTATAGTTAACAAGTTATCATCCGAATTAACTATATAAACCCGACTATTAATTACTAATTAAGTTAATATATTTCTAGTTCTTAACCTAAGCATCTATAGTTTCTTGTTCCTATTAAACTTCTTTTCTCAATCATTTGTTTAATGCAAAAATGGTGCAAAGTTTGATTATGCTATCACATCTATTCCGTTTAGAGACTACAGCAACACTTAAGACAATAACACTATGCCTTAATTATGAATATTTTAACTAAAATAGATACATTAATCCTCAAGAAAAAGAGATCATCTCATCACGAAAATAATAAGATTCATCATATACAAACACTTCAATCCCATCTTAATCAGTATAAGAGAAGTTTTAAATCAGTAAACCTAGTCAATAACCAAAATGAACTATCGAAAGCTAATAGAGTATGAGTCTATCAACTAACAAAGTTCAGCAAAACAATAGAGAAATAATAGAATTCAAAAGAAAGTTTACGGATGAAGAAGTCGCGATGATGTCCTATCACTCTCAAGCTTCCTGCATTGGCTCTCGCGTTCTACTTCTGCTTGGTTGTCACCTGATAGTTATGCATTAGTATATGTTTTTCTAGGTAATTAGAATGTTTTTCTTGCATAATTGTTGATTATAGTTAGTTGTAGTTGAGGATTCATTTTGTATATTTTTGTTTAGTTTGATTTCCATTATTGTTCTTTTATGTTTTATGCTAATTTAGCTTAAAACTTTAATATTTTTATGTAGGAAGGAAGATGAAGTAACTTAGAGGTTGAGCTAGAGATCAAAGAGGAGTCCATTTATTACAAATTCCCACGATTGTGGGAATTGAATTACAATCCAAGATAATATATGGGGCTTCATTAAACTTATGGTTTTTGAACTATTAAAGGATAATTAAACCTCCATCTTCAAGGGGAGACAAAAACCCATCCGTAGAAACACCATCCTTGAGTGAAGAACACAAGTATCTAGCCTTGAGGAAGGATTGAAGTCAAGTATCATCATCAAGTTTGGAGAAAATAGCACATCAATACCAAAATATCTAGATTTTAGCAAAGAAGAGAAGAAGTTCCTCTATTCAATTTTCTGTCAATTTTACTTCTTCTATTCTTTGTAAATTGGTTTATTTGTGTGTTGATGATATTATGGAGAACATAAGTAGCTGATTTAGTTTTAGGGATTACTTTTGACCTATTATGTTAAAACTCCTATTATATCGAATTGAATGAAGTTGTCTTCGATGATTGGTGATTTTATTTGTTATCTTGCAATAAATCGAGAGAGTGAGTAAGATTAATTGTGTAGGAATGTACAATGAGAGTTGGCAACCTATAGACTCACAATCATTACGTTAATTGCTTAGTTAGAAGATAGATCTCGATAAATTCAGTAGATCACCCATAGGGTAGTTTAATAACTATTTGAATCGGTAGTCATTGGGTAAGTTGAGAGATCATCCAATTGATTCCATTTAATTCAATTAGGGACAATTAATTATACCTTGAGAGAAGGTAAGTAATACATTAAAAAATTTAGGATAAGACATAATGCAATTAATAAAATAAGAGGGAGATAAAATAGGAAAAATGTAATCTCTAGTCTTTATATTCTTGAATTCTGATTTTTCTGCACATTGGTGTTGTCTATTACTTTGTGTTAGGCTTTAAATTTTCATTTAGTTTTCCATATTATTTGCATTAAATAATTTCGTTTCTTAAACAAAGTTTTGTTTAAATTAAGTAGTGTCTAGGCATCAATCCCTGTGGGATCGATATTCTCTCTTTTTAACTACAAGTCATGACCCGTTCACTTGCAGTTTTTGAGTATAAAACGAGGAGATAGGTTCTACTGTCATACAAGTTTTTGGCATTGTTGCTGAGGATTGATTGTTTAACATCTTGTTTAATATATATTACTTTGATTTAAGAGTTTTTGATACTTTTCCTTGCGTATTTGCAGGTGCATGAACACAAGAAGCATGCGAAGATCGATAGAATTTGGTAACGACAAACTATCTGATATCTCAAGACACATCAAGACATCTTAGAATGAGGAATGAGACATCTAAAGAGCTAGATGCCAAAAAGAAATGGAAAGCATAACGATGGAGGATAAATATTATAGGTTGCAAGGAACTTTTGCAAATTACAATGAGGCACAGTATGGTTGGGGAAGTACCGATCCTTATTGGAACACGTACACTTTGGGATGGCAGAATCACCTAGATTTCTATTGGTCCCATAATGTAAGTACTCACATGGGACATCAAGACTTATTTGAATTTCAACATGATGAGTCTAGTTCATAGGATTCCAAATTCGACAAGATCATGGATAAGCTAATGGAAATAGAAGAGAACCAGAAGACGATGTTTCTCATGTAGGAGGAAAATTAGAAGAGATTGGAAGAGAAGTTTGATCAAGTTTGTGAAAATCATGTCACTTCTATTCACAACTTGGAGATTCAAGTGAGATAGCTTTCCCATGAATTGTGAAAGAGAAGTGTGGAAGACTCTCTGAGAAATATGGAATTATATCAATGAGAGCAAAATGAGGCTATCACACTTAGAAACTTAAACAAGAAGGACCAATGGAAGACCATGCTAAACCTTACCTTATAGAAGACTAAAAAATCAAGAAAGAGGATGAAGAAAAGGATGAAAACCCTCCCTATTATTCACCAGTTCTTGATATAACATATGTGACATCAAAAAATCTTAGGTAGATGTTCATGAAAAGAACTCCATCTTTTAGATTGACGATGATCAAGTGACATTCAAAATAAATGATGTATTTAAGAATCTGAAGGATAGTAACTCATTTAGTATAATTGATGTGTTGGGATCTTCTGAAGAATAAATGGATAAAGAATAGATGACAATAGATATTGAGTTTGAAGAAGTTATGAAAGTCTCTATTTAGGAAGAGGAAGAAACAGAGGAGACAAAGGTGATTAAGGAAGAAAGAGAGCAACTCACCTTTGTACAGGACAAACTGTTGGATTCAATGTATGATTCAAGGAGTTTTGTTATTCCCTATTATGTTGATAGTTAACATGGAAAAAAGATATTATTGAGCTTATTGATTTTCATAATGTTATCCATATTTTCCTTTTAATTATTTTACAATTTGAAGCTTACTTACAGGCTATAAAACCAATGTTGAACGAAAAAGGTGGAAGCAAGCCATTTATGATTGATCCTGGTTGAGTTTCCAAGGAAGGAGAGTCAAGCTACCAAGGTTAAAAGAAGCGCTGCATGAGAGGCAACCCATGGAATTCTGTTATCTTTTGATTGATTTTGTTTATTCTACTTAAATTAAGGTTGATTGATGTTTAATTTAGTTTTTGTTTGAATTTCATCTTGTTTTATTTTTGAAATTTTTGAAGATAATATTAATTTGACGTGTTTGTAGGTTGTGGGATCATAGAGAACTAATATTAAGCTTGGAAGAAGGTTTGGAATCATGAGAATCACCTTATCCCATAATCGTGAAAATTGGAGTGGTTCCCACGAAAGTGGGAAATCTCTCTAGAAAGTTTCTGGAGAGAAAACCTACGATTGCAGGAATGGAGGTGATTCCCACGATATGATTGTAGGAATTCCATCAGGAGGGAAATTTAACTTTCCCTCCCTTTTTCTTCTTTCCTCCATTCTTTAAAATTTCACTCGCTCTCTCTCTAACCCACAAAAATTCTCATCCCCCTCTCTAAAACTCTTCAATTTTCCTCTAGATTTTTGGTATTCTTTTTAACTCTTTCATTAATCTTACAATCCTTTCATTTTTTCATGCATTAACCATTCAAAAACACAAGTATTTGGGTAAGATTTTGCTCTCTCTCTATTAAATACGAATTTCACTCATTTTTCTCATTTCTTGCAGATTTTCCTCTTACAATGGCACTAAGGAAGATGATGGCCACGAAACCGATTGATGAACTCCGTTTGCAAGTTTTCAGTGAAGGGAAGTGTAATTTAGTGGTGGCTCACCGCTCTCCCTTCCCAATTTACTTGTAGGAAGAAGTTATGCACTTTCGTGACCTTAGGGATAGAGAAATAGTCACCCCTTGTTATTTAGATTTTGAATTGTTAGATAACATAGTAGTGAGACGACAACTTGAGCAATTAGCGACAAATATGGGATGGAATAGGTTTGTTTGATATGATGTACCTATTTACGCTACTATAACTTTAGAGTTTTTCACGACAGTCCAGTACAACCCTAAAAGAGTTGTTTTTTAGTTTAGGTTACCTGGAAATATTTTTAAACTTGATTATCTTATCATGCGTGAAATTTTCAATTTGTTGACTGCAAAAATTCTAGATGGTCACGTTGATTTTGATGTCGATTCTTATTGAAAAACTCTTATGGGTGAAAAACACTTTGACTCATGCAATGCACCAATTTTTTTAATCCAGAGTGCCAAGCATTTACTTTGACACAAATTTAAGTGTCTAATTGTGTTTAATAAAACTGAAAGTAACAAATGCTTGACTAAAGAACTTTTGTTTTTATAGTGCATGGATCAAAAAATTAAAATCAATACACTTTATAGGATTTTTTGATAAGTAGTGAGTGTTGTTAATGAAAAGAGCTTGTGTTTTAGGACGTCTCATATTGCTTCTGCCTTGGGTGTGTTTTATAAGGTTAATATGGAAAATTTGCAAACAACTCCACAGGATATGTTTAACATATCATATTTGAGACGTTCTGAGATTTTGGAGTTTCGAAATCCTCAGACATGCACTGCAGTGAGGAACAGGAGGGGCACCAGTACAGTTACTTCCTGACTCTGCACATCTTGAGCAGTCTCAGAACTAAAGGAAGAACAGTAGAAAGGGAACCGAGTGCACTAGCAGAGGTTGATTGATTTTAACACATCCTCGACTAGATGGCCTCCAACCAACAGCAAATGACATCCCAACTGAATGAGCTCAGCACTTAAACACAGCAAGTTCACAAGGAGCCATACAGCTTGAAGAAGAGGTTCCTAAAGTTTTTTCGGACCAATAATTTTGAAGCTCCTTCACGAACACTGTCACCACCATCATTTGAATAAGCTTTTCTTACCCTTTCACTTTTAAATTTTCTTGTTTCTTTTATTTAGTTTAATTTCATCTTTTGTTTAGTTTCATGTCATTTGTTTGTTGCAATTCTTTTGTTTGGTTTGAGATCATCTTCCTTTATTTGGTGGTTGACTTATCACATTGAGGACAATGTGAAATTTAAATATGGGAAGGTGACATTGACTTTCTTAATTGCATTGTTTGCATTGTGTTAAATATGATGCATGGTTAGGTATATTATATGCTTTGTGTCAACAATGGAATCGCATTTGAATCATTCTGATGAATATTTCCATGAGATTATATCATGCTAGTTGAAATTTGATTGAATGCATATTTGAGCTTGGCTTAGGCTACTTGAGTAGAAAGTGAACCATATAGAGTAACAAAAAATAGTTGATTATATAAGCTTAGTCATAAATTGGCAATTGAGCAAAGAGGTAGTGTAGAGATGCATAATGAGTTTTCATTTAAGCCAATGTGAGGATTGAGTCATATGAATCCATCTATAGTCATTCTATTTCTTTGTTGAGTGATACTTCCTTAGGTGATTACCTTCAAAACATGCTTTGAATCGATTTGAGTCTACTGGATGCATGCTTAATAGAGATGATTTAGGCCCTTTTTGTGTTAACTCTTGGCTTAAATGACCTACCCCTTGTATTATCCCTTGCTACCCCCGTTGAGCATTAACCTTTTGTTTCTTGAAAACACCTAAAATTTTAAAACTTTAAACCTTATTAACGTACCCATTCATAAGCTTAGTAAAGTATTAAGTAATATATTAGTTGGGAACATTGTGAAAGTTTACTAAGATGAGTTATAATTCTTCCATGTGTTTAGAAAAAATAAAAAAATAAAATAAAAAATTTGAAACGAAAAAAAAGGAAGAACAAGTAAGTAGCATCAGTAACTGTAGAATATAGTTATATTTGTATATCTCGGAATTATGTTTTGCTATTCTATTTTCCCTTTTTACCCACCTTAACCCTTACCACATTACACCCCTAAATAAGTCCTTTGGATCTATTTATGTATGCAATCATTGTAGAGGAGAATTGGTGTATTAGTAAGCCTATGGTAGTGCAATTTCCTATAGGAAGTTTGAGCGAAACACTAACCATCAAACACTTAAGAGAAATGAGTGAAAACCGCGAGGAAAATTCATTTTGCATCTTTACTTATCTTTGAGTGATGGTGTTAATTGTTGAGTTTGCTTATGTGCACCAATGAAAAAGTATTCATGATATATGTATTAACTTGATATTTGAGTTGGCTTAAATTTAAAGGAAGGTATGCTTTGATCTTTATAAAAATGAAGTGATAAAATCGAGTGGTTGTATTTATTTTGCTCGAGGACAAGTAAGGATTTAAGTGTGGGGATGTTGATAGTTGTGCATTAGTATATGTTTTTTTAGGTAATTTGCATGTGTTTTCTTGGATAATTGTTGACTATTGTTGCAGTTTAGGATTCATTTTGTATATTTTCATTTAGTTTTATTTCCATTGTTGTTCTTTTATGTTTGATGTTAATTTAGGGTAAGAATTTACTATTTTTATATAGGAAGGAAGATGGAGCAACTTGAAGATTAAGCTAGAGATCAAAGAGGAAAAGAAAAGAGGAGTCCATCAGCTGCAAATTCCCACGATTTTGGGATGTGGGAATTATAATCCGAGACAATATTTAGGGCTTTATTAAACTTAGGGTTTTTGGACTATTAAAAGATAATTAAGCCTCCATCTTCAAGGGAAGATGAATACCCTTTTGTAAAAACACCATCCTCAAGTGAAGAACACATGTTTCTATCCTTGAGGAAGGATTGAAGTCAAGGATCATCATCAAGCTTGGAGAAAATAACACATCAACACCAAAATTTTTAGATTTTGGCAAAGAAGATAAGGAGTTCCTCTATTCAATTTTCTGTCAATTTACCTTCTTTTATTCTTTGTAAAATGGTTTATTTATATGTTGATGATGTTATGGGGACCATGAGTGGTTGATTTAGTTTTAAGGTTGCTTTTGACCCTTTTTTTTAGAACTCCTATTTTATTGCATTGAATGAAGTTATCTTTGATAATTGGTGATTTTATTTGTTATCTTACAATAAACCGAGAGAGTGAGAGATTAATTATGTAGGAATGAACAACGAGAGTTTGCAGCCTATAGACACATAATCATCATGTCAATTGTGTTAGAATCCAACCGTGATCGAATCACGGTGGCAGTGGAAAATAATTTTTTTCAGATTTCGAGCGGATCCGGATAATCGCATAAACTCGAATAAAACATAAACGATTTAGAAATCATACCTTGTTCACTATCCGGTGGAAAAATCTTCGAAACCTTTTCCAAGTGATCAATCATGAGTTATTCAAGCGTCGAGCCTCTGATGGTATGCATAGAGCAATTCTCAACTGCTTTGAGAGTAAAAAAACAGAAGTGCTATCTTCTAAAAACTTTTCCTGTTTCTTAAATAGAAAAATCATAAGTACTTTATTAAAATTAAGTCTTTTTTAATTATAATTAAAATCAAATTATAATTATAATTAATATAATTTTAATAAAATGAAATATCTTATATTTGATCCCAAAAGTTTCTCAAGCTTTATAATTAAGTTCAACTTAATTAAATTGATTTTTCTTTCACAAATTGCTCTTTCATGTGTGACCCATTAGGTTCTTAATAAATTGGTAATGATTATAAATTATAATTCTAATTCACAATCAGAATGAAATAAATTAAAATTTCTTTTAATTTATCTTTAATTCTCCAATTAAACAATTAATAATCACAAATCAGATTGACGTCTAGCAATATGTCATGATTACCCAAATATCGGGAATGTCAAAGTAATTAACTTGTCCATGCATAGCTATAATGTATAATTTAATCCTTTCTTCATTCAATATTCTAATTGGACAGAGTATGGATACAGTGTCTACTCTTATCATCCAATAATGTTCATTCTTGCTAATGAGTAATTGATTTATAATTGAAATTTGAAAACATCTTTTCAAATGTCAATTTACTCTGGCCAGAGAATTCCATAAACATTACTAATCAAGAACAGTAGAATATTATTTCTAACTACTTTATAGTGACGAATCCTATATTGACTCACTCAACTATCTACACATGGTTCATACTATATCCAATTACTACCAACTGAATTATCCTAGGACAATTCATAAGTAGCGTCAAAACACAATAATTCCCATATTAGATACCTTGGTAATCTCAAGTCTGAGGATCAATTATATAACCATCATTGTGAGATAATCCACAGACACATAAGTATTCCATTCGGAATTCTCATAATCAGTTCAATGATTTATTCTTTAATAATCACCCACACATTAGTTTAAGTATCTCTATACTTCAATTTATGAGATCAATTACTTTCTTCATAAAAAAGAAACATAATGTGTGCTAGTTTTACCGTTTCAACAATATCTTGTCTTGGTGAAACTACAACTAGGAACATTTAGGAATAATACATAAATGTAAATTGAATCTCATAATTATGATCTCATCATAATTTCAATTACATAGTAATTATTCCAAGGATTTTATCTTTAGTATTAAAACATAAAATATAATTAATACATAAAGATAAAGAATGCCTTTATTAATAATTGTCACTAAACTACAACTAAAATGATTAGGTATAGGGCATAAACCAACAATCTCCCACTTGCACTAAGCCAATCATTTAGTATCTCTCACCATATCAATATATGAAGATTATCCTATACTGGGATATTAGCTTAAAAAGAGCATTCTCCTAGATTCTCTATAGCGAGTACTTATTTAAATCTTACAACTTCCATCTCAATTATCATCATAATTAAGAAAATTTGCCTAAACACATTCTTGGATCTTTGATGAGACATTAGCTCCTTATGCATGCCCAACGACTCTAATGTTATATAGTAGATTACTGTCTTGAACAATGCAAAGAAACTTTATCAAGTTCATTAAAGAACTTGTTGATCCAAATAATCATTTGCACTAAATGAAAAATGTATTATGGCTCCATTAACAAATATTGCTACATTGGAACCTTTCCAATCATAAATGATAATGTTCTAAATAAATAAACCTTAATTAGGATTTACTTCTAAAATTATATCCTAATCTTCCTGAACTTAAATATAAACTCATACATAAAGTAATGGATATCTATAATACTTCATAAGTAGCTGATATCTTAAATACTAAATATCTTTAGTACATTATCTATGTACTTGGATTTAGAATAAGTTAACAAAGTCCATTCTATCTACATAGATCTTATTCTCATAATTAAGTTGTAACCTTTTCATATCTAACATGAGTTGTTCTTAGAGAATTATGTGTTCAACAATTGAAAGTTAGAATTGTTGTTCTCTGTGAGCAATATATCTCCATATACACTTACTGAAGAGGACAACTATACTCCCACTAACCTTCTTGCAGACATGATAAATTCACAATCATCTTCAAAACAAACTCTTTGAATTCATCATGAATGTAAATCTTTCAATGTCTTGTAGTCTTTCAACTATACATCAAATGTGTCATTAAAGGCATTAGTTCCAATTAGATGTATTATCATGAGATTTAAATCTTTCAAATTTTATTTTACTCCCACTACTTATCTTGAGAACCATTCTTCTATAAGTATATGTTGAAATAAACAATTTGTACAGCATGTTTGTAAAAATCTATCTAACTTTTGGATATCTGATAACCCTTTATTACCTATTTTAGTTCTAAACTTAATGGACAATATATGCTTCAACGAAGCATTACATCCTTGAATCAATAACTTTGATTCTTTCAAATACTTAGTGTTTCATATCTAATATGACATCTTGCTAATTGATTCAATTACAACTATAGAAGGTAAGTCATTGCACCAGGTATAACTATAGAGGAAATAATATTGCATCCTACAATATCTTATATTGTATTTTCCTCCTTACATAAAGAAATAATATTGCATTCCACAATATCATATATTGTGTTTTTTTCCTTATATGAATCCATACTTTTATGAATTTAGTTATAAAGGTATTTACTAGAGAATCTCATTCCCTGTAGATAACTGAAAATTTAAAACTCACCAAATCGATCTCATCAAAATGCTTCAACATTCTCAATGTTTAATTTCTACTTGGATTCAAACAATTTGAACTTTTCAAAATTTTAAATCACTATTTCATTTAATACGTATAACTATACCTCATAAAGTCATTAGTAATCTAATAAAATATAAGTACATCCATATATGAATTATTATTCCATCTAATACATCACATGTATAAATTTAACAATTCAATACCATCATCAACCTTTCACCAAAGGTTGATTTGGTTATTCTTCAACTTTACAAGTTTCATAAGTTCCATATGATTTATAATCAAAAGGATACACATATCCTAGTATGTAACTTTATGATTCTCGTTATTTTGACTTAACCAATATGGCATAAAAGAATAATCTTGGTTATCTAACTTTTAATTCTTGCCACTTATGTTAAGCATAAATTTTCTTTGATCCAACCCATGCAAACTCTTTATATAAAATTGGATCAACTACTTTTTCTTAACAATATATTTCTAACCATGCATTGAACATTACAATAATGTCGAATCTACTTGTAGTATCATATACCCATAAGCATGAATTAAAAATATATATGATCTTTATCATATCGCATGTAGGCAAGAAAAGTCATGCAATCATTTTTCTTTTTATGACAACTATTACCATACTATAAGTAAGTCTTTAATTTTAGTCCATAATTATGCTTTTAGTAGGCCAAATTAAGTGGAACAATTCTAACAAAGTACTATACCTTTTAGCTCTACTCCATCCAACCTCTTGCATCTTGCTATCATTGTGTTGACATATATCTTACATGTCATCAAAGTTTATAAGACATTAGTCAACTCAAAATGTCATTACATTTTGTCATTTATATGACTTTGACATATCTCTAAAACTTTGTCGCCGAATCCTCAATAAGGATTATAGCAACATTGCGCAATGGACATATAATTTTTTTATTCTACCATTAAGAACTCTTCTCAAACATATCCTTTGTCCAAGAACTAGGGTTCACTAAATTATTATTAACTACACTAAATAAGGTAAATTTCACTTAGTATCAACCATACTAAATAAGGTAAATTTCACTAAGAACAAAATATAATTGTAAGAGAAATAAGTAATCAATTATATGCCACGACTATTAAATAAGATTAGGACTTTAATCATGCATTTAGTTACTCCCGCTATTTTCTTCGAAATGATAGCCCTCACTACTATTCGGAAAGATTACTCAAATCTTTCTAGTGAGCTAAGATCCCATTCAAATTTAATTGATCTTGAGTTTGCTCATCAAATCAACTAAACTTGAATTAGGTAAATAACTACTTTATCAATCACATCTTATATGACTTCTAGATCTGTTAGGTGACAACTCTTGTCAAAACATATCATATATGTTATTCCTAACCCTGCTCTAAATTCATCTGGTCATGAGTTTACTCATCCAATTCACACAAATTTAGTTAAGTAGAAACATTATCATAAGACTAAACATGTTCGGGTTAAAGCGGCCTTGAGTTTTCTCAACAAGCCTACAATAAATAGAACGCTGGTTTATTTTTATATTAATGGAAAGCAACAATCACGTTCTCAATGTGTACTTAATATTTTAAGGAGGGATTTTTTAATTTTATTCATCTCATCAATTACAAAATTGCATGTAAAATATCACATATATAAAATAAACAATTTAACATACATCCAATTTTTATATCAAACATATAAATAAGGTTTGCCACTTAAGCGCTCATAATCAAATTATATGCATAAAATATGAAACTTTGATTTTCATAATCTAAAATAATATTTCCAACTCTTTGAAAAATTAAATTAGATTAAACTTATTCATTCTTAAATAAATTAAATTCTTATTCCAAATAGAAATTTATTTTGATTTGAAAACAAATTTTGAAATTCAATTGGAAACTATTTCCAATTATTTTCACCTTTTTTAAAAAAATAATTGAAAATAATTTTCAATAAATTGTACAACTTACTTATTATAATTTAGAAAAACTCATTTTTCAAAATTACATAAATAACAAAGTCTAATCTAATTAGAAAACTATAACTTCATTAGAAATTACTATTTCTAATCTCATTAGAAATTGCTTTTCCTTAATTAGAAAACTATTTTCTAATATTAAAAGGAAACTACTTTCAAAATTAAATAAAAATTTTTCAAATTTAATTAAGAAAGTCCTTTATATTATTTATTTAGAGATTGATTTCTTAATAAATTAGAAAAAAAATTTATTTAATAAATAAGAAAACTACTTTTCAAAAATATTAAAGAAATCTCATTTTTCTTAATAAATAAATAAAACGAATTTAAAAAATTTAATGAAGAAAAAAATTTTGCTAATAAATCAAAAAATTATTATTCATAAATAAAGAAACAATTTCTAAATTAAATTGAATAATAATTCTCTAAACAAATATAATCATGAATTTAATTTATCTCAATCAAATTGAAATAAATATATTTAATTAAGAAACAACTTTCTTAATTTCTTAAGAAAATAGTTTCCTTAATTTTAAAGAGTCAAATTAATTAATTTCAATCTAATTGAAACTAATTAATTATAATTTAGAAATTACTTTTCTAAAATAAATTAAGAATAAATGTAATTATTAATCATAATCATATTAAGAAAAAGAATTACTTTAATTTTAAAATTAAGATCTCATCTCAATTAATATAATCTCATTATATTTATAATTTCAAACATAATCTAATTATGAAAGAAATTATTTAAAAACTTTTGCTTGATTCTAATTATTGATTTGATAACCAATTTAATTTAATAATTCAACTCTTGAAAAATTAAATTAAATTCCAAAATCTTTCCAAATAAAATTCGTTTGTGAAAACAATTTTCAAATTTTGGTAAAGCACTTTTCAATTTTATTAAGAGTATAATTTAATCTCCCTTAAATTAACCAAATAAAAATAAGGGTTTAAAACATTTAAAACACTTCAAAGAGGGTTGGGATAACACGTGGTCACGCGTGCACTGCACTCTCCAGTCAACGTATGCTGCAGAGGCTCCTCGAGAAAGGTGGGCACGTATCCCACAGGTGCCCATCGTCTCCTCCAGAAACTTCTGTCTACTTCTCCGAATACCTCCCACGATGTCTGCAACTGTTCCATCTTGCTTGCCTCTCTGAAACCGACCTATGTTGCACCTTACGAACCCACATCTTTGCAAAACCACATCCCACATCACTCGAGTTGACACCCATGCTTGTTCCCTCATCTGTCGGTGCTCAAAATCGTCCACACCAGTGAAGTCACCGACGTCCTCTCCATTTGCACTGTCCACGCCACCTCCACTTATCGACCATTACCATGGCGTCGCTTAGGCTGGGGCCACCGGTGTTGCTAGTGTCATTAGCTAGCGATATCGCACCACCTAATGGCGTCAAGTGATGCTTTATTGCCTACGAAGGGTGCCATTCGATGGGTGATTAACACCCATTGAGCGCTCCAGTCCTCCGATGGGTGTCGATGGGCAATTAAGGCCCATCGACTTCGCAAGTTGCCACCCATCGACTCCTTTACCACCAACAAAACCAGATTCACAACATTCAAAACTAGATTTAATAGATTCACAATCCAGAATAAACGTAGGCAGTATAATCGCAAGCAAATGAAAAATGGTTTTCAGATTTTAGCAAACCACATAACATCGAAATGTTTTTAGGGTTCCAAACACACACAAACCCAGAAGAAAAATACTAACGTTCTGGAAACAATTTCCAGAAACATCGCATAAGGAATGTAAATGTTAGGTTTCACAAACCAGAGAATAGGGGCGGCAGTCATTTAGGGATTTCAAACAAAAAACCCTAAACAATCAAAAACGTAAGTCAAGAAACAATTTCTCCAAAAATAAAAAAATGATCAGTCGGGGAAATAATTCCCAAAACACGATATACATAAACGAAAACAAGTTTTGAAAATATGAAGTGGCTTCGAATAAACAATTTCAAAATTGTTAAACAAGAACAGTCAAGGATATTGCTTTGGAAAAGACAAACACCGAAGTTTAATTACTTAAATCAACAATAATCAAGCCTCAAATTCAAGATTAACAATTAAAGGAGGCTCTGATACCACTGTTAGAATCCAACCTTGATCGAATCACTGGCATAGTGGAAAACAAAATTTTTTACAGATTCCAACCAGATTCAGATAATTGCATAAACTTGAATAAAACATAAACGATTTAGAAATCATACTTTGTTCACTATCCTGTGGAAAAATCTTCGAAACCTTTTCCGAGTGATCAATCATGAGCTGTTCAAGCATCCAACCTCTGATGGTATCCACAGAGCAATTCTCAACTGCTTTGAGAGAAAAAAGACAGAAATGTTAGTTCTAAAAGCTTTTCTTGTTTCTTAAATAGAAAAATCGTAAGAGTCTTTTCTTAAAATTAAATCTCTTTAATTATAATTACAATAAATTTCTAATTATAATTAATTTAATTTTAATAAAATGAAATATCTCATATTTGGTCCCCAATGCTGGAACCCCTCCCAGGGGGGGTCACGGACCCGACGTCCTACGTGACATCTGGGCGCGTGTCCCACGAGGGAAGAATTCCCCACCAGGTCAAACTTAAAACAAATAACTCATTTAACTTACCTCCGAACAAAAATTAGAGGTAAATTATAAGAAAATTCAATAAGTATTGACCTCGGGAAAAATGCGTGGTAGGATCGTAAAATAAACATAGACATTAAAATAAATCAATCAAGAAAAAAAATTTCAGAAAAACATTTGATCCACAATTGAATAGATAACAATGATTTAATTAAAAAGGCTAATAATGAATTTCATATGATTTAAATTTTTTTGAAGGGTAGAAATAATTTCCCCTATTTATAAAAATAATTCCATATCCAAAAATAATCCAAGAATATTTAATTTGGTAGAAAAATCAAAAGATAGCCATTTGAAAATTTGAAAATCAGAAAA